>JAODUP010001084.1:0-115099 GCA_025642065.1 Paralvinella palmiformis | reverse complement strand
TTTAGATACCACTTATTCAAAGACCCTAAAAACAATAATACCTTATTGACCAAGGTTTTTTTTAAACCAACCGATATTCATCAGATGTTGCACAAACATTCTTTTCATCCCAAACATACCTTTAAAGGTTTATTAAGATCGCAAATTATACGATTTTTTAGAATATGTTCTAACGAAAAGACTTTGATAAGGCATGGGTATTTTTTTTCCAAGCCTTTGTAAAAGAAATTATTCTAAAAGGTGGAGGTATTAAAGGCAAAACTGTTAGGGAATTGCAAATAAAACAACGTCGGTCAAATACCGGCATTCCAACTACCAGCCGTTGGGGTTCAAAACCATGCAATATTATGAACTGCATGACGTGTCATCTAATAAGTGATTGCTCAAATACTGTCACCCAAAAAACATTTGGAATAATGGGAGATATAGATTGCTTTTCTTCAAACGTTATTTATGCTTATCAATGCTACTTCTGTAATAAACAATATGTTGGCGAAACTAGTACATCTCTTCGCATAAGAGCTAATGGCCACAGATTTACAATTGAAAGAAAACATCGACTTTCTTCTTTATATACACATTTAAAAGTGCACGCAGATAACTCTTCTCTGCCTGATTACAACCGTCCATCTCTCGGTGATTATATTTTAATACCGATTGAACAAATACACAGCTCAGGTTCTGATTGGCAGGACCGAATTAATAGACTAAAACGAGAAACTTTTTGGATTGATACCCTGGGATCATTAGAACCAACAGGGTTAAACAAAAAACGTTCGGAAGATATATTAGAACGGCAAAAGGTGACACTGTAGCTCTAATAATGCCGTTTTCAAGAACAGGCAATATGGCTTCAAGAATAATAAATAAACATTTTAAGATACTTCAACCGAAGAGTTATTTAGAACACTATCAATATAGTATCATCACAGCTTACTAAACATAAAGGCCTCTCGGGTTATTTAGTGTCAAGTAAGTTGAAATAAATACCTTAAAATAAATAGAATGTCTCCTGAAGCTCTGGAAAAGTTAATCACAAACACAACTTCAGTAAAGCGTCAATCGCCCGAAACACAAAAATCTCAACCCACCGTTACTATGTTTGTAAAGCAATATCTATATATCAATTGTCAAATGGGAAGCTACGACTAATTCATTTGAAGTACATTTAGGTTTATTTTCTTATTATGTTGGGCACTTTCACACCTGTACAAACATATATATTCTATTCAATTATCGTTGGGATGTTTTCAAAACACCGGGTTACGTAAGTTCACAAGTAGAACAAAGAGATTAAAATAGCACCCATCCTTTGTTAAAAAGAACTAAAGGATTAAGTGCATGGCTTCCTATTGAAAAATTGTGTATATAAACCTTGAGCAATATGGTAACGTTAGACATTCTATGCAACCTGATAAAGACTTGAATAGGTCGAAACCGGTCGTTGCTATTGGGTTGAGTCGTGTTATATCGCTGCTATTAGTATTAATCTAAATTTATTCTGATTTATGCTTATATTATTCCACACATTATTCATACTGTGTATTAATATTTTATTTCTCCATTTTAGGTTTAATCTTTCTTGGCCGTAGTGTTCGACACAAAGCCTGGTTTTGGTTTAAATCAGTTTCTTTTTTTATATTTAGATTATCCTCTTTTGGATTATTTTAGAAAATAAAATTCTTTCATTTTTCTCTAATTTTAACGGTAATTAATTATACTTACAATTAATTTTTTTTAAAATCAGTTTGGAGTTAATTGTTGTTTGAATGAAAGTATAACACCTGTGCCAGCGCCTTAACTATCTTTATAAAACACACACACACACACACACACACACACACACACACATACACATATATATATATATATATATATATATATATAATAGTTTTCCAGGTCTGCAACATTTGTATTGTTGGTATTCTGTTCTAAATCCATCTCTCATTATTGAAAAACAAACACATTTAGGACTAGCGGTCAATAAATACACGAAAACCTACTAGCAGGTTATGGATTCGAACCGTAGACTCCTCTATTTCTGCTAAACTACCTAACAACTGAACTACATTATTCGTGTAACTACGACGTGTGTGTGCTAATTGGCGTCGATAGAACAGCTTCGTGGTTCGAGAAAAGCGCCTTTAGGGCTGATTCATTGGCTCACTTCTAGCTATTTATGATAAACGACAACGGATGTGGCTTTTAAAGAGATGGCATAGAGTATACTGATTTTTGTGTCGATTGGCTTCACTGGCAACACATGGAAAGACAATCACCGATGGTCGGGGGCAATGTTCTGCTTATTGGCCTGAGTGTACGCGTCAGCTTGTCCAATGTGTGTATGTTGTGTGTGAGTAGGTGTATGTATCCGGGGACGCCAAATCGGCGTTAGAAGAATAGACGCACAGAAAAGTATTCGGGATCACTATAATGCGGTACAAGAACACGCAGTCGGAGAGCCATCGCGGTACTAGGTTTCAACAGAGTATGGCTATGTTGAAATGCTGGAAAACATTAGATACTGTTCCGCACGGGATAAGTTACCATAGTTTAGATCCGCAAACTGTGATGGTTAAATCATAGGTTTCATCCGATTATATCTGATAGATGATGATGATGATGATGATGATGATTGATGTTTTACGGCCACTTTTGTGCACAAGGTAGGATAAGTGGAATCTGATGGAAAGCTCTTATTTAAAATTATCACGAAAAGACATAAGAAGGCAATATATAATAGATCCGGTTATCTGTGGGAAAACGGTGTTGTACCAGATCAAACAGCCAATATCAGGTTCTTCAACTGCATGGGTTATTTTCCGAAAGAGTGAACATCTTCGAAAATAAGACAAGATTATCAATATAAGAAGTTTAACTATAGAAAACATTGCTATGTTACTGAGAGATGTTCTTCTTCAAATAAATAATAAACGATCTTTACATAATATTTAATGAATCGACATATTGGAGAACGGCAATTTATTCTTGGTTATTCTTCAAATACGTGTTCCTTTGCTGAAAACGAATTATTTGACAAATGTGAAAATGGCTATGTTTAACGAGCATTTAACTTAATGTAGTCAGAACAAAACTCGATATTTCTAAAATGTTAACGAAGTATTAATCTACAGAAACCGAAACAGGAACATATTATATATTATTTCGACGCTTGAGAATGGGAATAATTAGGAAACTAAACTCGAGAATAGAAAGATAACAGAAATATGGCAGAGAAATAACAGAAAGTTAAAGTAGTACAATGGCTTTATAGTGAATTACGTCCAATGCAAAATGTTCAGCTTATTTTAATCCACCAACAGAAAATGAACATTGTACCAAAACTTAGAAACACACGTACACACACGCGCGCCGCACGACACCACCACCCCATATATATATATATATATATATATATATATATATATATATATATATATATATATATATATATATATAATATATATATATATATATAATATATGTTATATATGTGTGTATGTGTGTGTGTGTGTGTGGTGTGTGTGTGTGTGTGTGTGTGTGTGTGTGTGTGTGTAAACCGAATGTTGCTGAATACGTTTAATTTACCTGAACATCATAATATATACCTTATTTTATATTGTGGCCATCTGATGATCACATAGAATATTTGATCCTCTCACTGGTTCGCTGACAATAAAACACACATGGGGTGCCATTTTTATACCAAAAAGTTGGCTATATATGTGTTGCGAATTGGAGCACTAATTGGATACAACGAGGCTTGCAAGAACAAAACACCATTAATACATAATTTGCATGTCATTTTTAAGAATGTCGCATATTATGTTAGTTAGGGGCGGTAGATTTTTAAATCGAACCTTTCATAAATTGCACTTCGGGTTGTAACTTTTTTGTCAGCCGGATGCAATTATCACCAGATTGGCAGCCATCACATGGAGCAGCCAACTCATAGAGCAGCCAATTCTCATAGGGCAGCCAATTGATATCTTTATTTCTCACGGAATTACCTTTTCAACTCCGGATTTTAATGCACTTCATCTGACAGGTCACGAATGGAACATCCGGTCATAACGCATTGTAACATAGAGAAATTGTGTTTAGAATTTGTTGTAGATAGTCGCGATGAATATAGTTTGCAGTAAGGCGATAAAATATATGCGAATTGATGTGCAGTGTTTATTGTTCGCATTCTCTGTCATACATAAATCTGATAATAATGGATAAATAATATTGACTGACATAACAATGACTAGTAATCGATATTTACAAAGCACAAATACATATTTATAAACATGTACGGACCCATATTGTAGAAGCGGGAAAATACATACATATAACTAATGCCATCCTCACGGAGTCGGTGAACATATTTTGGCTGAAGTTCAATTTCATAATTGGAAATGATGGTAATGCACATAATTAAGCAATAGATACAGTAATATTAAGGTAAACAATGCGTATTGAGGTGTGTAATAATTATGTTGTTTGTAATGGTTGGGTATACACAAGATTGACAGTTTGTATTATATGAGAGTCGTATTCGTGTTTCATCGCGTTGATACTTCAAGGACGAATATATGGCCATCAACTCTTTGATCACGTGCCGACGACAATAAGAACAACGTTACTGCCAAACTCTCAGCAACAACAACAAAAAAAAAGTCATCAATGCCGATATACCTGTCGTCCAAATGGATCATTAACTGCACGAACAGCCAGCTATTTGCGGTGTTGGCCGAGGTAGAATAGAATACGATGTGAGTAAAGATGTACTCCATACATCTTTTACTGGCTGGTGTTCTGATAAGGCGCGGGTAGATGAACAGCCACTGATGCTGAATAGGTTAGCGATGGACAAAGATCCAGCTGCGCTTCTTTGCCTTTTGACTGATGACGTAGACAGGTAATATTAGTATGAATCTTCGTGGGCTTTTCAGTTATAAAATGACAAACAGCTTTGATGTATTGTGAATTGTTTCAACTCAGCAAAACTCTTAATCTGCACTTTCCATTACATACACACGCCACATCCATTTACAACAGCCAAGTTGGGAGCGGCCGGGGGGTGCTTTATTTACACAACGAATAGAGTATTAAATGCACTGAACCGCAGTTGTTGGAAAACATCACTGCAAGAATATATATCATGTGAAAAGTATGTAATGCTCTGTTATATATATATATTATATATATATATATATATATATATATATATATATATATATATATATATATATATATATATATATATATTAATCGAACCACGATTCGACAGAATTTCGAATTACAGGACAACAAAGATCAAAATCAAGGAGATAATTAGAAAAGTATTTCTGCCATTAAAAACAGGACATCAATTATTTAACGACAAGATGAACAATTCGGAAGAAATGAGCATCAGTGTCCACAGTCTACGGTCTTATAATCAGAAGTGTTAGCTTACGTCTTACAACCGTATTGGGTTTTTTTCTCGAATTTCCGGTTTGTCTGGAATTGACTTTATCCATCCCTGCCCCCGTTCCTCTTTCTCTACCCGGGGCACCTCCATGGTCTAACTGGTAGGGCGGTTTGGCTACAGATCTCAACCACCTGAGTTCAAATATCAGTGTGGACATGTTTGAGGGGTGTTTCATTTTTGACTTCGCCTCACTACTATATATTATATATATATATATTATATTATTTTTTTTTTTTTTTTTTTTTTTTTATATATATATATATATTATATATATATATTTATTATATATATATATATATATATATATATATATATGTGTTGTGTGGGGGGGGGGGGCAGTGGTGCGTGCGTGTACCTGCGTGTGTCAATGGCGATAAAATATATTTCAAAGCGGAGCATTACATGGACAGTTCAGCATCATATATAAACTCAGAACGTTTCCGCCAACTGCTCGAAATAAATATCGAAATATTTACAAGTTTAACGGCACAACATCTATAATAACATTACCCATTTGTGGAGACCTTGTGGCATATTGTCAGCAATATGCTAGTCTACATCCGCCTAGATACATCACGCGACAAACAACGAACGAAGTTCACTTCTCGCTTAAGACCGATATGGCTTAAACATAATTGGTGCCCCATGACCCGGAACTGAAGCAAGTACAGCGCATCGAATTACTGAAATAGTTCTAGATTCGCAATATAGTAGACAGCTTAAAATCAAAACTGAACTTCCACTGATTTAAGAAAGCTTATATGTTTATAAGTTTATTTTGGTGATTGTCTCGTCTCATAATTGATTCAATTATAAAACAGAACGTACTTTCTAAATGTACATTATTATTAATATTATTATTATTATCATCATTATCATCATCATCATCTTTTTTTCATTAATATTATTATTAATCATAATATGAAAATAAAAATGTGTGTGTGTGTATGTGTGTGTGTGTGTGTTACCGGTGTAATTTATGATTAATCTATGGAATATCTTCAATAGATACACATTTCCATCTAACTTTCTCTTCTTTAACATTCTGTCGGTTGATGTTTATAAATTACTTTAACTTTAAAATCCGGAATAACTAACCGGCGTAATCCTGTCTCGCTTGTTTCGAGTCTAAACTTGAACGTCCCAAAATAAATTGAAATTACGCTATTAGAGATAAGGGTGGCGATACAAGGTTTAGAACGAAAAACATTAATGCATGTCTCATCGTGGCCATAAACCAAATATAGTTTAAGTATAATGATGTTTATACAAGAAACCAAATCGGTTCCTAGGTCTACTGTGTTTCCATACTTAAATCAAATTAACGCGAAACAGTTAATGGCGATTATGTCTTTCTTTATAAACCAAATAAAGGTCAGATCATCGCAATTGCAATTTGGCTATTATTTTCACCGAAATTTGCTTTCGTGTATTAATTTAAACAGCTGATTTGTAGAAAAACAGATGGAAGCTTCTTACGTGTACAGCTCATAGTATCATCTATCGGGTGCGCAAAAGGAGACGATTATGGATAAATTAAGTCGTTAGGTTTTTTTGGGGGGGCTGATAGAAACAATATCAATCTCTTGGATAACGTATTTGAGTACATCCATAATGTAACTCGGTAACGTCTACTTAAGTGATTAATGTTGTTCTTATCTGGAACAAGCTTATCAAGGGGCATTCAAACATATGAAGAAAACGGAAAAGAAAGCCATTGGGAAGATAGCGTCTGTCTTTCTCTTCATCTCTCTCTTTCTCGCTCACTCACTCACGCATACACTCACTCACTCACTCACTCACCCAGTCACGTAATCACTCACTTAGTGTAGAACATTTACAATAATAAGACTTCGTAATATATATTTCTCATAGCGTCACCTATAATCCACGAACAATAAATCCAAAACACACACACAAAAACAATATATATATATATATATATATATATATATATATATATATATATATATATATATATATCCACAGATTCCACATTTATAACACCCACAGAAGACAACAGCAATATCAGAATATATTTTTCCACTACAAATTAGGGTTACCATGTAGTATGATGGTGGTTAATGGTATTGTGTCAAACTACAATGTTAATGTTGTGCTCATTAAGAGTTGTTACTTCGTAGACATGTTTATGGGCGCTGAGGATATGTAAGAATAGAATGTCATACAGTAGTGCATCGTCTTCGCATATATATATATATATATATATATATATATATATATGTGTGTGTGTGTGTGTGTGTGTGTGTGTGTGTGTGTGTGTGTCTGACAAGCCTTCTTATGCCAGATGGCTGACTAGGGAATACCGGATTGGATATAAAAGCAAAAACCAGTACACACTTCCCGGAATCGACCTGTCGCCTGGTTCTGTAGATGTAAATTACTTAGAAGAACGTTACCAAGGTAGAAAAGTCTCGATGGAAAAGTCCGTTTCTACCGAAACGCTGCATTGCCAATCACTGCGAACCTATTCCATGTGGAAATATTCAGGGCATAAACTGATTTGTGGGAAACTTATTTAATGCGGAAGTTAATGGCGGCGTGTTATCCGTATTTCTTCTAATCTATCCAGCCGAGACAGACAACAAACAGGTGGATGCCATGTCCGTCTAGTGCCCTCCTGGTCTCGTCTGTCGTCTGGAATATAATGAATGTCTGATAGCTAAATTGACTTGATTAACGCGAGGGGAAATATCGCTAACGAGTCTAACCTCAACGTACCATGCACTATATCATGACGGCATCGGTAACGTTCTTAACTGTTGGGGGGGAGGTAACGAAATGTCTCCATTTCAGCTAAATCCGAGAATTTTATGACGATGGTGATGCTGATGGGAACGATTGGGATGGAATCATAGATCTGAAAGCAAATTAGAACACGGCCGCCGATTTGATGGTAAACATGTCACAACTTCCGGTCGGGGCAAAAAGGAACGCCGACTGCTAAAATCAGGTTTATAAACATAATAAATTATTGTTGTCCCGATGGTAGCACAAGCCGTGGACGAGAAATTAATACAAAGGGAATATCTTTTCATCGGTAAGTATAAAGAACACATTCAAAATAGCTGTTAAAGCGTTGTTGTTGCTTTTGTTTTTTTGTGGGAAATCAAGCTTAACTATTATTATTATATTTAGCCTATTCGACAACCCCCGGCCCGTCTCTGGCGTTTAATCCGAACTAGACTATATCTACCGACTTGCATAAAACGAAATTTACGTATTTGATGGCATATAATAGGACAGGAGTCATACAGATTGTCTGCACACACAACATTATAATGCATACATCACAATAAATGTCAGTATTTATAGGTTGAAAACTCGAAGTGGGGCCGCTTCAACTTTGCTTTTTGTCTCTATCGGAAGTCAGCGATGTTTGGTGATGGCGGCCCAATCAAGCACCACTGAGTACTGGGTACTCGGTCTAGTTTTTTTCCCCAGGTCAATGCAGGGAACAGAGAAAAATGTTATTTCATCAGACATAGCCATTGCCACAGATTAGGAAATGGAGTTTTACATCGTTAATAACGGTTTAAAATATGATGAAGACAATTTCAAGTAACAATAGTGATAACGACTGCAACAACAATAACAACAACAACAACAACAACGTTAATGACAACGAGTAACGATTGAACGGACATATAATGTCGAGCGATTAAGCTATATAAGACGTGTACAAACTGTGTTCTACGTTGATGTACGATGCTGTACTGTACTGTGCTGTACAAGTGCTATACTGTGCCGCGTTTTGCTCTAACGTACACCCCCTTGTAACATATCAATCGCAATAGAAAAAATTTGTATCTAGTATTCCCTGCTTCTAGATTAGGCACCGTCGATTGGTAACATATTACATAATAATAGTAATAGTAGTAGTAGTAATAATAATAATAACAATACTAATAATAATAAGTAAGAAATATTTTGTCAGGAGACACCAACAACTAATGAAAACATGGCGTATGTATTCAGTTTGGGGTAATAAATAGATAGCACGTATAATCTCATGATATCTGTACAATGTACAGAATCCACATCTAATACGGATACCCCCTCTTGCCCTTTAGCCATTATTGTACAACTCCAATAACGCACAACTTCGAAAAAATCTAGCGTTCGCACAAAAATGAATATCATTACACGTGAGATGGTACGATTATACATCATCTAATGTCATGACCTTGGGTCCATATCAGAAAATCTCCAATTACATTAACCTGTCACAGAATTACTTTATTATGGGATGCCAGTTGGTTAATGGAATGCTACATTCCATATTTCGTCATGAACTGAAATATCCTTGACTCGCTTAGGGATGAGGAGATTAGAGTATATACAGAATACATATTACTTACTTTTCATTTTTCATTTTTCTCTTTCAATTTTTGTATTATATATATATATATATATATATATATATATATATATATATATATATATATTGGCACCTTCATCACCATGGCACATGAGAGTAGCCTTCAAATCATCGAGAATTACTTTAAAAAAGAATTAATTTGTTTGGTGCAAATATAATTGTCTCCCTTTCTCTCATGTATGACGTCACCGTCGCAATTTCATACCACGTATGTAGACAGACTATAACGTATCATTACAGACGGCAGGAAAAGTTCATTCGACCCCCAAAAGGGCCCATCAAAGGCTAGAACGTATTACGCTAAAGGACTGGGAATAACGAGAAAACATATCGGATACGACATTAGTGTATGCACTCGCGATGGAAGCCTGTGAATATGGGAATAAATTTGGAGTTTGGAATGATGTGAAATTACAACTTTTATAGACATCGATAACATATTGTTCTATTTCGGTGGTTTGTCCGGTAACTCTTTTCAATGATGCTTGAAATGTTTGTAATGCTATCAAGTAAAATATTGACGTACGCAAATCACAGAAGACGCGGTATGTGCCATTTGCAACTGTGTATTCATCACTAGGCGCTTCATAACAACACGCACTTGTGATGCAGTCGGTGCAGCAATAGGTAACGCGTTTCGAAACTAGTTAATACTTGGAATTGTTTTCAGGATCTATAAATCGGTCTGGGTCTTGGATTCAGTCCACGTGACCATTTCGGCGTTCGTCTCCATCTGTCCGTCGGTCGGCTGTATGTAGCCTTCGTGCGGCTTCAGACACTTGGAGCATTTCTGCAGCTTGAGTACCTTGACGATCCGGGCGAGAAAGGCGAGGCACGACTCCTGGATATCTCGACTCATGAAGCCGTAGACGAGCGGGCTGGAACAGGTCGCGATGGCGTAGAACACCGAAATGATCACGTAGACGTCCGCCCCGAATCGGTTGCCCCGATCTGCGTTCCGGACGGCGGTGTACGGGATGAAGCCGAGGAGGATCATGAGGAAGATGATGCCGAACATCTTGGTGATCTGGATCTCGCGCCTCATGTTGTTGTTGGAAAGGTTCAGCTGGCGCGACGTCCGATAGACGAAGCCGAAGATCAGCAGATAGCAGAATACGACGACGACGCACGGGACGATCACCTGGATGACGGTCACTGAAATAATGCGCGCCTTCTGCGTCGGCAACAGTATGCAGCGCAACATCTTGGGCACGTATCCAGACGAGTCGAGGCTAAACCCGGGCACGGCGCAGGCGACCGGAATGGCTCTGGCCATCACGAGGACGAAGACGACGTAGGCGTTCCGCTTCATCTTCTTGTAGATGTTGTTGTGCACGACCACGATGTACCGATGGATGGCTATCAGCGCCGTGTGCCACAACGAGCAGCCGATGAAGGCGACGGTAAATTCGGGATTCAGCTTACACATGACCTCGCCGGCCGTCCACCGCCGCCAAATGTAGGAATCGATGATCAATATCACGATGAGGCAGAGACTCAGCAGGTCGTTGACACATAAGCTCGTTATGAAGATGTTGATCACGGTCCACATCTTACGATGGACGAACACGCCGCATATAATCCACAGATTACCCACAATGCCTTGGACGAAGAACGCCAGCATCACGCTGGCTCCGATAGATGTCGCTAATCTGCTCGGCATCTCGTTCGCTCCAGCCGAAACGTTCGCCAACGGCGTGACGTTAAGCAGCTCGCCGAAATCCGGTGTTGTCATCTTGGAAAAGAAATCCCCAACTCTCGGCAGCGCTCAAACAATCACCCTACAAAGTGCAGCTTCTGTCGGAGAACCAAGAACATATTCCCTTTTTTGTGGCTGGCTTATGGCTTGCTACGTCTGTACAAAGACCCCGAAGTCAATAACCAGAGCTGCCATCTTCGCTGGTGAGCACTCACGAGCGAACAGGCCGAATATCTCCATGAAATCCATTCCCGTCTTTTTCTCATTCGTAACAAACCGTTTTTATCGTAGAATACCTATTTGTTATAGTTTAGCTCCTTCGCTGGATAATACTTCTGTAGAAACGACGTAGGTTACCACCGATTGTCGGAAAGTTTCTAGAGTCCAGTTATAATATTGTCCAATATCCGAGCATCGATCATCTTGTCTTCTTTTTCAAAGCCACGTTTTATCAACGTCAACGATCAATCCATTCAACTGCGACCATACCCGAACCAAAGAAGACGTTCTAGTCGCGATTGGTAATTCAGATATCGACGATTTTCACCTTCCGGAGAGACATGGAACCTGTCGCTGATAAATCAGAAAGAAAGCGAGAGTCAGATTATTGGACATTTGAAATATTCCAGTTCAGATGATGACGAACTGCAATTCATGAAAAGACTCAGAACGAATGGTTATTAGTAGAAGTTCACTTTGAGGATGGTACGAAGTAGCTGGCTTTGTGGCAAAAATGTTACATTAGGTGAATCGTTAATGATTTTCTGAATAACCAATGTCCGCTATTTGTTCTCCTATACACAAGCGCAATAAGTAAAATTAAGTAAGAACTAAAATAATCATATTTTATTTTTCGCAATCCGTTTCTAAACATCCACGTTAGCTACAATTTGTCATACACTATGCAATGCGTGATTGAATAGTAACACTATTTCAAATCGAGACGCGACGTTCGAGATGGTACTTCATGTTTGCGGGAGAGTTCAACTTTTACATTCCCTCATTGCCTTCGGAGATTACTTTGTCCATTTATTCAACTGTATACCCAACAATGGTCGTAAAAATGAGAGCACTACACATTTCGTTGCCTACTGTAAATTAAAACAAAAGATAACGACATGTCCCGGGTACTAAACTAGTATACGTAAATGCTATAGTATAGGCATGAAACCGGCTTAGAATGCGCATATAACATTTTCGATGATCAAACTTAACGACGATATCGTATCTTAACATCTAAATAACATATTTCTATATTCCAAAAGTCTAAATCAAATCAATGACTAAGACCTCGGGAACGTTTATCTATTCTGGCAGAATGTTCTAATGTGACCCTAAACGAGATTTCTGGGGCGAAGGGAGGAGAGCGGCGGATCATAAGGGGGAGATGCGTTAAAGACAACTCCTAGATGGCGCTTTATGTATAATCGGGAGGTCACCAATATTCCTTGGTTTGTTTTTGTATAACCAATATTCCATATAATATTTTAGAATTTGAATAATGAAGAGCATTTTAATATAGTTAAGTAATTTTCCTGATTAGGTTAAATGTGTCATGGCGAAGTTAAGGTTAATTATATTACGTTTGCTGTATACGTATTAAAGTGTGCACAACTGATCCATGGACATGAATGAACTTCGATATCACTCTGATTGAAACAGCCCTCTGACCCAAGCAACGGTAAGAGTCGACTCAACGGCCTGCGGATATGCAATGAGGCACTCGACCAACTGTATCGCGATGGCACCTATCCGTTCGGAACGATCTATAGTAGTATACCTAACTACTTTTACTGGCCCATGATTATCTATTAAGCATTGATCCAGGTTCCGGTCTAGCTGTTAATTTTAGACAAATTAAATGTCTCTACTGATATAAGACATAACGATCGTATCTATCTTCACTAACTATCCCCACAGATTGGTGCTATCTAAATGATATCATGCTGTCTTATGTACTGGGAATGGGGGATTAACGTGGATGAGGTTAATATTCTGCCACTTACAAGGCTGTATTTGTATAACTGTTGTAAGTAGCTAGTTAATTAACAGGTAGACCTGGCCAACTTATGATAAGGTAATAAAAGAGGTAAACTTTACCATGTTAATAAATATAGTACCTGTTATCTATAATGGCGCACATTGAAAATTACACTGATATGTTGTACTGCCAGAAATTGAAGCAAACGAAAATGAGCACACTCGAATGTATTTGACAAACTATTCATCTTTACTGATGGATCGCTATTATGTAGATCAAATGACACGCACAATTTAGAATATATTTAATTTGTCAAGCACAAAGCGCCAAAGGAATCTTAATCTTCCATTTGGCTAATACTGAAATTAAGGTATGATTGAGGCTGTATGTGATTGATAGCTTTATTTAGACTGGATGGCGGTCCCATCAACGACATGAGGCAGACGTTTGGCAAGGCCAAGTCGTACAGAAAGAACGACTAGAGTTTCTCTACCCCATCTAAAAGATGGTTCTCCACCAATGTGTGTGGCAGATATCGTCGTAGATCTGTATTTGGGTTCGTTATCATTGCCGCCATGCGCTGTATGTTCGCATTTCCGTTCGATGTAACTTGGCTAATGCAAATTAAACTATATTTCATCTTTTTTTGCTGTTGTTATAAATAAACATCCACTTTTGTCCTTTCTACAGTTACATCTTGATTATCCTGGCACATTGGTTACCCAAAAGTATCCGGATTTACAGCTAATGCTGGTCCATCCAAACTGACTTGTCCATGTTGCTGATGTTCATGATTGTGTCACGAGAAATAGTGCAGTGTCTTAGCACATTTATAATAATATGCAATAAGCAAACGAAACGATAAAAACTTTACAAACGATTTCCTGGTTTGGTAATGATAATTTAAAAAATATATATCTGAATTAGCAAGATAACCTTCTGGGATGCCAATGTTGATTCTAGTGTTTCCTTAGTACCAAAATGGAATGATTTTTCTTTGCTCGTTGGTTTAATTTAGTATGCTAACTTCAAGTACTAAGTTAAAGGGGTCATCATACGTTATCCTGCAAGAAGTGTACTTATACAATAAAACAATAAATCAAAACAGAACATAGAAACCGGAGGAATATATGAATATAATCTGGATAGATGCGATAAAATGGCTGCCCACTCCATCTTTAATCTTTTTCGTCTACTTAAATTGATCAAAAAGCAACACTGCAAAACGACTAATTAATATCATCGTGGCTACATGGGCCACTAATTAAAAGAATATTGTGATGGAATTAACAATTAAATCTTGCTACGAAGTTTACGACGAGCGCGACGAAATAAATACGCTAATTAGGTTCCATCAGGTCTCAGACATCTCAACGTTGAATGTTTTTCTTGTGCTAAATCCGACTGAGATTAACAAAATACACCCACGTGATAAAGAGTCTTTACTGAGGAGAGAATGGTGTCGAATCTCATCGCTTTTCCGATGACTTAAGGTTTGTACCCTCTCAAAAGTTATATTTGGGTTTATGAAGGGGTCTTGGATGTGCAGTAGTAAAGTGACGAAGTAAATTTCTAGGGAGGGGGGGGGGGAGTTCTCGGTTCAATCCCGTGGCCGACAAATGGCATTTCGTGTGCCATCAGATTGGACTATTGTAAATTATATACCCCCAGTAGACCTATCCCGCGGAGGAGCATTGATTTAGTTTTCGTGCACAATTATTATTGAGATGATGATGATGATGATTTATGTTTTACGGCCACTTTTGTGCATATGGTAGGCTAAATAGGCCGAACGACTTCTTAATGTAATGAAGCGAAGTCAAGGATGAAACAATCTTTTCTAGATATGCTCACGCCGAGATTTGAACACGGTGATAGTGATCTGTGGACCAATACGCTACCGCTAGACCACGGATGCGCCCAGCTTATGGTGGGATAGATCTATTATATGGTAACTACGCTCCATTTAAACATCGGCATATACCACCAAATAGGCTAATATTTACCCATTTAATATCGGCATCCAATGTACAATTATAGCAAACAGAAAATAGGATAATGTATATGTTGAAATGTGGATAATTGGGTGCCAAAGCGTAGCAACTCACATACTTGAGTAAGAATATTGCGTGGATTCGGCGTGTGATGAATTACAAGGATTACGACCCAATTCGAATATTTCCTATTGCATACGACGCATTTTTAATCTAATCTAATTACTGTATCATGAGTTTTATCAGTACTGACCATCGATCGTCGTCTTTGTGTTGAGTTAATATCCCACTATAATCTAACTGAAGTAATTTGCAAACGACATTCGATTGTCTACAGACATGTATATTTTAATTCAAGTGAAAGCAAAGCAAAATCGTTGGTTATTGTTGTTTCTAGGTAAGCATAATTTCTGCTTAAATTGCTTACCTCGGGAAGAATCACACGCCTTTGCTGCTGACAGCATACAAGACATATATTCAAAGATATATACGAACATGCTGAGCACTAGTTATTGGTGAAATATGGTTCTATCCATTCATACCATCGGCTTGGCGCTGTCTCCTAGTAACTTTTTGCCTTAAGCCTAGAATTTGTGTGATTCCCGCCAGAGCATTTAGGTTGTTGGTGTTGTTGTTGTTGTTGTTGTTGTGATTATTTCATTTGCAACTGGATACGGTATGCTGGGTAGCATTTGATGTACTCAATTCATTCTCTATAAACCAACCTATATAGAGAAGCTAGGTGCAAAGAGGTCAAGTTCTTAAACTAAACTCTATGAGATACATATAAGGCTTTATTTTAATAACACAAAAATAAATCTATTATAATGGCGTGTAATTCTGGATCATAAATCAACAACAAAATAATATCCAGAGGTCTTCGTAGTCTTTGCTGAATGAATCGGGGTTCAATTCCCGACCTTGCATTTCAGCCTTTATTTCGTCGCATTACAATCGTTGATCGCCTTAGCCATACAGCACACAACGTGTAGAAACGTTGCTGTGAAAGCCAACAAGAAGGAGGCTGTTTCTCTTGCACCAACATACTGGCACTGATAGCGTCCGGGATGTAGTAACAAGCGCCTTACGTTGTCGGTGTTCCTGGAATAAATCCGTCGACACCGCCTATCTGTAAACAACAATTCCAGACGCCGTCGTATACCGAAGGCCGGACTTCGATTGGAAAAGCCGCCATTGCTCTCGCGATGAATCTCATTTTCTCCACTTCTTATGCAAAGCAATTATTTACCGTTATAATAATAATAGAATAATAATAATAATAATAGAATAATAATAAAAATGATAATAATAATAATAATAATACGATATATTTGATAGGGCCCTATCCTGCTAGATAGCTGCTCTAATGCCTTTTACAGTATTATTATCTCTGACTCAGACCTGTTCCAATTCAGCCTCCAAGAGAGCATACAACGCATGCTGCCAATACCGGCGCAAATCATTATTCGAACACATAGCCATCACGTCCTGTCAGGTTCTCATTTCTAACTAAGTTAACTAGTCGCCACATGACAGCACTTCGGCTCCAGCTCCTCGAACCCGCGACCCTTCAGTTACGAGTCCTACACTCTACCTCACTGCGCCATCATGGCTCGACACCACTTAGTTAGATTAGTAAACACGCGATAGCTGTTTGTCGTTGACCTGATTGTGTTTAATATAATCTTTCACAGAGACGGGAAAATTGCTATATTTCGCCTTATTTACTTTGATCTTTGCACCGGCAAAATTACCACTATTAGTGCTTAATCCGCTATAGCCATTAAATATCGGTAAATGGACTAATTAAACATAAAGAATTGTGTCCTTCCGAAGTCTTCCTCGCTAAAATTGCCAATTTGCCTTTTGTGAAGGCTCAAAATTGTGTTAACGTTTCAGCATTTTCCCTAAACTTGTTGTAGATGCTTGTATTGAAAGGCAAAAAGATTTATACCAACAGCCAATTATGGAGAGTCTAGACGCAGAGTTTAATCATCCCACACGATGAGGTATTTGAGGCAAATACATATGATACAAATCGGAACAAGAAATTACTAAGAAGTTCGTAGAAATGGATTGACCTACATGGTTCAGTCTCGTTGGCGTGTTTTCTTCATCCTAAACACCCCCCCCCCGCATTAGTCACAAATTAACTGAACTACACATGCGTAACGGTGTCAGCTTGTTAGATGGGCTACCAGGTGTTTAAAGGAGGTGATGGCAAACCAATGTGGACACCGCAAACAAATATCAACTCACCTAGAAATAGGTTACACACGAATGATGCTACTGCGGCTACAAGTAGTAGATTCTTGCTCTTTCTCTTCCGAAGTGTGCTCATTTCGTTAGTTAGGGGAATTTTGATCCTATCCGTGATTTTTAATCTTTGTTGCTCTTATGCTGGGTTTTACTCTATTAACCCAACGACATCCTTGGAACGTAAGTGCTTCCTGGACACGGAAATGAGATGCCAACAGCTCACATTATGTGTTGCGTGAGGATAACTATTAGGCGGAGTGTTGTGGAATATAGGAGAGAAGAGTTTCTGTTGTTATTATCATTTATTCTACTGTTTGCTGGATATAGAATAATTAGTTAAAGGAAAGGTTGTCGTACCATCTAATTAATGTTTGTATACATACAATTAATTACATTAACATTACTTATTACATTGTCTAGCGTAGGTCTATAGTCATCCGCCTCTATGGGCTAGTCGGTAAGAACGTAGGTCGTGCTATACGGGAGGTCGGAGGTTCGAATCCCGGCTGTGGCACTATAGTGGGGGGAGCTTTTCATACGACCAGGCATCTGGCAAGGTTTTCTCCGTCGAATATGTCAGCCATTGTAAATGTTACATTCGTTTATAATTAAGTCCTACTGGTGAAACAATAAATAACAGACCATATGCGTCTTCCTCATTTGGGGTAGCTAAACCAGTTTAAATAACTGCCATTTCGGCCATTACCAGAGAAAACCAAAAAGCAAGAAAGGTAGATGCTCCTAGCTCAATTGTACTGTAGTGGACTAGAGCTGTTGATATTATCAGTTCGAATACACTAACCTGCCGTCGTTCTTTCATTCGTTCACTTGACAATGCCATAAAGGAACAGAGTATAAATTGTCCATACTGGAATGGTAGCTGGAAACAACTAATATCCAGTGTCAAGCGAAATGCAATCCTAGAACCCTTTGTATTGCCGCGCTCGTTTTGGAGGGCCATCCAAGCTCACAAGGCCATTTATGATTTATTGAATATGTAAGTGATTTCGCTCTTAAATGGTGCTACAGGAAGATTTGTCGTCATCAGTGAAATGCTTCGGGTCAACATATAATAATCATTCGATCTGACCAGGTGATCTTTCACCTTTGATGCTATTAAAAACGAGACCTTACTAATTTGGGACATCACTGAAGCAGCTCCCGGTACCCATCGTGACATTTCAGTCCTAGACAGCACCCGTAAGTGTGTTTATCATATAATTTCGTTCGCTATAGACAAATCCACACATACACTCGTATAGCGAGGCGCATTTGGTGTATTTATATGCATACACAAACACACACACATAGAGAGAGAGAGAGAGAGAGAGAGAGAGAGAAGAGACATAAAGACAGACACAAATGCACATACGCGCATAAACACAGACACATACAAATAAATACACACATGCGCACGCGCACACACACGCACACACACGCATATATATATATATATATATATATATATATATTATCAAGCTTGGAAACGGCTTGCGATAACCGAAGAAGCTTTATATAGCAGTCGTCCATTAGTAAATGTGTCGACTGTTGACTTTCTAGTTTGATTGACATCGATATTCTTAACATTTTTCTCATGTTTCACAGAAGAGCTTCGATAATCATACCTGTCAGTTACAGAGCGTCCTTGACTTCTACCAAATAAACGTTTCCATCTGTGGTGGCAAGATGAAAGTAGGTCGTGATATAGTTTCAAAGAACCTATTAGTGGGTGGATGGATGGATGGATGGATGGATGGATGGATGGATGTATAGATGGATGGATGGATGGATGGATATCTGATTGAGTTTTTCGTTTTACCTAAATCTGTCAACGGATATTACAGTTTTTGCCAATGTGCATTAGACAGATACTGACCACCGCTGATTGGACGGACTTAATGCCATAGCTCTACAGTCCATCCACAACTCTGTGCTGATTATTCCCCAGCAGGACATTGCCATGACATTATGAAGACGAAACCTTCACCAGCCGCTACACTGGCGGCAAACGATGACAGAATAATAGCTTGCATGGCATCATCGCATCAACGGTGGCATGCTGAATGCTGGGTAAAGAAATATAGATTTAATTACGGCGCGGACCTAGGGGATCGTGCCAAATCAGGTCAAAGCATTCTTCCCATTAACGCGAAAATCTTCTTTAGAAAATAGGAATTTATCAATCCCCATTCATGCATTTCTCATGCGGTAGAAACTAACACTGGACATGTCTGAGGTTGCTTCCTATCTCCGCCTCATCCTGTGTTTACTTAGTTCGGAGAACTGTGTGCCGCATCATATGAAAGGTTGGAAAATGTAAATAGACTGTTTGGTTGGCTAAATGTGATCACATTCCACGGGCTACCACGACATTACTATTCTGCGTGGAATATATCATCCAGCATAAGCAAGATTATCATAGGTTCCTTTACAATTTTCTGAATTAATTGAGGAATGATGTACTTTGTAAACGTCTCGTTGGAATAGCTCGGTGCGACAAGTTCCAGTCTGAGGATCAATTGTCAGTGGTTTTTCTGACGTTCAATATCTAATTAATTGACGCTGAATGGCATACGTCTATATCGTGGAATGATGGAGGGGGAAGTGAAAAACGATAGCGCTATTAATAAATAAACGTATTACAGAAGTTTTGACTTCAATATCACGTCCACACTTATCAATCCTAATGAATATATCCCTGTAGGAATATCGATCTCCCGACTCGATGGCCTACGTAGAGCGAGTGTCAATCATCGCTTAGAAGTTGGCTGAAATATAATTAAACCCGTCTTGCGGCTGCATACCGTAAACACAATCAACGGAGGCTGTTGTTTGCTGCAGAAACCGACTGAATCACATTTCAGTTACAAAATACGGCAGACGCCATAGGACATAGCGTGATTCTAGGGAAGCCGTCGTGCTAAATGGCAGCGAAACGTAATGGCGAATGTTTTGTAAGTGATTACGTCGGCACGAAGCTTCTAAGCAAGTGGAGCCGAAATACAGACTCCCAAATCACTCTCCGGATACGGCAAGGCCAGGATTTGTGGCTTCCTCCGGGCGATGTTTTTGTCTTGAGACTCGGGACGGCGGCTATCAATCAGCTCGTCTGGGAGCATTTGATCGGTTTGTGAAAGAAACACTTCGGCTCATCGAATGCCGTTTGTCGTGACTTTAAGTGAGAAAAATGTCTCCTGGTCGAAGCTGGAAATGATAGGCATAAGCTTGATTGGCCAACAGTCAGTTTTATTTTCTCGGAATCCCGTTGGCCTTCGCCTACAGCGAGTGTACGAAAGCAGTTTGCCATTCGACGGCAGATACATGCTGTTATCTATTTCACCAAAACTATTCAATTAATTTCGCTAATAATATTCAAATTGTAATACCTCAGGCCCGCCGTCATCCGGGTCGTACTTCCGCGGAATGGTTCATCCATCAACAAAAGAATTCAGTCTTTTCATTTCATTTCTATCTGGAGTAGCCGCTCGGCTAAATATGATTGGCTATGGTCGATCACTCTTATTCAGTAATACCTGAATTCCAGTTGTACTGGAGAAGGTTACGTTTCCTATGATCCGCCCTTTGATTGGCAAATGATATAGATAACATTTGTGCCTGTAAAGAAAAATGAACTATATGTCAACATAGATATTGTTATGACATTTAGAATGTCTATTATTCGTTGCTTCTGCTTCTAGATTTCGATCACTATGCTATTTGGGTATCATTATTTCGATGGAGATCACAGCTGCGAGGTGCTTTGTTTATTAACTTCGTACGGTCTATTTTTGTTCTTACCTTTTAAATTACCTCTCTCTTTATGCCAGTTAATTAACTAATACATTACGGTAACAGTTTTTGGCGTCAAGTAATCGTCGAAAAAGAAATTAGGCTTTTGCCATAATATGCTATTAATCTTACATAATTTATGTAAAAGCCGTCGCTACAGCAACAAATTAAGCACGGCTTATAAAACAAGATTATTCCAAGCTGATCTTTGCTGAAGACAACACCCTCGTATCCTTTTCCAGCAACCACTTGTCTATTGTAAGCGAATACAATTAATTTGTGCGACGGCCAACAGCTGAACTTGAGCCTGGACCAAACCTCGGCTGATCACAGGCCAATTATCTGTTGGGGGCAATCGGTGCGCTCCAGAAGTACAAGTCTTGGCGTCAAATCCCTACTTTGCTTGTGTCTAAGGGATGTGGCATCATCTATGAACTGGTAGGATTGGATATTTAATTTGATCGAGGAGTTTGGACATCTCTGTGGTCTAACTGGTAGCGCGTTGGATCACAGGTCACTACCACCTGATCATTACCTTTGGAGGTCGCTTGCCCTATTTAGCCGACGATGTGCCCCAAAATGGCCGTAAAACATCAGCCATCAATTCATCGGGGAGCAGCATCTTGACCATAAGTGGCGGATGAGGCCAGCGGAAAGGCTAAACAGAACATTCACTCACAGGGCCATTCACTCACTCACTCAATCAGCCACTCGTTTATATCCTCATTCATTCTCATAATGGAAATATATAGAAGGTCAGCTTTTCTAAGACTCTGATAATAAGTAAATTGCTAAAAGATAACATTACATAAAAAAATGAAACTTGCTAACGGTTCTAGTATAATGACAGCCACCATATATAATTCAGCATTGTCGTATATAGCCTTCCGGAGAAGGATTGTGGTTGGACTACGGAGATCCATAGAAGATTGATTCTCGACAGTACAAGAGAAGGCAAAAAGCTATGGCCCAAAGCGCTTTCCGATGAATAGCACGTTATCATGTTAATTAAGGCGAAAAGCCATGGATCAAAAGCGACTCAGGCGCATGCGTATTGTCGTGTGATACCAATGGAGCACGCTAGTTTCTTCTATTTCAGTCGGTGGCCCGGAAGGAAACTATATACACCGATCACCTGTCACAAAAATAATTCCCCCGCACAAGGACGTTTTGGTGACGAAGTCCGTTGATTTTAATCAGGACAGTGCATACACTCTGGCTTTGATAACGAAAAGGTCTGTTTTCACATTAATATTTGTATTGTGTGAACTAAAAGGGTTTATGTCCACTTGTTAAACTGCATCTTTGTGAGTAATAAAAAATAGTTTTAAATATATTGATGGGGGGGGGGGAGATGACCAGGTCCTTTGAATTTTCATAGCAGAGAACTCGAATGTCATATGTACGACTACAAACAAAACAAAAGTTATAAATAAGCGCCACTCAAATGCTGCGTCGACTCAGCATGACGCCCTTTTAACAGTTGTAATAATAATAGTAAATCCTGTGAGCACAACTCATGCGACAGCCTGTAGTTTATAACTGATTATAATACTTCCTTCCGCGTTTGTGGAGATTTTTCTTCTTATCATCCCATTTCCCCATCCAATATTTACGAGGGCCCCCCCGTGGGCTAGTTGGTAGGGCGTCGGACCATAGATTACCACCACCTGAGTTCGAATGTCCGCCTGGGCATATCTGAAGGGTGTTTCATCTTTGACTTCGCTTCATTACCTTTTGATGTCGCTCGGCCCATTTAGCCTATCATGCGCACAAGAGTGGCCGTAAAACAACAATCATCATCATAATCATCATCATCATCATCATAATCATCAAAAAGGGGCCGTAA
Organism: Paralvinella palmiformis; assembly: GCA_025642065.1. Classification (NCBI taxonomy): domain Eukaryota; kingdom Metazoa; phylum Annelida; class Polychaeta; order Terebellida; family Alvinellidae; genus Paralvinella; species Paralvinella palmiformis. The sequence continues at coordinate 91,665 of JAODUP010001084.1, read as the reverse complement.
ACATCAATCATCATCATCATCATTATCATCATCATCCAATATTTACGGTGATAAAGAAACGTTATGGGTAAACAGAGCTAATTCGCGGTACGTCTATCATAATTATATCAGTAACTTCATTGTACCAGTATCACACTGCTCACATACATCTCCAAGATGCAGCCTTATAGGTTCAACTGCCGCATGTGCTTTGTTCCAGATTTTGAATTGCCTTCAGACTCAAATCACACTGTTACCTGGGATTATAGGGGATGGTCCCTCTCATACATATATCCCATATTATAGTTGATGATGACAATTGATGTTTTGTGGCCACTTTTGTGCAGATGGTAAGCTAAATGGGCCGAGCGACCTCCAAAGGTAATAAAGCGAAGTCAGAGATGAAACACCCTTTGGATATGCCGACGCCGAGATTCGAATTCAGATGGTAGTGATCTGTGATGCAACGCCCTACCGGTTAGACCAGGGAGCCCCCCGCCCCATATCATACGTAGTACAGAGACATCACAAAATATATAGTCACTTAGAATGTGAACGGAAACGACTAAAGGACAACTGACATTATGGGACCTTTTTACGAAGAACTGTCCCTAAACTCGACTCACTCTCCCCAATCAATCAATCAATCAATCAAATCGATCGATCGATCAATAGATAAATCAATCAGTCGATATGTGTTCACCTTAAAGTATTATCCTATGTTTCCTCCTTCCAGTCGATTGAGTTCGGCTTAGACCTTTCACCGTTCCTCAAACACCCTCAACAAGGCACCATATTTAACAGATAGCTTACATTTTGTATGGAATAAGCGGCTTATGTCCCGGGATCCGACAGGTGGTGGTGCTCAGAACATGACACCGCCCGAGAGTGTTACCTGAAAACATTCATCGATACGAGTCCCGACAGGTGAACGAACAACATCCGTATCGCGTAACAAACAACTTTGAGGCAGTTAGCATCAAGATAAAGGGGACTACTTTTAGCCGCTAAAATACCCCCAGTAAATGTTTTGTAAAGGAAGGAGGAAGGCATGGATTTCGGGGGTCCTTTCCTCCAACCCCACAAACTCCCCCCCCAGTATTGTTTTCTAATAATCCATACTCGGATCTTAGAATCCGCATCCTATCTTATCCTGAAACGTTCGCAGACATATATGCTACTATATTTGAGGTCACAAAGAAAGAGTCAAACCGACCAACTTTGTTTTATCGGCTTCACGAATCACAGAACGCTATTTTTTTATGATTTCATTGTGACAGTGACGTCTCTTAAAATTGTTTAACTAATTCTAAAAACACACCGGTTGAAGACCCCTTACACAGATAAATAATGATTATCTTTTAAATCTCGTATAGGGTTTTTACAGACATATTATTATTATTATTATTATTATTATTATTACTGATGAGTATTATTACTATTATTATTACTGATGAGTATTAGTATCTCTCGTAATTCCATTAGAAGAAAGAGCTGACACATACAGCTAGGAATGTTGATGAACTGACGGCATAATTGTTGGACGAGCAAATTATCTCTTTGCTGATCATCCTTACCTTGACTATCACCCAGCCCTTTAATGTAATCTGTCATGTGCCTATTTACAGATTCGATGTCAGTCTGAATGTCTAGGTAATGTCGTAGCGCAAACTCACACGTGAAATAGCCTGTACCCGCTGATCAAAAACCGCATACCCGCGTGTAAAATGCCGCATACCCGCATGCTAAACACCGCACGATAATCCACAGCTCAACTGCCTACTTCCAAAATACGATTATCACCATCATCGTATCACCTGCGTTCCGTACGTTTATGGGTCCGAAAAGGTGCGCGGGCGTGCGCGGGCGCATAAGCTGTTGACACTCACCTTTTGAAGAAGAGTACCGGGCACATTTACACCGATACGTATTGGAATCCTTTGATGTATCGGTCAACTCTTACGGCGCGTATTCGCCGTGAACCTGTGCCGGTCTGCGGCCGACGGAGGAAACACGGATAGTCAGGCCAAGCGAGGACGAAGTGGCAAGCGTTCGGATCAAAGTTTCCACCGATTGTCGTCGTCCGTTGGCTTCGACTCAGCGGTGTCTCCGAACTAAAGCCGATTTCGACCAAACACGCGGAAATATACGAGGACTGGGCACAGTCAGCCACATACCGGTTGGCTGGCTAGCTGGCGGCGGCTTGTAGTGATTTTATGCCGCCCGCGAAATACAACGCCAACCAAACAACGTCAGTGCTACTTGTATATTGGGCTGATATGATGCCTACTACACGCTGTTGTGGCATTACTTGTGTCATCCATTGGTCATCACACTAGTTAACAGTAACTAGAATGTGTTTGTGCATCGTTGGCATCATTCGTTAAGTTGTTTATGCAATCACTGAGAAGTATTCATCACATTGGTTACAACAGCGTTGTTTATAATGTCACTGAGAAATCTTTGTAGCACTAGTGGTAACAACATTGTTTATAATGTCACTGAGAAATCTCTGTAGCACTAGTGGTAACAACAGTTGTTTATAATGTCACTGAGAAATCTCTGTAGCACTAGTGGTAACAACATTGTTTATAATGTCACTGAGAAATCTTGTAGCACTAGTGGTAACAACATTGTTTATAATGTCACTGAGAAATCTCTGTAGCACTAGTGGTAACAACATTGTTTATAATGTCACTGAGAAGTCTTTGTAGCACTAGTGGTAACAACATTATTTATAATTTTACTGGGATTTATGTGTAGCACTAGTGGTAACAAAATGTATATAATGTCACTCGCAAGTCTTCATAACATTAATCGCAAAGTCACTGAGATGTCTGTATAATACTAGTGGTAACATCATTAATTATAAGGTCACTGAGAAATCCTTGTGGCACTAATGGTAAAACTAAATTTATAATGTTACTGAGAATTATGTGTAGCACTAGTGGTAACAAAATCCTTATAATGTCAGTGACAGGTCTTTGTAATATTAATGGTAACAAAATTGTTTATGATATCACTGAGCAGTGTTCGTAACACTGATTCCTACAACTTTTTTATACTGTCACTGAGAAATCTTTGTAGCACTAATGGTAACCAAATTATCTATAAAGTCACTGAGGATACTATGTAACATTAGTGGTAAGAAAATTGTTTATAATATTACTGAGCAGTGTTCGTAACACGTGCTGCTAAACATTGTTTATAATGTCACTGAGAAATCTTTGTAGCACTAGCGGTAACAACATCGTTTGTAAAGTCACCGACAAGTCGTTGTAACATTAGTGCCAACAACTAGTGGCAAGTTAGTACCCAGTCAAGGATAACGGCTCTCTGTAAGATCTTTGTCATGTCGATGACCGTGACAACATTCTTTTTAATCCCGAAGAGAGTGACAAATCCTTGTGGTATCAATGAGGCGACCACATAAAGCCAAGAACAACAATATGTCCGAAATGCCATATTTAGAACAACATTATTACATATCTCTTGTCGTGGACATTGGCCGGGCCCTTATTTAGGGACATCCTAACAGGTAATACGATTTGAAGAGCACCCGGACAAAGCGGATACATTTGATGATGACCTCCCGCTCGGTAACGATTGGCATCGTTCACTCGATAAATTACATTCATTATTTCCCATTAATACCCATTGTGATTGCGTGGGCGTGGACGGTTATTACCACTTGGCAGCGATCTAGATAGTGATACGTTGGCACGTCGCGGATAACCGTGTGCGCTGTTAAGACGACTGAACACGGGAAGAAAGCTTCCTGAATTACGGTGCTTTGTCGTAAACGTATGTCTCAGTGACAACTTCCCGTCCCCCGTTTTCAGCTCATTTCAATTACAATTACTTTCACTGTCATTATTAGTAACTCGATCATTTACGTCTTGCACACGTTACATTTTGTGGATAGAAACGACGTCGTAATCGGTTTGTATTTACACCGAACGCTTTGAGCTGGCTGCCACGTGGCTGATTAATTATGTAGCAGAATATGCAAGCATCCTCAGTGTTGGCGCCCAGGTAGTAGTGACGCTACATTAGCAAACAAGGGAGATTATATTTAAGCGTGACTATAAAAAAGAACATATCCATGACGTCATTATCCAACTTTGAATATTCATAAAGATACTTTATATGGCTTCCGATTTATGCAGAAGACCCGAATGTGCGCGCATGCGTCATCAAATTATACGCCTATTATAATGTCATCAGTGTATATTGAAAATACCAAATATGTGGATTTGGTCTGATCGACACTTTTAATAAGAAATTGAATAATTCAGAATAGGAACAAAACATCCAAAGAATCGTCCTAACACAGTCTTGATAGTTCAGTGATATGAACGGTGAACTAGAAACTCTTGGTTCGGATCCACCTGTCCGCTGCTAGCTTTACGGGTAGTATTGTATGTCAAACGCCTTTGTGTTGCTGTTTTACAGCCACTTCGGTGCAGATGAAAGGCTTTGTGAAATATTATGCCGTGGAATCTTCTGCCGTTATACCCGTGTTCCGGTGCCTTTGGTTTTCGATGTGACCCGAAGAGGACACTAAATATATACACGGTACCCCAAAGAAGGGAAGATGCGATTTGCCGTCAGCTCGACTTAGTTTCGCTGTTTGGTTTAGATCGGGTTCTTCATATTAAGTTTTATGTCCTCATTGGCGGGCGAAATGCGGATCCCGTGATCCGCATACATAACAATGGCCACTGATTCTTGATGGGCCATTAACCGTACGAGCCACATTGTAGAACATTGGCTTCGGATTAAGGATTCTACGATAAACTCCGCATTGTATTCATCACCATTATCCTGATTATTATGTAATTTTCCAAGTAATTAATTTCTTGCCGACCTGGCCGACAACAATGGACTCTCAAATCACGGGATGTGGAAACTAACGTTGGCTCCGCCGCCAGGTGGAGCTGCTGTTTAGGAAACAAACGTGATGGTATTATTACTATACAGGGACACTGCGTGTGTACGTGCATGTGCGTGCGCGCGTGTATGCGTGTGTGTGTTTGTGTGTGCGCGTGCGTGCGTGTGCGCGTGCAATAAGCCTTTGCCGTGAACATCTGGACAAGTCAACAGGCCCATAGATGGTAATGGTTGATTTTAATACAAAAGAATGTATTGTCCCGTCTGTTCTTAACTGGCTCTATATGTGAGTAAGCGTGAGTCAACATGCAGACAAGTGCCGTATTTCCATCAATCAATATAGTATTGTTTATGTGGCGCACACCCGTACGTGTATGTTTGTGTGTTTTAGGGTACATTTAGAGTAGCGCTGGCTCAGAACATCAACATTTAAACATCCTTTGAGACCTACATATCTCCAGAAATCTATACATAACTAAAACTAAACATACATCAATCGAAATATAAAATGTTTCACCTCCACATATCTATACATGTGTCTGGGCTACTCACCAGTCTGTGGCGAAAAACAAATCCGCTTTTCGTACGCCACAAATATGTCACGACCACTGGGAAGCGGCTACATGCAGGCTACGTACAAAAGCAGAAGCACGTATCCAAATATCATTTGACACGACAGCTCGCAGTATACAACACGTGCGTCTGGTTCAATAATACCTATAGAAAATAACTACTTTGGCACCACAGTTTCATACATGTTAACTGTTCCGCATTCAGCGGGAGACTCCCACAATCACATCAAATATCCAGCACTCCCGCGCGGGATACCCGACATCCCGCAATTTCAACGAAACCTAAGTGAAAAAACTCCACCAATGTGTTAACCGCCGAGGTAAAGTTTGCGCAATTCGTTGCGAGCACAATCTACCATTTTCGGTGGCTGATCATTTCACGAAATTGACCAAGCAGTTGTTCTCCGATAGCGATATTGCGGGAAAGTTCACGTCGGGCCGTATGAAGACCACCATGATCACCAAGAAAGCGTTGGCCCCTCGTCTTGATGCCAACGTTGTCCAGCTGTGTCAGAACCACAAATGTTCGTTGCTGACTGACGAAAGTAACTACCAAGGCGGCGAAAAGACACTGGCAATACTCGTCAAAGTCTTCAACCCAGTGATCGCCAGGGCAGTGACACAATTTGTCGATATACCGATCTGCAATATCGGCACCGGAGCGAACATATTTGAAACGGTTGTTTGTAAATTAGTTACTGCAATAATTGAATTATTTTGATTAGTAAGTACATACATTTCCTTTTTCGTATGACTTATTGATTCACATATTGCCTGAGATTCTTAATGTTACTGTGTAAAGTGTAAAGACATGCATTAGTATCATTTATTTATGCCAGTACTTTCTTTTAGTACTCGAGGAATCCCTAGGAAAATCCATTGATATTATTTATTTATGTCGTTTTATTTTCTTTCAGTACACAGGGAATCTTTTGAAAATCCATTGATATTATTTACTTATGTCATTTAATTATCTTTCAGTACACGAGGCATCCCTTGGACGAATCTGATCGCGTTTTCGTCGGATAACTGCAGTGTTACAACTCCGTGCTATCCCGGATCAGGAACGTCCAGTCAGAAGTCCTCGACATTGGCTGCATCTGTCATCTGACAAATCTCTGTTGCGTGTGCGCTGTCAATCAGCTGCCGATGCCAGTGGAAGAGCTGCTGATTGACGTGTACTTACACTTCATTCACAGCGCCAAACGCAAAGAAGAATATCGCGAGTTTCTGGAGCACCTTTAAAGATCCTGAAGCAGGCCAGCACGTGTTGGCTGAGCTTGGAGACCTGTAGCGACATGGAACTATGTACGGGAACACCAGTGAAGGAGTGTGTCTGTTTTGGGCGACATGAACGTTTTTCTTTTCTGATTTCTTTTCTGTTGATCGATTTCATGTAAACTGTTGAGTAATAATAAAATTTGGTATTCACTGTCATGGAAAGCATTGTGTTACCTTAGACCACCTGATTCGTGTATAAATCCCTTATTTACATATAATGCCCGATTTTCCTAGACCCTTACGTATAAATCTCCCACATTGGTATTTCCAAAACTTAACATGTATGCAGTTTACATTCAATTTTCTGTGGTTCAAAACAAACTTATACTTAACATATTCTTGAGTCTAGTAACCAAATAAATGCTCCCTCTATCAATCGTTCAGCCCATTTAGCCTACCATGTGCACAAAAGTGGGCTAAAACATCAATCATCATCCCTATGTCAATAGTATCGGCGCGTGAACTAACATTACAGTAGGTTGTACACGTGATACGATGTACACAACCTACATATGGAAACAGTGAAGTGACTTAGCTAAAAAATACAAAGTAGAAATACCGCACATTGGTGTATTACTCGACTAGAACGAAATATCGCCTCAAACTAAAACGTAATATCTAATTCTCATATGCTTCCATTCATCACTTAGTGAACGTTCATCCACAACTAATTTGGCGTCGTTAAGTATATGCAGTTAATTATTCGCGTATCCGCTTGATCTATTTGACCTATAATCGAGAACAGTGGATTTCAGGCAGATCTCCGATACAACGAATGACACGTCGAGAATATATTAGTCATGCATCAACAATTTTGCTATATCAGTGTGTGTGTGTGTGTGTGTGTGTGTGTGTGAGTGTGTGTGTGTCTTTGTGTGTGCATGTGTGTGCATGTGTGTGTTTTGGGGTTTCATGCACGCTTGTATGTCATCTAGCGCGTGCCAGCTGGTCTGCTGCGTCCCTCCTTAAGTGGCTTTAAGTGCCCCCACCCCCAGCACACCACGCCCAATTTCGAAAACCCTATACACGCTCATTCCGTGTAAATTTTTAATTAACCGAAAAAGGGCCCAGTTTCCTGTCCGGGAGAGACGCTTCAAAGCCTAGTGCAATGTTGAACATTTGACACTGGTTAACATTCAAAAATATAAACCCTCACGGGACGAAATGGCTTGAGTTTAAAAATTTAAAAGTGTTTGATTAAAGGGGAGCAACCACTAATAATAGTTAAAGCGCGATTTAAAGCAGATTTATGTGGCTGAAGTAAATGCAAAAAAATTAGGAAATTTTTAATTATTATTATAACTAATATATTGTACTGTTGAACATTTAAAGGTCTGTTATTGGGCAAAAAAAGCATATTCGGATATGTTATTAAATACTGTGGGAAACTAGCGCAAAAGATAATTCAGCTGAAAATAATTTAGCCGACTTCGTGTGTGTGTGTGCGTGCGTGCGCGCGCGCGTCGGCGCGTGTTTATTTCGCTTTATCCTTAAATTTCTATCGCGTTTTCAGATAATACAGTGACCAATAGTAGCCTATCCGTATTCTGGATCTGGCGTCCAGATGAATAACAAAGATGTCACCATAAACATTACGACCACTTACCAGCGATATCTTCTTTAAGTCCATTAACTCCCCTTCTTAACCGAGTTGTTTGTCTTCTGCGCTAAGAGTAACATCATTTTACTATCTTGCCAGACGAAGATGAAGAATTCGATACTGTTATTGTCAACAGGACGAGCACCAAATCATGCTGGAAGTCATATTAAACGGTTTATAAGCCAATTTGTTGTAATACATAGAGCACACACACGCACATTTGGCGATAACTACACGACGTTATTTCCGTGTAGACTTATTAATTAACCGTGATGGCGCAGTCGGTTAGAGCGTGGACTCGTAGCCGGAGGGTCGCGGGTTCGAGCCTCCGGAGCTGCAATGTTGACATTTGACGACTGGTTCAATCATTCATAAAATGAGAACCTCACAGGACGTGATGGCTATGAGTTTGAGTTGGTGTTTGATTGGAACAGGTCTGAGTCAGGGATACTAATAATACTGTAAAGCGCCTTAGAGCAGCTATGTGGCTGAATGTAAATGTCACATATTATTATTATTATTATTATTATAACTAAGAAACTTGTACGTGTTGAAGTTTGGGCATAGAGACCGCTGGCTGTCGCCTATTGGGCACAGCCGAACTAAGAAACCCGGCCCACTGACGTTATAAATACTGAGCCGGAAATGAGAACGCATAAGATACATTTCAGCTGATACATTTCTTTACGCCATGTATCGTTAGCTGTGATTGGTTATTAGTTATGGGTCGCATAGCGTTTCATTGGGCCATCGTCGTATGCGATTGGTTGAAGAGTATTGCTGCCTGCTGGTGATGTCTGTGTTAGAAACAGCCCATATCTCTGTGTCATCTGTTATGTGGCGTATAGTTGGTGTCTAATTCCCGGATACGACTGACATTTCGTATGGATTTGCGTAGACTTGTTATAATCTGCCATCGTCTATGACAACAAAGAGGCTTGTCAATATCGGACATTAAACGTACAGTGATTGGGATGTAAACAACGAAACCTGCATTGTTTTTTTGTAATTTGTTTTTTTAGTTAACTTGCTCTTGTATGCCTATCCTAATAATTATCACAAAGGGTAAAATGTGGTAAGATATCACCTGTTCCACGAAACTGCGATCGTCCCAGATATCCATATCAGATAATACTAATACCAATCGATCACCATTTGAATATCGCGTTCAGCTTGTATAAGCTGGATCTCTCGATTCCGTAACCAATCACAAAACTGTAAACAACTTAATTTGTTTCGAGCGAAGGATGAATATTGCCCATATAAGGAGCTCATGCCCCTTCTACCCTTTATTCCCCAACATAACATAGTTCTGCTGAATAAGGGGAAAATGGGAATAAACACCGCCTTTTAAACTCAAGGGAGGATCACCTGTCAGCTCCGTGTTAAAGGCATAACACTAGAAATGAAGCCAACCAGCTCACGTCCGGAGCTAATCTCGATAATAATTGGATTTGTGATTCCGCGATTAATTCCACGTGATGTATCTATTTTCGAGCAATTCTTGTTGCCGTCCATCGTATCACCTGATGTTGGTTAGAGCCTTCCCACCAACATGTCAGCCACGAAATAGAAATGTGAGATGTTTTGTACGACCAACTGGACGCCTCCGTGGTCTAGTTGGTAGCGCGTTGGACCACAGATCACTACCACCCGAGTTCGAATCTCGACGTGGGCATATCTGAAGCCTATCATGTGCACAAAAGTGGCCGTAAAGTTTGAATCATCTTTATACACCCAACTACTACTAACATTATTTATAATACTACTACTACTAGTGCCACTACCACTACTATTATTACTATAACTACGACCACCACCACCATCACTACTACAGCTAAAATCAATAATACAATTGTCAGTGTAAATAAAAAAATAAATGTAAATGTATGTGTGTGTGTTTGTCTCTGTGTTTGGGTTTGTGTGTGTGTGTGTGTGTGTGTGTGTGTGTGTGTGTTGTGTGTGTGTGTGTGCATGTGTATGTATGTATGTATGTGCTTGTGTATGCGTGCGTGCGTGCATATATATATATATGTGTGTGTGTGTGTGTGTGTGTGTGTGTGTGTGTTTTAGGGTACATATAAAGAGGCAACAGGCACAGAGCATCAACATATCTAAACATCCCACGAAACCTACCTCCATAAATCTAAATACAAATACAACTATAGATATATTAATCTAAAAATAAAATGTTCCATACCTCCACATATTGATAGATATATGCGTATACCTAAGCATGTGTCTGGTCTACTCATCAGCCTGTGGGAACCAGCTAATTCGCTTTTCGTACGCGACAAATATGTCACGCTCACAGGAAAGCGGCTACATGCAGGCTACGTACAAAAAGCGGAAGCACGTAAAAAAATACCATTTGATACCACAGCTCGCAACAAACAACACGTGCGTGTGGTTCAATGGTGACTTGCTACATACATATCATAAACTATTTTGACACCACAGTTTACATTCAACAGTAATTTTCTGTGGTCCGAAAGAAACCTGTATATAAAACATTTCGACACCTCAGATGCTGACCTCAGCTTTATTCTGGGTTCGAATAACTGAATAAATCCTACCTATATGAACCATGTATCAATACACGTCCGACTGGTCTGGCGTCGAAGTTCTTCTCTAACCTAAGTGAAAATCTAAGCCTTATATATAGCCTCAGCGTGTTAACAAACATTACAGTTTGTTCATAACAAAGAGAATGTACACTAACACAGTATGGACTCACTGAAGCGAGTTAACTAAAATAAAAACAAAGTAGCAATACTGCGCAATGGGTAATTACTGGACTAGAACGAAATATCGTCTCAAACCTGAGTAAATACTATGATTTACTCGAACCTAACAGCTAATCCTCATACGTTTCCGTTCATCACAAAGTTAACGTTCATTCACGCCTAATTTAGCGTCCCTAAGTATATGCAGTTAGGTGTGGTGGGATCTAAATTAAAGCGCCTATCCACTTGATCTATTTGACCCATGGTCGATACTGCGAATGACACGTCGAGATTATAATAGCTATGCATTTAACGGTAATGTTTCATAATTGTAATTGATCTTTGAATGGTTTGTGCTTGAAAACTAGGATATGTGTGTGTGTGTGTCTGTGAATCATATATGAGTACTTTTCTATTAAACAAATTCATTCTATATCACGGATTGTCCAATATCAGATATCTCTAGTTTGCTAATCCTTATCCATGTAAGATAAATTACGGATGTGACAGTCGATTTTGGGTACCAATCACTCGTCGTATCGATGAAACCAAACTTATCGGGATCAAAATGCTACAGCTAGTTGACATTTTTATACGATCTACTTTGAAGAGTTTCAGTAATTGTTCTCAATGATACGAAATTAGCAATTAACCTGCCAATTCGGGAGACCAATTCAATTATACTGAAAAGATCATTTATTTACGGGGACAGATATGACCAAAGCGGATTCTTCTCTATAGGGTTTTTTCTCTCCACATCTAAACTGTTGCTGACGTGGCGCTGAACACGTTTATCTGTGAACTCGAATAGCCTAAATGATGAAGTTCTGGATTAGATGGTCACGTGTTCGCATCCGATTTCGAACAACAAGAGTCGTAATAAATCTCGTCTGTCGCAACGCCGTGAGTGGGTGATCTCGTTGGATGGAGCTGTTGTCTCGCCGAATTATAGTCGGAAATTGGATATTCCATGAGGGGGTATAATACTCTTGGAGTGAACGAGTGAATGAATCAGTTAGTTGTAACTGGTCACACCTGTAACGGAAGTATCCCATTAAAACAGTGAGTGAGTGAGTGAGTGAGTGAGTGAGTGAGTGAGTGAGTGAGTGAGTGAGTGAGTGAGTGAGTGAGTGAGTGAGTGAGTGAGTGAGTGAGTGAGTGAGTGAGTGAGTGAGTGAGTGAGTGAGTGAGTGAGTGAGTGAGTGAGTGAGTGAGTGAGTGAGTGAGTGAGTGAGTGAGTGAGTGAGTGAGTGAGTGAGTGAGTGAGTGAGTGAGTGAGTGAGTGAGTGAGTGAGTGGTGGTGGTGGTGAGTGGTGAGTGAGTGGTGGTGAGTGGTGAGTGAGTGGTGGTGGTGGTGGTGGTGATGGTGGTGGTGGTGAGTGAGTGAGTGAGTGAGTGAGTGAGTGAGTGAGTGAGTGAGTGAGTGAGTGAGTGAGTGAGTGAGTGAGTGAGTGAGTGAGTGAGTGGTTTGTTTTCCCTCGGCCTTCTCCACATCGGGGACAAATCTGATTAAATGAGATAGACTTCGAGCTGCGAAGTGTAAGTCCGCGACATGGCGTAACATCAGCTTGTGCTACAGGCGGTCGTCATATTCCTGGCTGCTGGTAAGTAACTAGCTGTATGTATACTCCCCTGGGCGTTGTGCTGGTTTAGAATTACCCAATTCAGCCCGGAAGGCGTTGCATAAAACAACAAAACAGAATGGCATTTTATGTCAGAGTGTTTAGAATATCTCGTACTACTATTACTACTACTACTACTATAATAATAATAATAATAATAATAATAATACAGAATTCTATATAGCTAAGAGGATTTGCAAACACATTAGTTTGAAGGCATACAACGAGCTTTACTAACACCGTAAGCTGTAATTACAAATGAAGACCACCTAATAATGCTGTGAATGGAGCACTCTAAATGCCCAACTATCCGGATGTAGGCTCGAATCGGATACTTAGCTGTGTTTATGTGATATTTCTGTAAGGAGTAGCCCACTCCCTAACTTACTTAGTCACTCACTCACTCAAACTATTAACAACACGATTATTCAGGAGCAGAGGCCCTATATAGCATAATGCGTACATAACTAATACTTAAAACATGTTCACATAATTGAACAAATTGGACATAAACATGATAATATATTAAGTGTTATTACTTGTTATAACTTAATTGGCATTAATTATTCGTTCACACAGTAATAATAAGTCTTTTTACCATATTAGTGGCTAGAACGGGAAAGACCTATTGTTGTTTTCCCGTAATTCCTTACTGAAGTGGTAAGGCCCTGCCAGTGGAGTTCGTCACACCGGATGACACTAGTGAGCAAGTGAGTAAGTAGGTGAGTCGGTAAGGCTTAGCTACAAATCGGCAGAATAAGATAAGTGAATCCCGTCTTCTTTGTCTCGACCTACGACCTGCGGACGGTCACGGTGATGACGAGTTCACCGAAACTGGCAGTCCAAAACGGGGATCATGAACGTAGATTAGAGTAAGCCTCGGATTAGTAGACAGATCCCAGCTCTCCCGATTTGGGATAGACCTAATCACAGATGATTGGTTTTGTTTTATTCTGGAAGATCGAATGCGGTTCTTGGGCCGGGAGGAGGGAGGAGGGGGAGCGGAATGAGATAGAGTATTTAAATAAATGAATTTTATCCTAAAAGTACTTTATACCACTGAGCTGTAAATCTCCTTGTGTGTGCTTGTGTGTTTGTGTGTGTGATTGTGTGTACGTGTGTGTGTGTTTGTGTGTGTTTGTGTGTTGTGTGTGTGTGTGTGTGTGTGTGTGTGTGTGTGTTTGTGTGTTGTGCGTGTATATATGTGTGTGTGTGTTGTGCGTTATGCGTTATGTGTGCGTGCGTGCGTGCGTGCGTGCGTGCGCGTGTGTGTTTGTGTTTGTGTAAGCATGCAACGTTGTTTGTGTTCATTGTTTCGTAACCATTCACAGTACGGTAATGTTTCATAATTGTAATTGATATTTGAATGGTTCGTGCTTGAAAGCTAGGATATTACATCAGGCCTATACTATTATACGTTGTTGAATGAAAACGAAAACAAAAATGTCATCTCAGTAATGTAAAAACCTATGAACGTAGCTGAGAAAGGGATACTGGCTAATTGACAATAAAATGTTTAGAGCTGTTTTGCATGTTTTAAATTAAGTACACTTGGATCAGTCTATAAACTCTCTTTTATTTCACAATACCTGTGTCGTTGTTATTTTATTATTTTGTATTAGTTGTTTGTTTGTGGGGTGTTTTTGTTGTTGTTGTTGATTTTAAAGAGGATGAGGATGGGTGTTTTGGTAAATTAGCCTTTCTCGTCTTGTTGGTAGGCGAACCTTTAGAAAATCCTGGTTTGAGGTTTAAAGTATGGCTAATCACTTCTGCCAAAATAACATTATACCTCTTCCTCAGCATGACAACATTGATGATGTTAACACGATTGCTAACGGGGCTTAATTTAATAGAACAGTGCAATGTTTTCTTCAGCTATTTTAGCCAAGGTGCTTATATATACCAATCTTTGGTGAGAGTAGGGGAAGTTTCTGAGCCGTATGAAGTAAGGTGATCAAATCCTCTCTCTCTCTCTCTCTCTCTCTCTCTCTCCCGCTCTCTCTCTTTCTCGCTCTCTCTCTCTCTCTCTCTCTCTCTCTCTCTCTCTCTATGTGTGTGTGTGCTTCATTGTGAGCGCTCACAATTAGTATTTCAATGCGGATACTTATTTGTATGTACTCCTTGTAGATCGTCACACCATACTCAACAATCTCAAACTATCTTTTAACACTACTTCCTGCCATTACCCGTCTACAAATTTGTAGACAATCCAATATCCCATATCTGTCTTCTATCTCATCATCTTAAAGTGTCGCCATTATAGCTGTCAATTTCTCATATAAGGTAAAATAAATTGGATATGCAGTACTCACTGATATTATACAATTCACCTCATATATAATACAATGTAAGTTTTTAAAATATATATTAAGCTTAACAATTTACCCGGATTAACATTGCACCACGATTACATGTTAATATATATATATATATATATAAATATATATATATATATATATATATATATATATATATATATATATATATATATATATAGTTCAATCATCGTTTGAATCGTGCAATTTCAATTAATGATATTAACCTCTATTCCGCGTGTACTATTTTGTTGATTGCACAAGACAATGCATAAGTTATTATTTAAGACATTGTGTGTTACTGTTTGAATTCCGGATTATCAACTGTTATTTTATGTCTGTAATTTCTCATTCGTGAAGGTGGCGAAGAGGCCAGAACTTGATGGATCTCGAAAAATAGCTTTATAGGCGACTGAAAGTGATGGTTATAGATTGAATGTAATTAGTCAAGAACAATGTTGGGAAGTGATAAATGAATCCTGAACCGACGATCAAATTCAACCCATAAGCAACTTTTCTGATAGCATGATCCTGGCATATTCACCCATAAATGATTCACACAGTATGACACCTTACATCAAAATAAATTAAATACCTATATAGAACATTCGTGTTAAAGGCGCCATGGCGGATATAATCCTAGAAATATGGCGGACTTAGAGATAATTTAATGCAAATAATCCGACAGAACAGTTCAGATTTTTAGAATGTACAGTGACTTATTCGCGGCGGTACAATAGCAGCTGCCTTAGGGTTATTTAGATAGCAACACTGAAACCAGTAAGTTGTAGGTGATGGCTAAATCTAGTTTAACTCATATATATATATATATATATATATATATATATATATATATATATATATATATATATATTACAGTTAATATGTATAATCGGATAATATGTATATTACCGGAAATGTTCAAATAATCTGTATTAAATCTCAGTTAGCAATAAGACGTATTACCTGAACATTTCAAGTAATATATATATTACCTGATTATACAGATTAACGGTAACATATATATTTATGACAGACAAAGACATGATGAAGATGATAAAACCTTCAGACGTAGAGCAGCTGATGATCAGCAAGTTATCTTGGTGCCTTAAATTAATCAGTTGCTTGTAGTTGGGGGAGTGTCCCCAGACTGTCGCTTGTTTGGCACAGCCTATCTTTTATCACGACGTGATCTAATAGTTTTAGATAAAGCTATATCTTAGTATCGTCACATCATTATCGATGACCAATACAGATAATATCTTTGATCACTAAGCCGGTGATCTTTAACCTTATCGTGTTGTATAGGTTCACTTAAATCAAAGATATTTTCCTCTGAGTAGGTAATTCGTATTCCTTTAGTCTCCAGCAGACGATAATGAACCACATCTTCTCTTTCAAACTGTATGATATATCCCGAAGAATCGGTTCGTGCCAAGGTTCTGTTGACCTACTTATTTAGCAATCTTCCAGTACAGTTTGGAGTAATGTTCCCTGTCCTCAGATATTCTTTAAGAGTGTTTTAATTAGGTGCTCACGTTGTGGTAGTCAACATGTCTACGTTTCATTGTGAGGATATGAGTACCGGAAATGGCCAATGTTGTTAACTTAACGCAATCTATTTTAACCTGTAGAGAATATGTAATCGGGTATAGAACGTATCAACAGACATTATATGCGGGTGTTAATATTGAAATTGAATATGGCTGGTTGTATCCATGTTTTACACACATTTTACCATATAGTTAAGCGAGTACTACAATTGTCAACTTGGTTAAGAACAAGGACGTTATTATTTGTGTATATACTCGGTATGGTAGAGTATCAGCGAAGTCGATATTGTCAGCGTAAAGAATTACACCCTTGTCTGTGTATTGTATGTTAATCTCGATTGTTTTTATACATGGATTTATGACATGTTCACATCATCTATTGAGAGGGCGCCTCCGTGGTATAGTTGGTAGCCCGTTGGACCAAAGATCACTACCACCCGGGATCAAATCTCGGCGTGGTCATATCTGACGGGTGTTTCATCTTTGATTTCTCTTTATTACCTTAGGAGGTCGCTCGGCCCATTTAACCTACCATGTGCACAAAAGTGGCCGTTAACCAGCAATCATCATAATCATCATCTGTTGAATGACTGTACTTAGTAGTCGTAATGCGACACCAACATTATGGGTAACTTATTTCACCTGACATTATGTACTATTTGTTGGAGAAATATGTGTTCGGGGCAATGCATATTCGTACAACAGTTTTGACAAAGAAAACAGTGAATGTTAATCCAGTGAAAGAAATACAACATCCACAGCTTGCAAATTCTACCATAGCAATTTGGAGTAAAGATATTCTGGGTACAAGAGAGCGAAGTAATCAACTCCATGCATTTAACCTATTACTTGAACAGCTGACAGATCTATAGATGATAGTGATGATGGTGATGATAATAATAATAATAATAAAAATAATAAAAATTAAATAAATAATAATTTTAATAATAATAAAGTGATTATGACGACGATGAGTATGATGCATATGTCTTTTAGCTTTTTTTCATATAGTATCGGTTCACTTAAATCAAATGTATTATCTACTTAAATAGTACAGTGGCCTATAGCAGGCGATAATGAGAAAGTCTTTCCTTTCAAACAGTCTGATGTATTTGGATAACCAGTTCGTGTCAAGATTCTGTTGACCTACTTAACCAGCCAATCATTGTCCATTTTAGCAGAGAGAACTGTAACATTTTACATGGTTCCTTAGCTCTAGCACTATAAACATATACCCATCACGTTATACACTCCATACGGAAGACCAGTGATGAAAACTGAATGATATTTTCTGCCCCATACTTCAAACATATCATATATGATTGATATCTGTATTGGCATAAGACATGCCATTACTGTTTAATAAGCCATTATCGAACCTTTTTTTTAATAAAACATTTATATTATGAATAAACTATATATGACACAATATTTGCACAATGTTAACATGAACAAAATCTTAATCCACTTTGTTAGTCACTTAATGTATTCTTGAGTGTTAACATATCTGTTTTTGGTGGTAACGGAAGTGTTCGGGTGTTTTAGTAATTATTGTTGTTATTGTGGCTGTTTATATTCTATACAAGTTGACATTTAATGTTCTTTTGTTGTTATATTTGAGTATACATTACCTGTATACGTATAAGCAACGTACACTTCCATTCATAAAAATTATGTTGTAATATTCCGGATGTAAGATATTAAATGCGCTTCCATTTTGATAGAATTATAAACTTATTTTATAGATTTTTATTTTCAATTTCCCGCCTATGTATAATGTTTCAGATATCTGACAATGACAGCTGGAGGATCAAGATACGATAGCTATTATTTCCCTTGCACTGATGATTTATAACACTACTATTACTACTACTACTATTAATAATAATAATAATAATAATAATAATAATACATATATAAAACATTTCAATAAATTATTAATATCTGATAAATTTCCATGTTCCACAGGCAGTGTGTTTACACAGGAAAAGGGCCACAAGGAATGAAACGCTATGAACTGTAAGGCAGCACTTAATAATAAAATGTTTGAGAAGCCAAGACATTTGTCGTTTTGTATAGTACCACAACGTATAACTGCGTATTAAAACATTCCACGTTAGTTTTGTTAAAAGTCTTTTAAATTTGCCATTTTGGCATACCAATCAGTTGTACTTAGTAGGTCAATCATATAAGTCAGAGATAACAACTTAGATAGGGAAAATAATTGTAAAGTTAATGTTATAAATTAGTTTGCAACAGACTGATGTCTTGCAAGAAGTAAATAGAACAAGTCGGTAGTATACATCCTTAACACAAATTTATAAATTATAATTGCTTGTTACATGTACTTAGTGCAGTTAATATTGTGGATCGGTTCTTCTATACCTTCTCTTTAAAAGCCACAACCGTCGCCATTTATCGTAAATAGCTAGAAGTGAGCCAATTAATCAGCCATGAAGGCGTTTTTCTCGAGCCACGAAGCTGTTCTATCGACGCCAGTTATCACCCATACGTCGTAGTTACACGAATAATGTAGTTCAGTCGTAAGGTAGTTGGTTGAGCAGAAATAGATGAGTCTACGGTTCGAATCCATAAACCAACCTGCTAATGGGTTTTCGTGTGTTTACTGGATGCTATTCCTAAACGTGTTTGTTTATTAATAATGAGATGGGAGATGGATTTAGAACATATATATATATATATATATATATATATATATATACGCGCGTGTAGCGTGTGTATGTGTGCGTGTGTGTGTGTGTGTGTTGTCCGTGCGTATGTGTGTGCGTGCGTGTGTGAGCGCTCGCGCGAGTGTATGGGCAGACTTCCGCGGTTACTCATTACACTCTAACACCGTATTACGACAAATTGATATATTAACAAATTCCAACCGGTCAAATTGTATTCTGGCAACGTCAATCGTGAAGTTCTTGCGTTTTATTTGAACTCATCAACACTAAACACGCCTTACCTTCACCCAATGCCATTTGCCGTACCACGAATATGGGGAGAACCACATAACCATGTGAATGAATGCTAGTGCTGAATGGTGAATATTCCAATATTCGGGAAAAATAAAAATCGACAGGATATCTAATATCTAGATAGTCCATCGTCTATTGCTCCAGTTCCACACTTTGAACAACTGCCTGTCCCGAGATCATCTGCTAAAGATTTGTCTTTCCCGAGACCACCTGCTAAAGATTTTGTCTTTCCCGAGACCACTTGCTAAAGATTTTGTCTTTCCCGAGACCATCTGCTAAAGATTTGTCTTTCCCGAGACCACCTGCTAAAGATTTTGTCTTTCCCGAGACCATCTGCTAAAGATTTGTCTTTCCCGAGACCACCTGCTAAAGATTCTGTCTTTCCCGAGACCACTTGCTAAAGATTTTGTCTTCCCCGAGACCATCTGCTAAAGATTTGTCTTTCCCGAGACCATCTGCTAAAGATTTTGTCTTTCCCGAGACCACCTGCTAAAGATTTTGTCTTTCCCGAGACCACCTGCTAAAGATTTGTCTTTCCCGAGACCACCTGCTAAAGATTTTGTCTTTCCCGAGACCATCTGCTAAAGATTTGTCTTTCCCGAGACCACCTGCTAAAGTGATTTTGTCTTTCCCGAGACCATCTGCTAAAGATTTGTCTTTCCCGAGACCACCTGCTAAAGATTCTGTCTTTCCCGAGACCACTTGCTAAAGATTTTGTCTTCCCCGAGACCATCTGCTAAAGATTTGTCTTTCCCGAGACCATCTGCTAAAGATTTTGTCTTTCCCGAGACCACCTGCTAAAGATTTTGTCTTTCCCGAGACCACTGCTAGTGCTGAATGTAGATTTGTCTTTCCCGAGACCATCTGCTAAAGATTTGTCTTTCCCGAGACCACCTGCTAAAGATTCTGTCTTTCCCGAGACCACTTGCTAAAGATTTTGTCTTTCCCGAGACCATCTGCTAAAGATTTGTCTTTCCCGAGACCATCTGCTAAAGATTTTGTCTTTCCCGAGACCACCTGCTAAAGATTTTGTCTTTCCCGAGACCACCTGCTAAAGATTTGTCTTTCCCGAGACCACCTGCTAAAGATTTTGTCTTTCCCGAGACCATCTGCTAAAGATTTGTCTTTCCCGAGACCACCTGCTAAAGTGATTTTGTCTTTCCCGAGACCATCTGCTAAAGATTTGTCTTTCCCGAGACCACCTGCTAAAGAGATTTTGTCTTTCCCGAGACCATCTGCTAAAGATTTGTCTTTCCCGAGACCACTTGCTAAAGATTTTGTCTTTCCCGAGACCATCTGCTAAAGATTTGTCTTTCCCGAGACCACCTGCTAAAGATTTGTCTTTCCCGAGACCACCTGCTAAAGATTTTGTCTTTCCCGAGACCATCTGCTAAAGATTTGTCTTTCCCGAGACCACCTGCTAAAGATTTTGTCTTTCCCGAGACCACCTGCTAAAGATTTGCCTTTCCTAAGACCACCTACTAAAGATTTGGAGAGTGAAAAGTTTGAATTTGAATCTGAAAAACGACACATTCCAAGCCAACAGGAATGGGATGATTTATTTCGAGATATCGAATTGACGAAGTCTGATGTAGAGCTGCTAACATCGGGGATTATGGAGTGGAACCTTTCGGACAATAGCTGTCGAACCACAGATGCAAGGAAAAGACATGAAAGCTTCTGAAAATATATTTCGGGGAAAAGATAATTTAGGTTTCCGTAATTACATTGGAACTTGTTTGGTGAAGGTATTAGTCATGAAGCAAACGATTGGGGTATCAAATATATTCTTTTGCGCAATGGAAAACAATGTCCATCAATATCAAATGGGTCATATAAAGGAAACTATGAAAATATAAAGTATCTGCTGGAAACGATAGGCTACGTCAGGTATAAATGGAAGGTGTACATGAAGGTCACTACCAATAATAATGCTACGTGCACGCACATAAAAGGTACCAACATCAATAACAGTATGTGATTGGACAAAAGGTTACCAACAATAATAATAGCGGATTCCATGAGCGGATATAAAATGCCACAACGTACTCTACACATGGAAATGATTAAACGAACCCATGAAGTTTAAACACAGATAACGAACGAATTAAAATAACCACAATTACTTGACATTTCCAGCTAGTCGATATAGTTTGCCAAAACGCTATACTGTAGATGAACTTTCAATATAATATGTCGAAAGGGGATGACTGGATCTAGATTTATATGAACAGTGGAGCATTTTCTTCCTTGATATGACACCAATACGCAAGATAACCATAATATCCAGAATGTAAATAAGCAGAATGTCCTGAACCAGTTCAACAGTTGGTAAGTCTAATCCCTGGTTTATTTAAGCATGCTCTCCGCCTATTCTTCGTACCAGCTGGATATCATTCGGCATTATGGCCACACGCTTACCACGAATGGCGCCCAGATTTGTATATTCAAACAGACCAACCAGATAAGCTTCACTAGATCTAACCTGCTGCAGAGCACCTATAGCAGCATTCCGGAAGCGCAGATATGTGTTGAAGTCCTGCGCCATCTTACGTACGGGCCTCTAGAATGGCGGCTTCCTGATCGATCGCCAACTCTGTTGATTTCTGGTAACGTCTGATGTCAGCTGTACCTGGCCTGGAACGATGGGGTTTGTTCGCACCACCGGTTGATGATGTACTCTTCCTGGCTGCTTTGGTAGCGAGCAGCTCACGCGGATCCTTACCTCCGGTTGACTTAGGCGCAGTCTGCTTCGTAACTGCCATAATCATAACTCAGTCCACTTCTTGCGTGGAACAGCGAATAATAGATAACAATAGTATGCACATGTCGTGTTTCTCTGCCTGCGTTTCTGCCTGCTAAAACTAGATGTCTTTAGTCCGCTATGATATTCAACGACCAAAAACCAAAGTGAAATTCGTCAAATTTCGATGTGTGGCGTGCGAGCTCTGGCTAAAGAATTATTCAAATCTGCTCGATACACCTGTTATGATACCGGTTGGCCACTGGCCCCCGGATATTTAGATTAAGGGGCCCATATAAACAGAAAAAGGTCATAACGGATCAAACTTAGTGGCACCTAAGGTCTCGGGGGGGGGGGAGGGGTGATCGTTATTGGATAGCCCATGGAGTGCTTGATTCAAACCCAATTCATAACTGAATTTAAATGTTAACATTCCATCAACATAATGTTCTATATATGTCTTCTTAGCGATCACTCTCATAAAGTCGTGAAATATTTACAATAAATAGTAAAAGGGTGATTAAGTAACTAAACCTTACATTAGTTAAGAAGTAATGGAATATTTCTAATCAGTACATTTCAACTAAACATAATCAACACAAAAATAACATATCTAAGAACTTCTGTTACCTGGAATTATTTTTAGTTTCTCTCACATGGAACTGTTTGTTGATATAGATCAAATTAAATCAAATCAAATGTAGAAAACCTAGAATGGACATTAAACGAACGTCACTGATACAAAATGAATAACACTTTAGTAATGGCACGTCCTTTGTCTACATACTGAACACCAACATAATAACCGTAAATAAATCTACATCCATCCAGCTATTCAGTCAGCAATTCAGCGAACCAGCAGCCAGCAAGTGAACCACAAGCCAAAAAGCTATCCACACATCCATCCTTCCAGTTAGTCAGCCAATCAGTAATTAAGAATCCATCTGCTCATCTAGTAGTTAATTGCATCTGGTGCATCTGTTGCATAAAGCTGAGTGGTATATCAATGTATCCTACCGTAGCGTTATCCCATATGGTATTTCAAGCCTCGTGTTTTTCATATTAGGTTACATAATATGCAATGTTAATGTTTTATAGTTATTTATAATCCCGCTTTATCTAAATGAAGATCGTGTCTAGTTACACACGCTCGCGCCTTAACACAGAAACACATACTTAGACATACAAATAGACACACACACACACACACACACACACATACACACATACACAGAGAGAGAGAGAGAGAGAGAGAGAGAGAGAGAGAGAGAGAGAGAGAAAGAGGAGGGGGGAAAATACACACACATACAACAAAATCTGATTGGGAAGTTAGCATAAGTATTGCTCTTACCTAGGTATTATTCACAGCCGTACAGACTATACCCGTATAGATTTTCATAATTAACATTACAGATTATTTGAGCTAAATAGTTTTAATAGTAGTCGCTTCGTGACGCCTGCCCGTTGTAAAAACTGATCTTTGAAGACAGTGACAATTGGGTTATATAGTTTGGTTATGGAAAAATAGCTATAAATAGGGCTGCTTAGATAATTAAGCTAAACATTCTCACTACTGCCATGATCTGACTTGGGTGTTCTACTCCCAAACTCCACGGCTGTAGGTGATTCGTATTTTGATTTTGCTTGACGGCTTAGGGACTGGTGAGACATTACACATGTCTCAGCAAGAAAAGTCGCCACTCTGGATTCAGTCCCCTGAAGAAACGTCTAGAGTTTGAATTCACGGTTCGAGATTCTCTGTGCCTGTGCCTTATTATACAACACACACACACACACATACACACACACACACACACACATATATATATATATATATATATATATATATATGTGTGGGGGTTTGCATGTGTGTATATGTGTGTACGTGTACGTGTGTGTATAGATACACATTTAGGATTAATGTTGGAAGTGCAAATGTGTATAATCTACCCATGTTGATAACCCGTGGTCCCAGATGTGTCTAGTAATTCGTTACCTTAACTGGTGAATTAAGGGAGTTAATTTTATTCATGCTATATCTTTCTGATATCTTCAATTTAGTAATTAACCTCTTATTAAGTAGGAAACAAGTTGACAAGAATTTATAAAATTTGCATCGAGTGTCTTTATATTAGTAGAGGAATGAGAACCGGATGGATAACTGTATATGACGGAAGAGCCTGGAGTGAATAGCAACAAATAAATCAAAATTGACATCAGTGATCATAATCGATTACAGCAATCGCATCATATTAAGATACAGTTTTATACAAAACAATAAAATTACAGTATATCATTATCAGACGAACAATAAGCTCAAATGGAATAATGTTCTAGATTAGTATCATCAGTGCTTTCTGGGAAGTCAGTGTTCCCTTCATTCAGTAAGCGATTACCTCATAGAGGGAGAATACAGGGAGTTATTCTGAAAATAAATAATGCCAGCGTTGTGAAAGCTTTACACTATATGTAATTCAGACACAGAAAATAATATCAGATCTGAGACATCACGATTCCGTTCTAATTACATACATCTGATATATCACCTCAACCCATAGATGATATATTATTTCTCCATTTGGCTGATGATGGTTCTATACCTGTATATGTGTTTGTGTATGTGTGTCCGTATATATATATATATATATATATACTAGATCTTACCTTAATGCGAAGATTGTCAGTTTTCTTTACATATTGCCCAAATGACAAAACAAATAATTCGATCTTATCTTTATTCATTTTTACCATGTTGCTCTTCATCAAAATACTTAATAGCAAAATGCATGCTTCACTAGAAGATAAAAAAATCACTCTATTGATCACACATCTTTAAAGTCGTGTACATATGAGTGTCATCGGCATAATAATGTTGTTTAATGTTGTGGGCCTTAATAATTAATAAACTGGCTTAATATACATGCAGTTAATATTTGGTTCTGAAGAAGCAAATCTGATCATCTTTTATCCGCTACTGAAAGACCCCAAACTCTGTTGGTCATAAACGGCTTTTCTCTCAGTAAGGATTTTTCCTTAATGCCAAAGGTAAATTCTAAACAGCCGAGTAGATTGCAGATAAATCAAGCATAATTAATACACTCATGGATCCTTCATCAGTGTCGTCTCAGTGCTCTTTCAAGAGTGCAGTTTCTGTTGAATGACCTCAAAGACAACCAGACTGATAATTATCATGGAGATCATTGTGCTCTAACGTGCTCTTCTATGAGACACGCAACTATTTTTTCAATGCACTTGGAGATGAAAGGAAGGTTAGAAACTAGGATGAGTATTCTTCATATATACCTTGTCCAGCCCAAATCTCTTTAGCGTCGGTGTTATGTCGGCTCGTTTCGAACACAATGACATCATAGACTTGGTCATTGACCTATTGATAATGACTGTTATTAGTGACAGAAGTCGATCCACATAGGTCTTCAAAGACCAGGTAAGGAGTAGAGTTAAGTCATATGACTAGTTCGGAGTCTTGGTCCTTATTATAATTTCAGTAAATATTCGGTTGTTTGCATATTAGAAACGTTGATGAAGATCATTTTGCTTCGATAAATAGAAATTTCATAAATTGGATAACCTAGAGTAAACTAGATGTGTACAAAATTAACCGAGAGCCTTCATGGTCTAACTCTTAGAGAGAGCTGTTGTCCACAAATATATGGCACTTGGATGTAAGTCACACATTAAGCTGTATCTAACGGGTATTTAATCGCTTACTACGCTTACGAAATTAAACAAACCTTTAATTAGTTTTGGTCTATTTTTTGGCAAATTTTACGTTATTATTTAATATAGATTTTTAGAAATTCATTGCACCTTTATCATACTCAGTTTCGTGATCTGCTGACATTATGGTGTTCTACTATCGATTCTTCGTGTTATTTATAAGTTCACTTTAACAAAATAAATTTCCTAAACTCGACAAACGTCTACCCCCAATTATCATCGATGTCACCAAAATAGATAAGATATGGATAAGATAGGAACTATTGTTCATCTAATATGTCACGTGTTCAAGTTTTGTTTCTAATTTTAGGGTTTTTTCTCATAAATTAACGAACTAAATAGAAGACGGTGGGATGCTAAATGATATTTTCACACGTAGTACCTGATAGAGACCTCCTTATTGTTGCCTTCTGACTCGGCCGAAATTTATTTATCTAACACTTCAACTGGTACATTGTTACTAAAGCAATTGAAATTATTATAAATTTCTTCAAAAATGATTGGTAGTGTCACTGTCAATGTGTTTAGCAAGAGATACTTAGAAAATAATACCGTGACCATCATTCACCCACGCATCTTCAAGAGACGACGCATTTCTAATATCAGCCGGCAACCTATTCTACAAAGTGGGTGCTGCAATACTAAAAGAACAATCACCTAATGACCTGAACCTAGACACAGGCACCTATAATAGTATCTGACTAGAACCTGAGTTTTCGGGATGACTTTCTAATGGACACCAGTTCAGGTGCCATATCATTGATAGATTTATCAGTTATATATACTATTTGTTTTAGTATCATTTAGTCTTAGAAACGTTTGAGTCATCCATAGCCATATATCAGCAATACAATGTCCTAACTTCTTCAAGGAAGAGGATAAATTTAACTCATTGTCAGGATCCAGTGATATATACAGCTGTGTGTATACAGCATACACGTGATATTTAACTCCATATCGCTGAGCAATAATCACAAGATGACGAGAAAATAAAGTATGCATGCTATTAGGTTGTTATATATATATATATAAACATAACACAATAGAATTTATACTTTATGAATGTTGTACCAAATATCATTATATTAGTGAAAGAATGACAACTAAATGATTAATCATATCTCGGAGATGCACAGCAAGTAATTAGTAGAAAATCCCACTTGACATCATCTATCATAATAGATAACATAGACCACACCAAATAATAATAATTAGACGGATGAAATAGGTAAGTATCTATTAGAAATTTCATCAGATAAAACTGAGCATCATAAATAAATAAAAATTATAATATATACTTTAAATTGCAATGGTCAACTAGTGAAAATAAATCAGTAAATTTTTCATTAGAAAATATAAGTAGCCTCAACTGGATGACTTGTGAAATATAAATCATATTGGGGATATAAAACCTCCTCAATTACCTGACGCGTCTAAACAGTCCCATATTTTAGTGTCACAATGAACACAATCAAAGAGTCCCATAACTTAGTTAACTACTGTGGAAACGGATGCTTGCTATTAATATAACCATCATTCGCATAACGCATCAACATAAACCACAACATCAGGATTTTAGTATTGCTATTCTCGTGGCGTCTAGTCTGATGACAGGTAAGTAGTATGCAATAATAATAATAATAATAACGAAATAAATACATTTTAATATAACCGGATATTTATCAATGTTTCTCCTATCTAAATATGACTACTTTTAAGTAGGTCAGTGTGTCCTTGGCACGAAATGTTTCTTTCGATACATTTCCCCGTTTAAAAAGGAAAACTTAGTTCAGTATTGTCTACTGTAGACTAAAGGAATACGACTTACCAATTAAGAGAATAATAGCTATGATTAAGTGAGCTGCCAGAATAAGATCAGGTTAAAGGTCATGTGTGTAATCGTAATATGCATTATAGCTATTGACAAGTCGACACTGAAGTCATCAATAATACAAATACTAGGATATTCAGATATTCCTCCAAATAATATGGTCATTAGATGAGAATTAAACTTATAAGGAATTAAATTGTATAACAATGTTAGCAGTACAAACTGGGAAGTTGGTGTCATCATTCAGTCATTTGACCACATACAGATATATTATTTTAACCTCAGGTAATAAATAAATCTGCTGTAGCTATAGATTACATACCCCCCTCTCTTCTATCTTTATATATATATATATATATATATATATATATATATATATATATATATATATGTATATATATATATGATGATGATAATGATGATTGGTATTTTACGGTCACTTATTGGGTTTATGGAAAACTTACCCCAAATAACTGAATTCCTATACCACCATGTGTTGTACAATCAATAAGAAACACATACACTGAAGTAGATGTTGTTGTATTAGGGATATCACGAAATTATTTACTCTGATAAATGAACTGTTAATATTTTACAGTTGAGCTAATACATATTCAGTACATTCACATTTCAAATTGTTACTTATTCTGATGTTGTGGCAGTACATAATGCACACCCTTATATATGAAATGATTTCATTGTGTTCTTATTGCAATATTTGATACATAGCTGTATCATGTCAATGATATTACACACATGCAACACATTTTATTGGGACAGGTAATATACCCTTGTCAATATGAGATAACGGTTTAGACAAAAAAAAAATCTACAAATAATTTCATGAAGTTCACATCACTCAGTTAAGTCAATTTGGTAAGGAAATAGGTTTCTATTTAATTTGAGAAGTGAGATGGTTGATAACATCTTACTTTGGGTGGAAATTGAGTATATGCACTATTCTTTAGGATGTCATCTGGAACCACAATGTTCTCCATATGGTCTTTGGAAAGCTTACTAAGTCGAAGCCGAACAACTTTACCTGCTAGATCATGTCTCCAATCATGGGATTTTGGGGTCCTCATCGGCTAAGGCACCCATTGTTTTGTTATCTTTGGAAAAATAATATTGTACCTCAAGGTTCCATCTTTTCTTCTGGTTTGAGGCCTAGCCAGATTATTGTTATGATCAACCCAGCAGGATCCAGACGTTGGATCAACATTGGATCAACATTGTCCTTGGAGGTTGGATCAATGTTATGAAAATTGTTCGATTTGAAAATTGGATCAACGTAATATTTGCAACATTGGATCAACGTTAGGATTTCAATGTTGGATCAACGTAATATTTACAACATTGGATCAACATTAATATTTCAACGTTGGATCGATGTTATGAAGTTGGTTGGATTTGAAAATTGGATCACCGTAATATTTACAACATTGGATAACATCAGTTTTCATTATGGTTGGTATACACATCTTTATTCAATTGACAACAAGCATAATGCTTATACAATGTCTCTCATTTATATGCACAAGAAACACGGTTATATATATAGAAAAATAGAATTGATGTTGTTACTATATGAGCATCATGGGTGATTGGAATGTAAGGGTTTCATTATATATATATATATATATATATATATATATATATATATATATATTATTACCAGGACTATACGTAAATGTTTTACGGTTGCTCCCATAATATAGTTGTTAAAGCACTGTCATATAAACGTCAAGGTTTTTTATTCGAATACCACTCATAGCTGTTACTGCGAGATGCTTCCCTAAGATGCTAACCAAACTCAACCTACGGATTAGCTGAACAATTATGATCATTTCCATTCTTGAACGTAGGATTTTGAATAAATATTTCACAGGAGGCGGAACGGGTCATAAACCTAGAATTAATTATTCCATAATTAATTTTAATTTGAGGATTAAGTCCTATTGCAAAGCCGATGAAGGATCATCATAGCCAAGTGATCACGTACATCTTACAGGATTGGGGATTTAACCTCTGCGTCCTTCTGAATGTGGTAAGAAGTGACTAAAATAGACGAGACTAGATGACCTGTTAGCAATGTTAATATAACTAAACTCGAAAATCCCGTTTGAACTTAATCCGCTTTTGATAAAGACTTAATTTGCTTGTTTAATATAGAATTATATCTTCACATTTCGGTGTTATTATTGATATAATTATAGCTATCTGGTCTAAATTAGTAGGACAAATTAACCATTAAGGACATGGTCTTTAGCTTTATTATATTGTGTAAGCTCATTTAATCAAATAAGATATTCTCTTAATCGATAATATGTATTCCTTTAGCCTACTGGACACGATAAAGAAGAAGGTCTTTCCTTTCAAACAGTCTGATGTATTCGCATAATCATTTCGTGCCAAGGTTTTATTGACCCACTTAGCTAGCCAATCATCATCCATCTTAACAGAGAAATGTCACATGACTTCTTCGCTCTACAACTATAAAGATACACCCATTATAATATACAGTATACACGGAAGAACAATGTGTGCTACTTGTTGCTGCTTACTGCAAAGACATCGTATACGGTCAATATTGTTATTGGCATAAGAACATTAAATGGACCAGGTTATCAATAGCTTTGTGCTAAAATTAGGTGATAATTAAACAATCTCTGTCATAACTGTTCAAGCGTGTTATTTTGGACAACGATCGGACACGCTTTTGTTAATGATTGACTATCATTTTATCTTTAATTTACTACTACTACTACTATTATTATTATTATTATTATTATATTATTATTATTATTATTATTAAAGCCAAATAAAATATCTCACCTGACTAACATGTTTTATTCATTTTGATTTTTTCTTTTCAAATAAAGGAATATTGTCTGATAGTCTTAGCAAAATTTCAATGTAACAAACTATATAATTGTTAAATTTTCTATTTCAGTGGTATTATTTTCATAGTAATTTATGAGCCCAATTTTAATCAATTTGTGTACATGTGTTCTTATGTTTGTATGACGCACGCACGTATGCACACACACACACACACACACACACACACACACACACACACACATACACAAGCGAACCCCCTTAAGAGCGAACGTTGGAAGTACGACTAGTTATGCTTGAGCCAAATTTAGAGCTAAATTTGTAGTCTGTTGTCCTAACAATTTCGCACTTTGAGCTGTTCGTTAAACACATTTACACAGAAGAAAATAACCAACAGCATAAACATGTTAGCTTGTTAAGATGGAGTTAAAGTAATTTATCATGGCATTTCTCTATAGTGTATCCAATTCATTAAATCAGTAGTTAACTCTACATCTAATCTTAGACTTGAAACAGCGTAGAATAAAACTAAACTGGTTCCAGGTGATTAGAAAACGAACTTTAATTTGCTAGATTATACAATATTGTGAGTCTGTCTGAGGGACATTTAAATGCAAATGAAAGGTAGGCATCGTTGATTTAAGTCAATGTGGTGTGCTAGGGAAACCTTTCGTAATACATTCGGCACATAATCATGATAATGATAAAGAAAATAAAGGCGTTGGATAAACCATATTTATATTTATAATATAACCATTTATCTAACAGGATAAATATCCCTCTATCTTCCATATTTTCACGTGTTGGTCATTCTGTGCTGGGTATCTTGTATGGTAATCGGAAAGTTTCATATTTATTTCGGAATCTAAGTCTCAGACCCACTTATTTTGATTTATTTCCATTATTATAATATCGATCAGTGTGTAACATATCACATATCTCAGACATATCACACTTGATCTCGTGGATCATAGTAAACGAGCGGGATCAGAACAGCTGGATCCCCAAACATGGTAATGACAAGAACTAACACAGATCATAGATAAATTACATCTATAATAGCCAACTATGAATCACTACTGGCAACAAATTAAAAGGCTTTAGTTGTGGTATTTGGATGGCATTTAAAACATGTAGCCTATGTAGGAGCGATGAAAGCCTTATAATGGGACGGACTGTAATCACCACAAACATAATTATGATTATAAAATAATTATAAGTCCCATCCTCTAGCTAACTGCTTTGCCCATAAACGTCAGATATAATAATAGCATAATAAATAATAATAATAATAATAATAATAATAATAATAATACCTATGACAACAACGCGATACTAAGATTAAATATCCAAATTATAATGTTATCAAATAGGCAATAGAATACAATTGAATTATTTATCTTAGTCGTTCTAATTTAACTAATAAGTCATTTTATGTTAGCTATCATTTGTCAGAAAGATACCGAGGGTCATTGCTAAGGCAAAGAACACACACACACAAACACACACACAGTCATATATATATATATATATATATATATATAGAGAGAGAGAGAGAGAGAGAGAGAGAGAGAGAGAGAGAGTTTTAATAGGGAAATTTCAATTAACCATATTAACCTCTATTACACGTCTAATATCCGGTTAATTATAAACATTGTCTGCATGTTTCGTTCGTTTCCGGTTTATATATCCCAAAATGAAATGTACGTAATGTTAAAGGGACAAGCGACCCTCAGAAAATATTTTTAAATATGTAATGATTAGAATAGTAACCAAACATTTCACAATAATAATCAGGAAATGTACCTGATATCATAGATATAGGGAAATAATCCAAATTACCGGAGGGCTGCCATTACGGATGCACCGAAGCCAGATTCGAAGACGGGAAGTAGAAAACTTAAATACTCTGAAGTCACATGGGCGCTAGACTGACGCGGATTATAGTTTCTCTTGGGCGTTAATATCTGAGCCATTTTGAATCATCTTCCTCTTGTAAGGTTCCTTCTGGATCAAACTGATATGGTTGTATATAATTCATGACGGAATTTTAGCAAGATAATGCCGTTTAGTTCTGGAATAATTATTTGCTGGCAGTTGTTTACATGAAGTGACGTCAGCAGTTGTTTACATGCTATTGTGCGGGTTCTACAGACTTCAGGTCAACCGGATAAGCTGAAGTGACGTCAGCATTCAGGAGCTTCCGGTCACTGCCTAGCTTCAAAATGGCGGCGCCCACATGCCATTAAAAGTCGATTAATCAGCACTTTGAATTGGATGTGGTTCATTTACGTCAACCGATAAGACATAATGAGGTTAAAGATCACCGGCTTTATGGTCACAAATAGTATCGGTATTGTTCTTCGACAATGATCCGACGCTACTAAGATATTAGTTTATATAAAATTACTAAATCTTGTTCTGACCAAACTTAAGGAAAGGTCGAATAGAATTTACCTAACTCGATTATAACAATGCTGTGATTTCTAATTAGTGTAATATTCCTTTAGTCCCTCTTAACACATAAATAATGACACGTTGGACCAATACTAAATCCTTAAATGGCTCGATGTTCGGAGATGATTCGTCAATATAGGTAGAATTGTCACATTGAATACACCATTGTTACGTAACGTCGGTCGAGATAGAATTACATGTCATAAAATGAAACTGATTAATTTGTGGTATCACGATAATATTTATATTACATTATCTCTAAGTCAGCCAATTTCTAAATTATATCCGTTCGTGGCGTATTTAACACGAATGTGATATATATATATATATATATATATATATATATATATATATATATATATTAAAATGTAAAATGTATATTCTGGTTTAACTACATATGAGTTATACATTGTTAATATTGAGACTTAGTTAAAATGGAGCTTGGACATTGAAAAGGCCTGGGACAATTTGGAAATCAATATTCTAAAGCTCAGATCGATAGATAGATTATTTCGCAATTTCCATTTACAAGCATTTTGCTCATAGATGATATAAAATTTCTTAACGGTAACACTTTATCAGGAAATTGGAGGACCAATATAGCCTAGGCTGTTTTCCTATACTGAACAAACACAAATAATCACAAAAATATTAATGAACGCGATTGGATTGAAAGTACAGGGCAACACAGCGACATACTAGATTTAGCCATAAGCAACAATTTACAATAACAATCAGGACATCATAAATTTAGACATTGCTTAACTTCATTAGGAAAGTACAGTGATGATTTGTGACGAGTCTTTTAAATTGGCCCCGGGAGGTCACTCTCTAAGCTAGGTTTGACCATTTGTTCCATATTTGGGGTAACGTATATAATGGAAGGTTACTACTGAAACATGACAGACATCGCTGAATATACATTATATTTGATTGGCGCGTCTCATAGTTAATTTGAATATCTTTATTTAATGGAAAAATATTATTGAAAGACATGGGTAAATTGTTATTTACGTTATCAAACATGAACAGACAGGATATGTACTGACATAAGTCGTCTAGTTTCAATATTTGAGACAAGCAGCTTTATTTAGGATGCGGATTGCCCATTTCTGGAGTATTCTTGTTTTCCTGAGTAAAGTTTGCTTGGCATTTCCCCATACCAATATCCCCTAAGAAAGATGAGGGTCAATTAGGGCGAAGTAGAGATTATTTAGTATAGCATAAGATAATATGTGTTTAACCTGTTTAATAGCAAACATAGTTCGCGCGATTTTACTTTTACTTGAGATAAATGTTTGTGCCAAGAGAGATTTTCATATATTGAGATTCCGAGAAACTTAATAGATGATTCAACGCAATTATTACCAATCCTATTCATTGGAATTTCATTTATTAGTATATACCTATTTGCAAAAGTACAAGATTTTTTTGTTTATCTCAGATGACTACAAATTTTGATTTATTTGCGTTAAGAGATAACTTGTTAGCACAAAACCACATATCTAGTTTGTGAATCTCTGTATTGGCAATATCATAAAGAGTTCCTAAATCAGAGATAGAAGCGTATAATGTAGTATCATCTGGAAAAGATAAGATATTAATTCCACATGAGCTGCTGATATCAGTTAGATACGCACGCTAGAAACCGTAGGGGACCCAGGATCGATCATTGGATGACACTGCAAGATATATGATTGCAAGAGGAACCAAATTTCTCAATATCAAACTACTGAGATTTATTTGAAAAATAATTATTGAACCAAGTGTTGACAACTCCTCGAATACTGTAATTATTTAACTTGTGGAGTAAAATGTCATGGTTTATCACATACCATCTACATCTTTAATTTCTGTAATGAACGATAATTAAGGGATTTGAGCGTTATTGTTGAAATCAACACATTTTCTAAAATCTACATTTTACGCTGAATTGTGGCCTTGATGTAAATGATCTATGAGAGATCAGTAATTGCAGTGTTATAATTATGTGGGTTAATACCTAAATGTTTACAGACTTGACTAGTCAATGTTGCCAACTCAATTAAAAGCTACCATGAGATAAATATATGTTGATCAGGTAATGGAATGACAATGACAATGATACATATTTCCGATTTGTATATTATTTGTTACGGTTTATATTTTTCATAGAACATAATAGTCGAATACAAATAAATTGGAGGATCTGAGTAGCTACTTAAAGTTGTCTTCCCACTGGCCACAAAGGAAACAAAATTTACAAAAAGATACTTGTATCACAAGTTTCTGTGAAAAACAAACCAAGAGAGAGAATGGGGGAGAGAGACTGGCGAAGACAGGACATGGATATCAATTATGAAGAATATACAAATAAAACAAAACAATAATGCATTGTGGGGGAGATCAATTATGACAATTAAGGTGGCATCATAATGGGGAAACGGCTATATCACGGAAACAGATTGATCCTGTTTCATCTGGATAATCTCATATTAATTTATTCCATTTTATTACACAGTGTGCAAGAAATCAATAGGTTGACGCTGAGACAATGTTAGTGGGTAACTAGGGTTGTAAAATAATGTTAAATTTCGGGTGGTCCTCGAGTTCGGCATGTCACTATTGGTTGGAAAACACCCGTTTAATTAACTTGGAAATTTTGGGGACAGATTAGTCATGTACGAAAAGAAGAGAGTGCTGCTCAAATAAGTCATGCCGCTTTAGAATGATTAATTTCGTAAATATTGGACGAGCATGACTGTAATATGATGCGTTGTTAATAAGACGTATTGCCCTTTTCAATACTAATGTTAGTGGTCTAATTACATTTTGTCCTGCATTATCCCATACCGTAATACGATAGGATAGATGTGGAGGAATCAATGAAAAATACAAAGTCCTTAGGTTATCTGGTGGCAGCATATGTCTGACTTCCTTAATATAAAATAGGGCAATGGACACTTTCCTTTTTCCTGCAGCAATGGACACTTTCCTTTTTATTTTAAAAGTGAAAGCTAGAATATGTGCGTGTTTTAAAAGGCATATATATGTGTGTGTGTGTGTGTGTGTGTGTGTGTGTGTGTGTGTGTGTGTGTGGTAGCTCGTTTTTAAGTGTTTTAACATTACATATGTATGGTGGCACTGGCTCAGAACATCATCACCTATACATCCTTTAAATCATGTACCTCCCTAAATCTATATATAAATACATCTATATGCCTGAAACTAAATATACACAAATTTGCACCGCCACACATCAAAACATACATAGACCTATATATAGGTCTGGGTTACTCATCAGCCCGCAGGCGAAAATTATCCTTTTTTTCACGTGACAAATACGTCACAGGCCCATCACAAAAAGTGGAAACAATTACAAAACGCACCATTTGACACCCTAGCCCACAGCAAGCAACACATGCGTTTGGTCTAATGGTGCGTTAATACATATACAAGACAATCACTTTCACATCGTAGTTTACATTCAACAACAATTTGCTATGGTTCAAAAGAA
The DNA here is from genome assembly GCA_025642065.1 of Paralvinella palmiformis. Taxonomy (NCBI): domain Eukaryota; kingdom Metazoa; phylum Annelida; class Polychaeta; order Terebellida; family Alvinellidae; genus Paralvinella; species Paralvinella palmiformis. The sequence continues at coordinate 55,034 of JAODUP010001084.1, read as the reverse complement.
ACCTATTCACTTATACGAAAATGTGAATATTAATCGAGCGAACGGAATAAAAGGTCCACAGCTTGCGAACTCCATCATAGGAATTTGGATTAATAATACACCTGGTTGGTTCAGTAGAACAAATTGGTAAAAATCGTACATTTAGCCAATTCCGAGAACGCCTGATAGATTTATGCTGAGGGTATTTCTTTATTATGTGAATTATTTACTAAATAGCGAGATGAGGTAACCTACCTCTATGCTAAATACTGATAATGATTACGATAAGGAGGAGGAAGAGGAGGATGAGGATGAAGACAACGACAATAATTATGATTATGATGCATATGTCCTTTAGCTTTTAGATGTTCTGTCGGTTCACTAAAATCAAATGTATTATGCACTTAGCCGGGAATATATACCTGCATGGCCCACTGCGGGTTATAATGAAGGAAGCCTTTCATTTCAAACAATCTGATATCTTTGGGAAATCACTTCGTGCCATGATTCTGTTGACCTACTTAGCCAGCCAATCATCGTCCATGTTAGAACAGGAAACTTAATATAGTTATTTCTCTCGATCGCTAAATATAAACCTATTACACAACTAAATGGCGCAGGGAGTGAAAAGATACGGACCGTAACGAAACATTTCTTAATAACAAGCTCGTTAAGCCAAGACAGTTGCGGCTATTGTATAGTGCCACAACATACAACTGCGTATGAGAGCATTTCACATCAGTTTTATTAATTGTTAAAAGCTTTTTTTTTAATTTGCCATTCTTGCACATCAATCAATCACATAAGTCAAAGATAACACTTTAGAGGGAGATAACGTTCTCAGTTATAAAGTTTATTTTATGCATTAGTTTCCAATAGGCTGATGTCTTGCAAGAAAAAATAAACAAACCATTAGAATACCTACTTAACAAAGACATTTACCTGTTGCGTGTACTTTCTGCGGTTAATATTGTGGAGACTACATTTTTGCAGATTGTTAACTGTGTGTACAATCTTGCGCATTTACTCGTTACAATATATCACCTGAGTAGTTTAAGTATACATACATCGTGAAGTTCTTGAGGTTTTTGTAATACATCAACGCTAACCATCGATGGCTATTTTTAACATATCACATTACAAAGCAGATATGTAATCTTATTAATTTCCTACAGCTTGTAAACAAAATGTCATATATATCTCGTATTCGGCTTTGGTAAACTATATTTCTGGTTCTTCCAAAGCTGACGTCATGGGCATAAAACGTTATTTCATAGCAAAAGATGTCATTTTCTTTAATTGAATGTCGTCATTGTTCAATGGTGATTAAATGTGTCTTTTATTTGTTGTTGTGTTTTTCTATTAATGTGCCTTAAATTCAGGAGCAAACAAATCGTATGTTTCTGGTTTTGTAAATTTGTTTGTATCTTATCTGACTTTAACAGACAGAAATACGGGGATGTAAGCTGATTTTATCCTCATATAAATATTCTAATTGATTACAGAAAATAATATTTTTGTATACATCACTTTTAAAGTTGATTTGCAAAAGCTGAAAGTAATCGAAAAAGATGGTCGACCTTTATCATAGGAATTGTTTATTATATGTGACATCTGAAATTGTCTTTGTTTCAATTTGAAACATATATATATTTGTATTGAGGATGAACCTATGCTTAAAAATGGTTATTAAATGATTCACCAATTACTTTTGTTTGGGGATTTTAATTGTACCCTTTTTATCTTTTCCTTGTTTTAGAATTTTCCATCATTTTTGGAATGTTGGAACTAAACAAAATTTAACTGTGTTCTTTTCTGGGGGGATGAATTAGTTGAAAACAAATTTTAAAAGTAGAAAAGCTTCTTTGAACCTAGTTTTATATAAAAAATGTATTCATTTAAAAAATTTCAAGAATTATTATTCCCTGATTATTAGATAAATATATTTGAATCAAATATCCAGTATGTCATCATATCTCAGCGTACCATCAAAACATGGACGAATTTCTACTCAATTGTACTTTAGTGCAACAGTCGTGTAAACACTTTTAAACATTATATCAGTATCATTGATGTGGCACACCAAAAAGAAGACCTACATCTGGCAATGTTAAATTGACCACTAAGTTCTGTCAGTGAGGTACGACTTTACCCAATTTAAAGTTTTTCCTTGATTCCTAAGGAAAATTCCAAACGCTTCAGTAGAATTGGGTGATCGATTATGTTGAAAGCTGCGGATAAATCAAGCATAATTAATGCTACGATAAGCAGGCTGATAAATGTCATTAAGATCATTGTGCTCTAAGTGTTCTTCTATACGCCTTGCTACAACTACCTTTTCAATGGGTTTAGAGATGAAAGGAAGGTTAGAAATAGGACGATAATTCTTCATATCTTCTTTATTCAACCCACGTCTCTTAAGCAGCGAGGTTATGTTGGCTCGTTTCAAACTTAACGCCATCACTGATTCATCCATCATCCATTAAACATAATATCTGCATCCTTGGAAATATCGCCGGTAATACCTGGGGTATCGGAAGTGATTTTATTCCTGATGACTGTTGCTTTCCTCATGAAATAATTGCTGAACTTGTCCGCTAGGAGTTCAGCAGATGTAAAATGTGGTAGACTTACATTTGAGTTACATCCCATCAAGTTCTTAGCTAATTTGAAGCGTTTCTTTTTATCTTTTCCACATTCCTCTATCTTTGTGGAATAGAAACATTTCTCCTCGAAGAGTAGTGTATTCATTTTTCAGGAAGTTTGGCGCCAGTTTCTCTCTGCTTTCTTCCGAATTTTCTTAGCATATAAATATAGTTAACATACACATTCTGATTACTGCTATGATCTTATTTCAGAACTATTCACAGTCATCATAGATCATAGATAGTAAGTGATTTTCTTAATAGTGTGTCTTTTGTGTGTTACATAGCGACTTAAGGACTGGCACTAGATATGTCTAAGTATGAAAGTTGCTGGTCGGATTCAGTCCGTGATGAAATGTCTAGATTCACGATTAGATATTCTCTGTGCCGGTGCCTATTTTGCCAATGGTAAAACATACACAAACACACACAGACACACTTTTATAGTAAATGAAATGAACCTAGGTGTGTCTTGTAGTTCGTTATCCAACCAATGTCGCGAATTCATTAGTTCGTTCAGCAGATTTACACAGAAGATAATAACCTGCAACATAAACATGTTTGCTTATAAACTAGGAGTTCCAGTAATTTATTAAGACATCTCTCTATTATTTCTTCAATTTATTAATTAAATAGTTAAATCGTCAACCCAAAACCAAAATTATGCTTTAGACAGCTTGTAATAAAACGCATATTTATTGCAGGCGATTGAAAGGCGAATATTAGTTTACTAAATTATTTAATATTACTCGGAAGATAAACACATAAACATTTGTGTTATCTCAATCTCTCTTAGAAATGTTTGCCTCCAAACGAAGCACTCGCATCGTTCATTTCAGTCCATGGAACATTCTAGATTTTGGTTCCACGAGTACCGTTAATAGTAGAACTTGCCTACGTAAGGAAGATAGTACCGTCATACGATGTAACACTTTTGATTAACATAATTACGATAACGTTCCTAACTCTTACAATGAATACACTTATTATTCATAAATAAGCTCGTAAATTTAAAAAAAAAATTCAAGACTAAAGAATCTGTACAATTATACTATATCTAATTACCTAACAAATTATACGTCCGTGTCTATTCTGTGATTCCATATCGTACCATTTTAATTAGCGCGGGATAACTACAAATGACAAGTATATATCAGAGATGAACAGCAAGTAATTAGTAGAAAAATTGCTTTTAACTGTTGTTGTTGTATTATTGTTGTTCTTGAGTTTAAAACTTCTATAGAACTCACTCACCAGAAGAAAAAAACACTTTGAGATACCGTTTTTCTTTTGTTGACAAGACAAGCCAATTTATTCACAATTTCCGATTCACATATAATACAAGACATAGTATAATATTAATAGTAATAGAGGAAATTGAGGGACAGGCATAGCCATAATGGCTGTCTTCCCACCTGCCCAGGTTGTTGTTATATTTCATACAATATTTCTCTCACTGGAATCTGCCTTCCCCGTAGTATTCATTATGCATTTGCTTGTAATTACATCAGACAAAAACGTTATCAACTGCATTTGTAAGTTTATGAAAATAAATTTCTAATTTACTATAATTAATATGTTTCCTTTAAATGTTTTTAAAAACTTTCATAGCTTTATTCATATTTACAAATACAATGTAAGTTTTCCTATATACTTTAATGATATCAACTAGAGAATGAAGATAACTCGAGGCCTTTTTTTAAATAATAATAACAATAACAATAATACATATAAAACAAATTACATATCTAATACGAGTATATACAATTGATAAACTGAGATAGCTTCAAAATAATATTTTGTTACTTCTATAATACAAGTCAACAATTATTAATTAAAAAAAGACATATCTTATTTTCTAGGGATTTAGTTCATTTAAAAACATTGTTAATTTAGTTGAAAATTAATTAAGCAAAATAAAATACCATCCATCTCCATGCTTCAATTTATAAGTATATTCAATTTGTTTAAATTAGGATGTCTATTTTTCAAAAGTATTAACGTATAAGTACGTACGAATTAGTCGTGAATTGAATTTCCCAACATATGTGAACATTTTCCAACTCTATATTCCATGTGTCATCCATCAAACGTTTTGGTGATAGTGCTGTTGTTGGGTAGTGTGTGTGTTTTAGCGGTGTGTAATAAGGCACAGGCACAGAGAATCTCGATCCGTAATTCAAACTCTGGACGTTTCTTCAGGAGACTGAATCCAGAGTGGCGACTTTTCTTGCTGAGACATGTGTAATGTCTCACCAGTCCCTAAGCGCCAAGCAAAATCAAAAGCGAATCACCTACAGCCGTGGAGTTTGGGAGTAGAACACCCAAGTCAGATCACGGCAGTGTAGTAATGTTTAGTTTTATGAAGCATAGTGGTTGTTGTGTGTGCTGATGATGCAGTGTGTGTGTTGATGTATGTTGTTTGTTAAGTTTTCCGCGTATGTAAGCAATTCTAATATCAATATATATGTATCACACTAATTAGGTATTTGTTATTTGTGTGATATTACATGTAATACAGTGTGTGTGTGTGTGTGTGTGTGTGTGTCGTGTGTGTGTGTGTGTGTGTGGGTGTGTGTGTGTGTTGTATGTAAAACTGTCCATCGTTGTTAGCATTAATAATTATCATCACAGCGTATGTAGAGCAATTCCTAATATCAATATTGATGGTTTCACACAATTGAGGTTATTTTTGTTACTGTTTCCGGTGCTGCCGGCACTAAGTTGTGACATGTAATACAGTATGAGATTAGCAGTAAAACTGTCATACATACAGCAAAGATAACGATATCATATTCAGTTTCGTGATATGCTGCCATCAAGATGCTGTGCTATTATTTCTTCGTGTTATTTAATAAATAACTTGTATTTTCTTAAATAGCACACACATCAGTATAGGTGTCACCACACATCAGATAAGGGACACCTAAATGTTAAACCAACAGAGGATGGGACAACGGCATACATTATAAAGAAAACCTTATTGTTGACTTGTGTTTGCTGTCTTCTATGTAAGCATTTATGTAATACCTCAACTGACGATATTATTACCGAGGCCCGTTGAACGATTTACAGATTGTCACATACCTGATGTTGGCACGTGTCGCTTTCGTCTCCTTTAATTAAGTGATGACAAAATACCGTAATCGTTTCGCTGTACTAAATATTACACCAGAACGCGATATAGGGTAAAATTAATCTAAGATTACGGACTGATCTAAAGGCTTAAGTGGGTCGCTTCCTAATGAAAATAGTGTATATATAAACCTCGAACAATATGGTAACGTTAGACATTCTATGCAACTTGATGAAGACTTGAATAGGAGGCCGGTTGTTGCTATTGGGTTTTTGTCGTATTATATCTCTGCTATGAAGTTATTCTGATTTGTGCCTATACTATTAAATAATATTTAGCTTTTCTCTTTTAGGTTTGATTTTGATTGATGAATTATTGGCTGTAGTGTACAGCACAAAGTCTGGTTTGTGTCAATAATACTGACTTGTTTATATTTAGATGAACATCTTCTGGATTATTTTAGTAATTTGTTTTTCCTTTAATGGTTTTTAATTACAAAAGCAATTAAATTATAACTGTAATTAAATTATATATATAATTAAATAAAATGTTTCACCATTTGGAGGTAAAATTGTTGTTTGGATAAAGGTTTAACACCTGTGCCAGTGCCTTCATTGTCTTTATAACACATACACACACACACGCGTGCAACACACACACGCAACACACACATACATACTCACACATACACATACACACACACACACACATATATATATATATATATATATATATATATATATGTCATCTTGTGTGAATAATGTATGGGTAACGTTATATATGCGGCGATCGTGTTATCAGACAAGCTGCTTACGAATTGAATTTGATCGTCGTTTCGTGATACATTAATCACCTCCTAACATTCTTTTTTAAATAATTACATCTATTACCACAGCCTTATGGCGTCTATAAAGCTAATCGTGATGCATCAATGTCTTGCACTACTCGCTGCTTTGGCGAAAGCACAACTACAGACTCATAATAACAAATGATAACCATATATTTTGCACTATTGATAAGGAGATTCAGTTAAAGTGGAACTAGGCATTTGAAAAGTTTTGGGTTAATTTGGAAATCAGTATTCTGAATATCAAATGTATTATCGAGAACATCGACTTTGGAATGAGCTATGATTAAGGGTAAAATACGGTTTGGAGTTATAGTGACTTGTTGTTATAGTGACAATTTGTAAACTTTACATTTTTCACTGAATTATGGCTTTGATGTAAAGTATCTTTAAGAGATCAGTAACAGCAGTGTTATAAATGTCAAAGTTAATACCTAAATGTCTACCAACTTGACTAGTGATGTTCCTAACTAAATTAAAAGCTAAGCTACCATAATATGTATTCATCAGGTAATGGAATCGATGCCAACAATGATTTATTCTCTAAATTTAAACTGTTGAGGAGGAGATTATGCATAAACACCACATCCTGACTGGTAGAACGGAAATAACTCTACTCGTGTGTCATGCATATTGTTCAAGAGTTGTATAAAAAGGGTTTCGTCACTTTCCGACTACTGCTTAATTCATATATTAAGTCTCGACTTATAACATTGAGAGATGTGTACCACGTTAAATATCCTAATTGGATTGAATCACTAACTACTCTCTGGTTCAATCTTCTAGTGACCATCTTCACGGTATTTCAAATTTAGATGTTGGTATAAGTTTAAAATTTAGGATATTGAAATTGATATTATATATATATATATATATATATATAAAACTTTTGTCATGAATGTTGGGATTGTATCTGAGTCTTGTAGACCCGCCAAGAAGCCAGATGAGTCTTGCAGTTAGTTATTCTATCAAAGTCGTCTTTGACTAATTTACTAATTTACACATAAGACATTACCCAACACGATAAACTAGTTAGTTTATTAACTGGGTGTTAAGATAATGTATCTTAATTTTGCTCACAAAGCACGAATACCTTTTACGCACGAACTGACTGGAATCCACACTTCCCAAGCCATACTTGGCTACACGTTTATTGATATCGTAGCAGGGAAATGATTAGCTGTTTTAACAGAAAACCATTTCTTAAAGATAAGAATTTTGTTTTCAATTTAAAATACGTTGAACGATCAAATATGGCGAATATGTTCAACATTTAGTGATAAATGGACTAACAGTATTTGGTGTTCACCGGAGACACCCGAAGCCTAACCCCAAACAACATATCTTCACCCCCCACTACGAAGAGTTCCAAACATTTGTTTCCCCCATTGTGCATTTTGTCATTGAAAAAGGCAAAACCACATTATTTAACTTGGTCCATATACGATAGTCAAGATGGCATAGATCCTTGGTTAAGTCCGATACGCAGTTAATTATTGTACCAAACTTATAAAGCGCTCTATTCATACTTAAAGCGTCTTCAAACGCGCTGTACATAAACTTATGGAGAAAAAAAATATAATACGATTATTTCATAAAATTTTTTAAAAAAAAATTGGGATATATATATATATATATATATATATATATATATATATAAAAAATTTGCCCAAGAAAAAAAAAAAAAAAAGAAATTAAACATAAAAATGGCTGGAGCACAGATGGCGGTCGGCAACACGTAACAAAAGCGATTGTTTGAGCAAAAATACTGTTAAAAAGACCTTGTTTATTACATTATAAATATACTATATTATACAAAATACGAGAAGACCAATTTAAATAAGTGAATTTTAATATTGTTTTTATAAATAATTTCTTATTTACGTAACTTTAATATGATCACGGAATATATTTCTCAGTCTGGGATCAGACTGTCGGAAAGATTTCAAACAGTGTCAAACAGGATCTTTTACAGCGAGCGACCTGAAACGTAGAGGAAGTTAGAGTAGCTGGAACAAAAACGGTGATATAAGTTTCTTTTTTGTGAGTGTGTGTTGGTTAGTCAGAGAGAGGGGGAGGAAGTCACATACACACACACACATACACACACACACACACACACATACACACACTCTCTCCATGGATATTAAGCCACGGACAGAGTTACAAATACAAATATAGTTAATAAATCATTATCTCTAGGTGTTTTCCCAAGATCCATGAAAGCTGCCCTTGTAAAACCATTAATAAAAAACCTCACCATGGACTGTTATATTCTAAACAATTATAGACTTGTTTCAAATCTTACATTTGTATCTAAAGTTATAGAAAATGCAGTTGTTTTCCATCTGCCTACTACCATGTTAAGAACATTCACTGTTTAAAAATATTCTTGACACAAGAATCACTTGTAACTGTAGTTATGCCTTTGTTACATCTCGTATAGACTATTGTTATATGACATATCTGATTATAACATTAATCCCTTCAGCGAATTCAGAATAGTGCAGCTTACATAGTACAAATACTAAAAAATTTTTATGTTCATATCACCCCAATTCTTAAAAACCTACATTGGCTACTATTGAACTATTTTAAATTTTTTAAAACAAAATTATTAATGATTGGGGCCGAATACCTGTGTAATGGTCCATTAGAAAATCACCCAAAAACTCCAGTCAGATTATTCAGGTGCTAATTCTCCCCAAGTGATATGGTGATTGTGCATTTAGTGTTGCAGCCCCCACTTTGTGGAATAGATTGCCGGCAAATATCAGAAATGCGTCGTCTCTTGAAAATTTTAAATTTCTTCTAAAAACACACCTGTTTAAGTTTTTTCACAGATAAATAATTATTATCTTTTAAATCATTACAGGGTTTTTACAGACATATTATTTGGGGTATTATTATATTACATATTATTTGTACAGCGCCTTTGGATGGCTTTTGCTAATAAGGGGCTTTATTAAATATACATTATTATCATTATGTCTGAAGGGTGTTTAATCGGTCATTACCACTCATTTCCTTTGTAAGTCACTCGTCCCATTAAGCTTCCAATAGCACAAAAGTGGTCGTAAAACTATCAACATTATCCTAAAAAATAAACAAATTAAAACAAATTACAAAATGGATCGGATTATTTAAGGTATCTGCTATCAAAGAATTAGCATGTTTTAAGGAATTAAATAAATGAAACAATTAGTTTCGATCTTTTTTCAAAGTTATTTGTATGTATTTTTGAAATTCTTTGCATGTTTATCATATTTAGTAGTAGTATTTACTTACGTAAGCCGTTTTAGTATCGATTCTTTATGTTATTTGTAAGTTAGACCAAATTATTGTCGATGTGACCATAGATAAGATAAAGACCGTCCAAATATATTTGAGGTTAATAATAAGTCACAGGTTAAAGTTGAGTTTCTATTAGTAGGCTTAACACGTTAACTAACAAACAGACGAGAGGACGGTAGGAAGCCAAGATGAATTACTTTTACTCCTAGTTACCTGTAGAATTGTCTTTATTCTAGTTTCTGTCTCGGCTGTAAATGTGTTTTTCTAGCGCTTAAACCGGTTACGTTGTCACGAAAGCAAATGAAATGTTTACAAATTGCCTCATATTTGGTGGTGATGTCAATGTTAATATGGTTGTATCGGAATAAAACAAGTGCTAATTCCAGGAGTTAAGAAGGGCATCCAAACTACTCCCTCATCCAGATTCAACGACAATAAGTCCACTTACGAATTTGTTTGCTACGCAATTAGTTTGACTAGCGTTTTCAACTTTCAGCGAGTGTTCGATAACCAATGTGGAATGGGACAGACTATACAGCTGCAACAGCACATACAAAATATATCCCACAAAATATTGCACTCGGTGATACATGCACTACTATAGTGACCACCGGTGAACGCCGCTACGCTGATAGAGGGCGTCCCCAAAATACTTGTCACTACCGTGTGTTTAAACATACTACGTGTACATGTAATTGAACTAACAAGACAAACCTCATTTTGTGACAGTTTGGTTAGGAAATAAAAAAAAAATATCATGGTTCACCATTCACCCACGGACACATAATTATACATACAAGGAGAATTACTCCATCTCTCACCGGCACACTAACATACACAAAATGTGACAATTACATTTCTTCTATGACATAGAACAAAAGAATGACAGCACACACTTCTATGGCATTTGAGAAAAGTGCTGCATTATTTATTTTAATAATTCTGAATTAATATTACAAAAATTAATTGTAATTCTACGGACTAACTTTTACTTAACCGTAACAGTATATAATTTATTCCAATTAACCCCGAAAAAAGGGCTTCTCAATTAATACTAATATTTTAATAAAAGCGTTCTAAATAAAAATAACAAAATAAATTTAAATGCAAATCTCCTAATAAAGTCCTTTAATATTATCAATAACGATATTTTAATAAAACAAAAATACCAGATGTGCTATTTGTTGAATTATGTAACGCTATGTTTAGCTATCTTTAACATAATGTTTTTATGCAAATCAAATTAAGTCAAATTAAATCAAATGTAGAAAAACTTGTATACATATAAAAGGAACGTCGCTGAACCCAAATGAAAACCTACATGATAAATCTAAAAGACGACACTTACTTCCAGAACCGCATTCAATGTCTACATATTGAAAAAATTACAGTCATGCAGAGACACGAAGACAAATGCCGGAAGGTATTACCCAGAGCTAAATTCTAACTTCCAAGAGAAGGTGAGCGTGTGTGTGTGTGTGTGTGTGTGTGTGTGTGTGTGTGTGTGTGTGTGTGTGTGTGTGTGTGTGTGTGTGTGTGTGTTAATGGCCGTGATGTCAGGTATTTTATATGCCTGGCTATCTCAAATGAGGGATGTACATGCATATACACACACTTTTATAATAAATGCTATGAACCTAATTGTTTCTTGTATATTTACGGTGATAGCTGTGACTGTTATTATCCATTATGACTGTTACACAGTCGATTGTGACTATTGCTGTCCATTATGAATGTCAGTGTAGATTGTGACCGTTGCTGTCCATTGTGACTGTTGCTGTATATTGTGACTGATGCAGTCCATTATGACGTTTGTTGTCCATTGATAGTGATGCTAGCTTTTGTGATTTTTTCTATCCATTGTGACTGACTGCTGCTATCCACTGAGTATGTTGCTGTTTTCTGTGATTGCTGTTGCTCGTTGTGACTGTTGCTGTTCAATCTGATTGGCTTTATTTCACTTTCATTCCAACTACCTATCTGATGAATGTTAAATACATGTAATGTGATTAGTCGTATCTATTGTAATTGTCAATATCCATTATATATTCCTGTATTGTGATTCATGATTTACAACGTCATTACCATTCAGACCATGATATCTTCATCACGATAACGAAATATTATACATAATACAAGTAATAATACTGTACTATCATACACGGTAAGATTATTGATCTAAAGGCAAAATTCTCTCCTAACCCGAAACTAAATATTGGTTACTATCCTAAATACAACATCATCATAACACACCACGATCAGCACATGATAATGATAGCAATATAATAATGATTACAGTCCTTTTATAATTTGTCACAAACCTTATCTGGACGTTACCTTATGGCAGCTTAAGAAGACGTTCTTGGACATATATCTTATGTTTGTCTAATGCTGAGGCTAAGCCAAATCAAAATATCTCACCTGATTAACATATTTTATTAATCTTGGTTTTTATTCTTATCCTTTTAAAATTTTAATATATATATATATAATATATATATATATATATATATATATATATATACAAGAGCGATTGTTGGAAATGCGACGGTTTATGTGTGAGACAGGGTTAGAGGCAGATGTGGACTTTATTGTCATAACAATGTCGCGATTTGAGTTGTTCATAAAATACTTTTACACAGAAGACAATAATAATAATAATAATAATAATAATAATAATAATAATAATAATAATAATAATAATAATAATGTATATTTAATAAAACGCCCTTACTAACAGTCGATACCCCAAATAATATGTCAGTAAAAATCCAATAAGATATTTAAAAGGTTTATCTGGTGTGTTTTTAGAACGGATTTCAAATTTTCAAGAGATTTCTAATATCAGACGGCAACATATTTCACAAAGTGGGGGCTACAACACTAAATGTACAATCATTATATGACTTGAGCCGAGACACTGGCACTTGCAATAGTATTCAGATGGACATCATTGATGGATTTATAAGTTTTTAGTAAAATCTTGAAATGGTAGCCAAATATAGGTTCTGACGAATTGGGGTTATATGATACAATTTTCAAGTATTTGGCAAACTGCATTACTCTGAATTCGCTGATGGCGATTCATGTTATAATCAGATATGCCATATAACAAGTGTTTCTTGTGTCAAGAATGATTTGAAACATTGGGTGTTCTTAAGATCGTAGTGGGTAGATTTTTACGAACCCATTCGGGGTAATTGAAGATGCACCCATCTCTAATGCTGGTGTCTTTAGGTACTTAAGACAATGTGGTAGAGCTAAAATATATAATATTTCTTTTATTATCAGTTAATCTTAGAATATGTTGAGTCGTCCATAGACTCATTGTCAGGATCCAGTTATGTATACAGCTGTGTGTCATCAGCATACCAGTGATTGTTAAGGCCATATTGCTGCGGGCGGGTATACATTGTCAAAACTACCAATGGCATCCCCTGTGATAGGGTGCTGGAAGGGAACCCATAACATCTTTTGACAGATAATAATAATAATACTAATAATAATAATGTATATTTAATAAAGCGCCCTTACTAGCAGGAGCCATTCAAAGGCGCTGTACAAATAATATGTAATTTAATAATACCCCAAATAATGTCTGTAAAAACCCTGTATTGATTTAAAAGATAATAATTATTTATCTGTGAAAGCGATCTTAAATAGGTGTGTTTTTAGAAGAGACTTAAAATTTCCAAGAGACGACACATTTCTAATATTTGCCGGCAACTTATTCCATAAAGTGGGGGCTGCAACACTAAACGCATAATCACCATATGACTTGAGCCGAGACACTGGCACCTGCAATAGTATCTGACTGGATGACATGAGTTTTCGGGATGACTTTCTAATGGAAACCAGTTCATACAGGTATTCTGGCGCCATGTCATTAATAGATTTATAAGTTATTAACAGAATCTTAAAATGGATACGCTGTCTAACAGGTAGCCAATGTAGTTTTTGAAGAATGGGGGTAATATGATCATATTTTCTAGTATTTGTTACAATGCGAGCTGCACTATTCTGAATTCGCTGAAGGCGATTAATGTTATAATCAGATATGCCAGATGAAGTTATTAAAACAATAACCGACAACATAAACGTTTTAGCATATTAATTTTGGTATTTCCCTGTTGTGTCTTCGACCTATTAAATAACTAGCTAAAATACATGCTAGTCTTGCAACAACGTGGAATAACATAACAATTGATCCTAAGTGATGAGAAAATTAACTGCAATTTGCTAAATTGTGCTCGGAGGATAAATGCATTAATATTTGTGTAATGTGAGTCAGCTGAAATATAGCTGAAATACACACATCATTGATTTATATCGAAGTCCAGTGTTTGGGCAACCTTTTAGTATGATCATGGTAACGATAGTAAAGAGAGAAAACCGTCAGGTAAAACATATTTACATTTAGAATATAGCCAATTACCTAACAGAATAAATAATATGGGTCTATATTATATATTTTCATGTATTGATCTTGTTTTGTTGTTTATCTTGTTTGGTAACCGACAAAATCAGACCCACATATAACAGTAAGTTGTATAATAGTAAGATAAAAAATTACACTTGATCTCATGGATCATAGTGAACAACACGGTTCTTAACAGATGGATCACAAGAGATGGCAGAAATAGGAATAGAGTTTTATTGCCAAGAATTATCATATATATATATATATATATATATATATATATATATATATAAAAAACAACATTTATAATGGACATCTATGGATCGCTAATGCCGACAAAATGAAGGCTTTAGTTGTATCAGTTGGGTGGCATTTGAAATATGTTGCATATTTAGAGAGAGAAAATGATTCACGTACTTTAATGCCATGGACCCAACAGACAAAATGACAATTATCAAGAATTCCCATCCTCTGGCTAACTGTTTTGGCCATACACGTAAAATATAATAATATTAGTAATAATAATAATAATAATAATAATAATAATAATAATAATCATCATCATCATCATCATCATTATAATTATTATTAGTAATAGTAGTAGTAGTATAGAATAATATTTATAAACTTCTAAATTTAATTAATGTTTTGGAAACATATTCCTTAGTTTTCACCATTGATGTTATGTAACAATTTTATTTTTTCTCAGGGATGACTAATTATTAAGTAAGTCAAAAGTATCTAGAGTTGTGTCATACTTAACTGCCACTAGTTATTGCATATAAGTTTTTGCTATAGCCACAATCCGAAAGCATTTGCTACTCTATCAACATAAGTTATTTACTGGCAGTCGTATATCTTTGTCTATATCCGCCATGGCTGCCAACATATGGAAGCAGAAATGTAAGATGGTATATCGTTGTTAATCGTTCATCTTCAAAGTTTCGTATCCCGGATCAACCTATCACCTGAGCAGTTTAATGATTCAATTTGATGGTGGCTTCGCAAAACATTAATCATCTCCCTGTATTGTTTTTGACTAATTATAATGAATTCATAACCAGACTTCAGTCATCTATACAATGATGAAAGGAAACATTCATAACATTCCACATAATGCTTACCTTGAGATACACATACAAGACAGCAGTTAGATCCATGCATTGCAAATCCCACAAAAGGACATAATTTTGTAACAGACGTTTTGTTGATAATGATAATCCGTTAAAATAAAAGATGAAATGGTTTGGGCCTATTTGAAGACCAAATATGTCATCTGAGTGGCGAAAACCGAAAATGGTGTGAATAGAAATAGCACATGTTGAGTTGTGTCATATAGTCTCGGCATGAGTCACACCTGAGAGCGATGTATAGCTATGGATGATGATGATTAATCTTTTACGGCAACTTTCGTTGTATAGCTAATGAAACAAATCCAAGAAACCTGGATATTTGCAACGTTATTCTCTAACCACTGCGCCATCCGACCGGAACATTCTAATTGATGTCATGTAACTCTGTGTGTGTGCCTGCGTGTGTATTTGTGTGCGTGCGCGCATGTGCACGTGGGTGTTTTAGGATACATATTTATGTTGGCTCTGGCTCAAAACAACAACAACAAATACACATCTATATATACGTAGACCTAGATATGTCTGGGCTACTCATCAGGCTGTGGGGACCATATAATCGGCTTTTCGTACGCAACAAATATGTCACGCCCACAGGGAAGCGGCTGGTGTAGGCCACGCACAAAAAAAACGAAAGCAAATAAAAAAGTGCCACTTGACACCACAGCTCACAGTTAACAACACATGAATGTTGTTCAATAGTAGGTTAACATATATACAAGATAATTAAGTTTACACCGCGTTTACATTCAAGAGTAATTTGCTATGGGTCAAAGGTAACCTACACATAAACACATTTAAAGAAACCACAAATGTCTTGGTCTAGAAACTAAAAATTCGTTATAAAATAGCTAAACAAATCTTACCTATATAAACTATGCGGACAGATATCCGATAGGTTCAGCGTCGTCAAGTTATTGTTTGATCGGGGTAAAAAGTAATGCCTTTATGGGCTCTCTGTGGGCTATCCAATCAATCATTATTTATTTAAAACTGTACAATAATACAATATTTAATAAATGATAAATGTTCAATACATATGTGCAGTTTGGGGTCTACACCGAATATCGTTTGATCTATTTTAGTTTATCAGACCGGGCTATGTGCACAATAAAATTTATAAAATCTTCAATTTTGTATTCCTAATAATAAAATATAAATATATGAAATAGTAAGTATCATAACTTCACAATATTTGAAACCCACTGTTTACAAGACAAACCTCTGAGACCATTGAAAAATGGCGATATTAATTATTCTATTATTGAGTTATGAGGTGTTTTTTCAGGCAATTTGTAAATGATTTGATAGGATTCTTTATTCTCAGTTCAGGAGGAAATTTTGACCACAATTTGGGCCCTTGGTGAATAAATTTTTTTTTTTGCAATTTTAGTCATGCGCCTTTTGTGCACGTGTGGGCCTAGTCGTTGTGGAGTATTAAGCTCGTGAATTTCAGCATTTGTAGAGAAAATTCTGAACAGTGGGGTTGATAGTTTATCATGTACGCAGGAATACATCAGTTTGCACAACTGTAATTTATAAATATCTTCAATTTATGTATTTCTAATTTACTGAACATAACAGTTTCACTTGAGTATACTACCAAGGTGTGTCGTGTACACTACCGAAGTCGCCAAGTTGTTACACGATCAGAATGAAAATGTATGCTTTCATGAACTCTCGGCGCGCTAATCAGACATAACAGTTTCAGTTGAACACCAAGATGTTACCTGATCAGGATGAAAATGTATGCCTTTATGAGCCCTTGATGCAATAACAGTTTGATTTGAACACATGATAACATTGTGTCGTGTACACTACCTATATATGGAAGCATTGAAGTGGCCTAGCTAAACAAATAAAGTAGCAATCCTACACAGTGGATTATTACTGGACTAGAACGTGTGTGTGTGTGTGTGTGTTATGATCAAGATGGCCATTTGTTTTATTTAAAACTTTACAGCAATCGACGATCATATTAATAACAACAGTTATTTTTTCATAATAAAGAGATCATCTTCTGTCTTTGTTCAATCATAATGTTACTTCTATGTTGAGAGATCTGCTTGCACGCTGAGTACATTTGTACATCATTGTATACCTAATGAACTATTTGTATCCATTTACTCTTTTAACGTGCAAGCAAACCACTTCCTGTTTACATAGATAGTACATGTTCGATTGTTTCTACATAACTGAGAAGGATTTAATTTCTCCAAAACCGTTTCATTTCATATGAAATATACAGTTTAGAACAAAGTCATTCTACAATGTTTAGAATGATGTAAAACAATCTGAATACTATACCTTTCAATTTAAGTAACCGGAAATATGGGGAATATTACTGGTAAATAAAGGGGTTCTACTTTAATTTTGCAATATAACTCAAAATGGTTCATCGTTTTATATGGCTGTACATCAAAGCTTCTACACTTGGTTTCCATTTCAAGAATTCTGAGGTAGTTACATATTACTAATTTGTTTATTAAGTGCGGATAAAATCTATACTAATCCAGTTGCTAAATGTATTAATACATTCTGGTTAAAAGTTGAGAGTTATAAAATAGGAGATGTTTCTCTGTGCGTTTCGATTTCTCAGTAGTTAGAACGCTGCATTCCTAATCTCTAGGTTGTAGGTTCGAAGCCGAATCGAAACTGTATTCGTACCTAAAAGTCGCTACTCGCCCATTTGTACGATGTGTGCCCAGTGCTGAGTTAGTTTGTTAACCTAACAAACTAATCACTCACCCAGAAAATCTTATTTTAATTCTTTCCAAATTTAAATCTAGTCGACTCAGTGTTTTGTACATATTGTAATTTTAATAGAAATTTGTCAGCAAATTAGAGTGTTGATTGATTGATTGATCGATCTATCAATCGATCGACTGATTGATTTATTGATTGATTGATTGATCGGTCGATTGGGCAATCGATTGATCGATATGTTGATCGATCAAAATTATCTTGATCGATTTAGACTTTCATGTAACATAATATCTGTTAGAATACCATATCATAATAACTGAAAACATGATGTTTTATTATCATGTTGCCACATAATATAACTCATGCCTTCTTGTGCATTACAATCTGTAAACGATCCACAATCCGAGATGTGTCTGGAAATTCGTTTTCCACCGAATGTTGCCATTGCAGTTGTTCGTATGATACATACAAAACAGCCAACAATATTGATGTCTTCATTAGGTAACAAGTAATTAAAGTAATTTATCTTCACGTTTCTCTGTCCTCTCTTCGGTAGGTTAATTAACTAGTTAAGATTCTAACAGGTGACTAATCTTCGACTTGTGGGGGGTTGAGCCAAACAAATAAATGGGCGTCTGTCGCTTGAAGGTCAATGTTTAGTTTGTTAAGATTGGCAATATTGCTTGGAGGATGAATTTATGAATATGTATGTGCATGACATTGCTATTTATGTATAAAAAGGTGCACGCACACGCACACACTCATCTTTGACTTCGCTTCATTAGCTTTGGAAGTCGCTCGCCCCATTTAGCCTACCATGTGCACAAAAGTGGCCGTAAAACACCAGTAATCACAAGCAGACAGACACAACAAAGTCCATTTTTTAAAGAAATAACTGAGTAATACTTAGTATACGCGTGGCTGACCACTTTAAAATTTGCCAATTTGGTCTGTTTACGTAGTAACTTGAGTGCAGGGGTGATAGATTGTAATCAATCTTGATATGGATTAAATTCACCGGTATATATTCTGAACCAGAAAATAAGTAAAAAGGACACGACCTTGAACAACCATTTTACATACAGAGAGCTATACCTCAAAGGGAGCTGACAGATTAGAAATCAAACAAACGGATAGGGAGACACAGATACAGATACACAACCAGACAAAAAGGTCAGTGCGTACATATAGGTAATTCAATATTTAAAAACAAACCACTACTTTATCTTGTATATATATCTATATATGTACAATATATTTAATACCTCGCAAGTTATAATTAATCACCGCCATAATAACAGCAGACACAAAGGTCAAGTGACTACCAGCGATGTCTTCGTGAGCGAATTGATATTGCGCTCGATCGCATCCATGTAGGACCAGAGATCAAATCCCAAACGATGCGTGTCTGATCGGTGTCTTTCATTTCAAATCATTTCATCGACTTTCACAAAGGTTACCGGAAAACAAAACAAAATTTCACACTGTTTTGCCAATTATGAATTCATAAAGCGACAAGTTGTAACAGTTACAAAGGTCAATCATTTGTGTTCAGTTTTAGTGGTATATAAACTCAGGAAGAAATGATCTATTACCATTCGAGAGCAAATTCCTCATGTCAAAGCTACTACTGGGAACAAATTACTAAAACAGTGGTCAAAATGGCGTCGAAATCTAACAATCTCTGTAGTCATCTTGATATTGCTGTCAATACCTCAAATCGTGGTGGGACTTTTGTCAGTCAGTAAAGTACAGTCAATTGTTCTATAACATGAACGTAGGTGATCTTGCCTGATAAATTGTTCTAACTGTTAATGTCGTTGCTATTGTTGTTGTTGTTATTGTTTTTGTTGTTGATAATGAATATGATGCTGATGATTGTGGTGGTGATGATACTCATGATGATGATGATGATGTTTTTGTTACGGTTGATTTACGGCTATATGTCCTAAATAGGCCTCCGAACTCCGAAGGTAATACGTTGAATCGAAATATGACATAGACCTTCCAACATTTTATTTAAACATTGCAGAAGATCTTCCGCTTACTTCCAAAAAAATGGTTTTGAGCTTGAAAAACAAATGTTTAGTTTCAGACCTTCTAATATTTAAATAATCAAATATAGAATCTTTTCTTCTTCCTACAAAAAAATGGATAACATTTTTGCAGAATGTTTTATTCAAACAAACAAGTAAGCAGTTATGTAATGTCCTCAGCGAAATCACTTCTTCACAGACTTGCAAAACGGCGTGGTGAAAAATATGCCGTGAAAATATTATACTCCAATCTCATTCGTTGAAAAACAACGCGCCACCAAATGGTGCTACCAGAGCTAATCTATCCAAGCTGGGACTCTTATACGTATTACGCACTCACACGGATGGTGTACAAACTTAAAACAGATACTATACTAAACAACGAAACGTCCGAGATTGTGCGAGATCTGTACGCGTTTCGATCCAGGCTCCTCTCTAATAGCTCTAGTACTACTTTGAACTACATTTTAATTATTTTTTGACGTCGGTAAAAAAGCGGAAGATTTTCAAAATAAAGCGCAAAAGCGGAAGGTTTTCTAGAAAAACAGGAAAAGAGGAAGATTTTCTGCTTTATCGGAAGACTTGGAAGGTCTGCATACAACATACGGCAACAGGTAGAATCCCCGAGAGATAGCCCGTGGGCTACAATTGATCGTTGGCAATGTATCCTAACAGTTTCCTAAATAAACGAGTGACGTCAGACTCCTAAAAAATCTAGTCTGTCACAGATGAATATTTGAATACATTTGTCTGATTAGTGCGACATGCTGGTATCTTGTTCAATTAAAAATAAGACATGAATCCACTCGATCGAAATAGTAATAAACATCTATCTTTCTGGCTGATGTCATTTGTATACGTAAGTAAGATGCCATGGACTCTGAATACGGCATTCGATCGGTCGCTGGGAGGATTTACGTATTAAATACGTTACCTGAGAGGTGAGTGTATAAGCTGCTCGTAACGATGACATGGCGGTTTTGTGTCGACGTGTCATGTCTTAGATGTACTAATTCTTGGCACGGAAACCTAGATTATCGCCTTTCATTCTCCGGAAATATTAAAACAAGAACAACCCAAAATAATGCGCCAGTAATGAGCAATAAAGTATTAATAAGATGCCAGAGAACTTTCGAATAGAGTAATTTCCTGGACGTTTGTAGTAATTCCAAAAAGGAAACATTAACTAATGCTATGTGTTGGAAAGCTGCAGTGACGTGACCATCTTTGTTCTGGTAATGTATTCAATACAGAAATATTGATAGAGAGTAATGAGGACGAACCTTTGTAGTGAATAAATCAAATCTGCATCAGATTACGTATATACATTCCAGGTGTGATAGATATCATGGAATACCTGGGAAAATGTTTGCAAAATAAACAACATGTTAGGCAAACTGACACGCAGTCAAACATCTAGATAGCCAGACGGACACGCACGCACTGCATTAAAAGGCATATTGTACCATTAAATTTGTTCATTATATGTCACTTATCTGATAGATGTAGCCAGTCTATCTATGGAAAGATCTACGATAAATACATTATTATTAACACGTTCTGAGAAATGTCGGGCATTCCCCCAAGCATAAGATATAACATGGCCTGGGCAATTGCCTACGCTGACCTTTATTTGTATATGTACATAGTTTACATCTCACGATAAACTATTAATTTCCCCTTTTGTTATGGTTTAGTCATTCTAAGTCCTTCTTTCAAAATAGTAAACGTTCCTCATTGATTTTGATTTGAAACAAAATCAGTATGATGTCTGTTTTAAGCAAACTGGCTGCAGATATTACACTAAATACAGCACAAAACATTTGTTTGAACAGAACACAGACATAGAATGATGTCGTACTTCACTTGCTACCATGGAGACTGCATAGTTGCCAATATTGGAGCAATAGGCAACATAGCTACTTCCTTTTATGAATGAATGGAGGCCTAAATGTCTCCATAAAAGTCCATGCTCACAATAGCCAGTATTATATGAAACAAGACTTCCGCTTCTATCTAAAAGGGAATAAACATATATTTTCTCGAGTGATACACACTTAAACATCTCCAGTTGCATAACGTGTGCATCAAACATTATTTCTTCTCCTATCAGATTCGACACTCGTCAAATTAAGCTGACCATAACTTTCGACAGACGTGAAAACACTTATCATTAATTTCCATATATATAAGCTTCCACATCGGTGTCAACAACTACACTGGGTGTATGTAGAATACCAACACTTACTGTAAAACACCACAGGTATTCTATTAACACAGTTCGTATTGCAATATATTACACAGTTACAGTTTGATAGAATATATTGTCTTGATGGTTGATTTACCATGTGTAATATGAACATGACTAGAAGCAAATTGTGGTTTTATTAAAGTTAACTTATTTTCTGACATATTATAACATTAATGACAACACACACAACAAACTATATATGTATATATATATATATATATATATATATATATATATATTCTTTCAACAATGACCTACATTTCTTCTCATCTTGCCTTTAAATCACTTGACCATTATAGAATACAACAAATTTAGTACGTATAAATATATCAGCCTTGTGTTACTGGTAGCTGGTAATTGAGACATTTTCGATAGTCATTTAGATCATGAAATCTGGTTCATCATTGACTAGAGTAAATATTGAAATTATTACATTTCGGAGCAGTTTTTAAAACCAAATAAATTGTTTGACGAATAATATAACGAAGAGTATATCGTTAGATTCCGTGACTTCTATCTCAGCTAAACATCAATATTGATGTATTCGTATTTTCATTTAATTACGCAAATAACTAAACTTTATACTAGGACCCATAACACAATTCACTGTCACAAAATGACAATATCAGATGCTGATCAGACAGATAAGATAAACTGAAATAATAACAGAACCATCTGTTCTGATGTATATTCAACGTCTAGGGAAAGGGATGCACTAGTGTATAGATGTGAAGCATCTCAACACCAGATATGGTTGTCTGGGATACAGTCACCAGCTCAGTGTGGACAGTTATCCGGTGAATAATTTTATCATTGATGTACAGTGGTTTCGCAATAAAAGTTAAGGAAGGTAACGTTTATTACAATTATTAAATATTACGGTTACCAACTAAAGCTTGTAAATCATTCTAATTCTATTTCCCTCACAACAATGGACCAATTAAGTCGTATTGCTGTAATGCATTTAATTAAACAGAATTTGGAATATGATATATTTTACCTCTCCAAATGTATCAAGTAACAAGTCTAATTAATGGTGATAAGATTTTAAAAATATTCCTGACCAATGATTTAAAAAATAAATTGTAAATTGCTTGTTTTTATCATTTCGAGCTGATAGTGTTTTAATGTAATGTGTACTTCAACGTCACCAAAATAATGAGTCTGTTATTTCGTTGTTTATTGGCATAATGACATAATGATAAAGAGTCCAATATCCATTGATATTGTGGCTGACCAGTAAACACTAAAGCCTTTCTTAGTGCTCCAGATATAGCACTATTTAACGATGGAGTGGAGGGGGAGGACAAGGCTTTTATTAACGTAGAAATGCGAATGTATTGTTTGCGGTGGATCTCAGTCAGAAGTAAAATATAACAGGATAAAACTGTTTTATAATAAACAACTATCAACTAAAAAATAGATAGGTATAGCGTAAATGTTTATTTACTTACTGAGCGATATAATATTTATTTCTGGTTTGGTTGAGAGTCAATTACATTGCTCGTTACAAGCTTCTACAACTATAACAGGCTAATGGGCTCCATACATGACTGTTGCATTAATCAATCAAACGATTACGAATTCTGGGCGTGAAACATGTCGTTAATGTTAGTACAATATCCAAAGAACAAAAAAACGGGGGTCAATAATTTGTAATATTCTTGATAGTACACTCGAAATTGATTTACTAACTAAACTTCAGTGACAGAAAATATTAAAGTATTTGTATGTAAGAGTGTTTCTGTATCTTCGTCATTAATTATATATCCAAGTAAATTTAGTTCCTTCGCCTCCTTCTACTAATATCAAAATTAAGACTAGAATTACTGCTACTAATCTTTTTACTATTTATGTTATTACTCTGCTGTTATCACAACTTCTTCTTCTGCTACTAACACCAACTGGACACCACTTTGGTAATATAGCAGATCAAAATGATTGTTGGCTATATGAATTCAGTAGAATATTCATTCAATATATTACCTTCAGTGGATTCAGAGCCACCAGAAGATATTCATCAACTGGTGAATCTCTATTGTACTATATTAAGATTTAGGTAAACTATCCTAGCCTCATACAAATAATAACTACAAAATATGCGAATAAAAAACAATTGTTGACCGTCTTTACGAATATCATTTATTATTTTAATAACTAGTCATGTCAAAATATATTAAATACACAGTATGGGATTATATCCTGCACTTTCTTATAAGATATCCCCTGAGTCAACATTTGTAAAGTTAAACAACTATAAACAAATATGATTTATTTAGCCTCATCATTTTGTCAGCAATACATGTCAGTTAATCGTCCATTAGCCCTAGTTAATGGATCTAGCACTAATGAGTAATAAATCTAGAGGTTTTTGAAATACTTTTTACTAGGAATGAGTGAGTGAGTGAGTGATTGTGTGTTTATTTATGTTTTTCTGCGACGATCATGAACGATGGCTTCATTCTCCTCTCGACATCCAACATGAAGTATCATATGATATGTGTACTAATTCGCAGATTATTTTCTAAGCACGCTATATCGTAGGTGTGCTGACTAAATTGGTCACATATCCCTTATTACAACACACATACAAGAGCACACACACACACACACACAACACACACACACACACACACACACACACACACACACACATAATATATATATATATATATATATATATATATATATATATATATATATATATATATATATATATATCAAATACACACACAGAGAGAGACTGCAAGTGTAAAGTATATTTCAGATATCGCAAAAACCTGTATTTGGTCAGTTCAGTTAACATCGGGCTAAGAGGCAACGGAAGACGTGTCTACCTGATATTAATAATCATGGACATACCATATTGATGGTATCACCTGTCCACTTGACCTATCATCTGTCTAAAGCAGAGACGACGAAAGGATCGAAGGTAGCATTTTGTTTTATAGATCTACTCTACTGTAATACAATTAATAGAAAGAGGTAATCTTAAAACAGCTTTAATCTGATTTGTAAAATAAAACTTAATACATTTTGTTGCTAATATATTCAATGCAGATTATAGATAGTTGTTTCTAAAACACTTTTTATTTAACCAGATGGTAATACCAATGGTTATGAGTTTGACAAGATAACCAAAATATTAAGTCACTTGTATCCATTATAGAGAGATACCTGCAGCGGTTAATAAACGGAAAATCATAAACAAGAAGGCGTCCAAATGACTTTAAAACTGAAAGAGTTTTATTATATATGAACACAGTTGTTTTTGTTTGGTTTTTAATCTATAACGTTCTTTACCTTTGGCTATATTGTTATTCAATATAATAGTGATTCTTCTGATTAGCGTGAACACAAGAGTTAAATAACAGAATATCTGACTTAAAAGTAGATTAAAAAGAAGAATTTTAAATACTAAAACTGACTCATCGGTGACATATCATGATATTTTAAAGATATATACAGAGTTTAGTTATTTCTGAACATCCTATTGTGGTTGTTGCCTGATACTTAATCCGGCAAACAAACTCTCCAAACTCTCTTTATTAAATATAATTATATATTGAAATGATAATGGTGATATATTGTTTCACTCATGAAATATAATAGTACCATATATATATATATATATATATATATATATATATATATATATATATATATTCAAATATTCGCTCGAAGTCAATTATTGGATATTAGAGATAAGTTCTATTACTTCTTCAAGAACACCAATCCAGAAGAAATAATATACGCCCACTCTTCTCAAACTATGACTTGAATATCCACATATTAATCCTGTTTCGCTGCAGTAAAACATTTAGATCTCGATAAATGTAGAGTGTAGGAGGATCTTTGTGTCTGTTACTGTATGATAAGTGAATACGGTATCTGAGCTCTGCTGGAAAACAGCAATTGAAAATATTTTTATGAGGGCTAAAACTGGGCACAAAGGTTGTGAAAGAATACATGGTGGAGGAGTATACAAGCTATGGTTTGTTTCAACTGAATTGTTGAGTTTATCATTAGCACTACATGTTTGTTTTAAATGGTATCCATTGACTAAGCAATTACTAAACAATATGCTTTTCTCTCAGCGAAACAAAGAAGAGCAATTTATATCAATTAATAGTCGGATTTGTAACAACATTTGACGTGTTATGGGAACAGCCAGTTTTACATTATCACATCTTCTGCTTGTCAGCAACGTATCATGAGCAAAAGTATCAGATAAGGGATTTGATATTTTTGTCTCAAACAGTTGGCAAAAGACTGAAATGACAATCTACATCATAAATAAACTGTATACCGTAACGTATTATGTTACATAAACGTTACCGGAGTACAGTGTATCTCATCACAGAATAGAATATATCAGTTAAACTGAGAAGAATATGATTTATTTATAGATGATACAAATAATAACTGCCTGTAATGAGGACTGTCCTTATCTAATTATGTATGTAATATCACAGCTCCTGTGAAACATCGAGGTTACACCATCGTTAGACATATATTAGAAAAGGTGAATATACATAATACATCAAGATTAACACAATCAATTCCTATTTGAGACGTCAACAAGTGTCTGAGAGGATGCCATCTTAAGCAATATATTTTATTACCTATGACACTGATGACATCAGAAAGGGAATATGATTGCATATCAAAGTTATCTAAACAGAGCGTATATGACATTCTCAAGCCTAAACAAGTATTTGATTTTATGATGATGTTATTCGTGCTGAATAACGATTTCGAATCTGTCCATATGAGATACACATTCTGGCCACTATAACTGCTTCTTTGGTCCTTTTACTCTCGATGTGAATGTCACAGGCTCGTCCAGATCACATTTCCAAGCCATATTACTCAAATTATCATAGTATGTATATTCAGCGCCTTTTTACAGTTGCACAATATTTGCAGATGGATGGATGGATGGATGTTTCGTAACGACACATCGGCACAATTTAGGCCATTCAGTGTCCTAGAATGTTTGGAAATAAAAACCGTATTAACGAATGTTTATAATAAGTTAAAAACCGGATTACTGGCGTTGATAAAATTTATGCATAAGCTAGGATGTAAATTGTTAAGTATAAATCGCAAATATGTAAATATTACGTTGGTGTATAGGTGTATAAGGTTGTATAAAACCAGAATCTTTATCGTCCAACGTATAACGAGTGAAATATAGAAAATAATGATTAGTTTTGACTAGAGGTAATTAAATAGATTTCTGTTAAAAGAGAAGACCTGCTTCTATAGAGGAAATAATACATAATATTATGACATTGAATAGATGTTCCAACTTAAAACAATTATATTAAAAAGAAAAGATCAGCTTCTCTTAGGAATTTTAAAATTGTGTCTAGGGCAATATTCTCCAGCAGCTCTTTCCGAGTATCTGCATGGTAATATCGTTCTCTAATGTGGTAATATTCTAATGCAGGCTTTATTTTCAGATTGCAGTGACCAGACATTTGACCATTGCTTTCTTGTGTGTTGCTTTATGATAGGTCAGAATTCAGTAAATGGTAACGGAATGTTGATCTTCCGACCTTTTAGTGCAGTTTTGGCAGCCTTATTGGCGAGTTCATTGCCATGAATACCGACATGGCTATATCCTTTTCTAGAGTTTTTAAGGTGGAATATAGATCTAAAATACTGAGGACAAGTGGATGTTCTATTTAACTATGTTATTTATTTTCATGCTGAATAGAGTTATTGATAAGATGCTTCCTTGTGGTACACCCTCTTGTTCGTGCAAATAATCAGAGAGGTGTTGCCAACACGGACAGTAAAGTTTCTATAAGTTGGAGATTAATGTTGGCATATTGCCACGAAATCCAGCATTATATTTCTATATTGTATCATATACCTTTTCTAAATCAGAAAATATATATGTTGTTTAATAAATCCCACCCTTAGTATGGTTTCTAATTTTATTAGTTGGTCTGGGGATGATATATGTTTTCTAAAACCACTCTGATGGGCTGTGAGAATGGCATGATATTCAAGATACCAGACTAACCTGGTATTTACCATTCGCTCATACGTTTTACAGATACAACTTGTGATTGCCATTGGACGGTAATTACCAGGATCCGAGAGAATCTTTCCTGGTTTTGGAATTGCGATGGTGGTGGTTTATCTCCACTAGGAAGGGAAGTCACCACCATTCCAGATTTCATTGTAGAAATCGAGCAGGACCTCTAACAATTGCTCAGGCATTTGTTTTAAGATCTGGTAGTGAATATCATCAGCTCCAACGGCAGTATCATGGGATTTCTTGAGAGAATCCAGTAGTTTTCTCATTGAAAATTGTTATATTTAAAAATAATATTTTGTTGTGAAATTTAATGGATTCTGCTTAAGAGTAATTGTTTTCCTCCTGAATTTTTCTGTGTAGTTTTCTGTCGATGAATCGTGTGCAATTGTTTCTGCCAACGATCTCTGTTATGTTTGTAATTATGCTATCATCTTTTCTAATTGTTTAATTGGAGGGCATTGGACTTTACCTGAGATTTTCTTAATCATTTCCTTTATCGTATTTACGGGAGTTCTATTATTTAATTGGGAGACATATTCCCTCCAAGAATTTCGCATGTTTCTGCGTATAACCCGACCAGCCCTGACATATTCTATTTTATAATTTGTCAGCTTTTCATGGGAGTGATTTCTTTTAAATTGGTTTACGGCTCTATTCCTTTGTTTCAGAGCTTCCCCGCATTCTCCATTCCACCAGGGCTTGTGGAGGTTTCTTGGAACTGTAGATGATTTTGGTATCGTTATTTCCTAAAAGTAATTATATTTGTACTTTACATATTTGTTTCTTGGCAGCAGAATGCAATGGGGTCATAGTCCCGCATTAGCATTTTTATTTCATCTAAATGTTTTCTAAATCCTCTACAATTCCAATTTATGATTGACTGGTACATGTTTGTTTGTTTTAATTTATTCTGAAAGGGTCCCCGATGGGCCATGACCTAGATTATCCAGGTCATCGTAGTCCATGGATGACCCATTCAGAATATCCTCAGAATATTTTGAGCGATAACAGGGTTTTTATCGCCCTTTTTTCACGGTCAGGCAATATTTCGTTTTTGGTTGGGGGGGGTGTTGGCTTAGTTCCATCATGTGTGGGTTTATTTTTATTACATTTTCCTTCATATAAACTGTCTGGGATGTAGGGGGTTTCATCACCGAAGAATGTAATGGGTGTTACTTCTAACTGTGCTGTGTTAGCAACAGTCATGTTAGACACAGCCTTAGATAGAGATTCTTTGTGTTTTGGCACTTGGCTCGGCTTCTGGGCCCCGAGAGGCCAGGTCATACCAGTCATACCACACTCTCTTTGTTACCCCAGCGACATCAGAATATGATCTCGCTGAGGTAGGAGTGTTGCCCTTCTGTTCGATGATTTTCCTAGCTTTGGGGAAAGAGATTCCTCGTGTTACCTTGACGGGCTGGATGTCTTTCTCCCTTTTCCAGACTGGGCAGTCTCGGGAGAAAGAACCGCGATTTCCATCACCGTTAACACAGTGAGGTGTTTGGCTACAGTCCACATCCTCATGACCCGTTGTTCCATATTTGGCACAGGTAAGCTCTCGCTTACTGGCCATTCTGTGGTGACCGTACCTTTGGCACTTGAAACACCGCAGTGGATTAGGGATGTAGGCATCAACCTTCACCATAAGAAATCCGATTTTTACAAAAGTAGGTAGGACGGGCAGTCCGAACATGAGGATGATGGTGCCGGTATTTACTCGACAACCATCACACTGGATCCTATTCTTCCTTACTTCCGTAATGCTCTGTGCTGACAAATTATCAAATATTTCCTCCTTGTTTGTGTCAGCAAGATCCCGACATCGTATGACTCCCTTTTTGGAATTCAAACTACGATGTTTTATTGGACAGTTTGGAACACTTCAAAACTTTCTCAATGGCAAAAGGATTTACTTTTGATATCGTGTGGAC
Source organism: Paralvinella palmiformis (assembly GCA_025642065.1). Taxonomy (NCBI): domain Eukaryota; kingdom Metazoa; phylum Annelida; class Polychaeta; order Terebellida; family Alvinellidae; genus Paralvinella; species Paralvinella palmiformis. The sequence continues at coordinate 24,664 of JAODUP010001084.1, read as the reverse complement.
AACTTCTATGCAACTGCTTACACGAAACACGACCTTAACCTAGGACATCCCCCAATAAATTTAAATGTTCACTTACTTTCTTATCTGGTAAAGCAATTATCATCTATTCTGTATTACTTTCCACTCAACGGAATATCAACTTCATTTTTGGACCTTTAATTTTGGTGTTGCAATGTCGAAACCTAACTCCCTGAATATGCTTAACGGCACGCGTGTATCATAGTCTGTAGTTGCTAAGAGAAAGTCATCCAAATATCCAACAACTTGAAATCATCTTTTCTGTATGAATCCTTTCACAGTATGTGACCAACGAATAAATGATAGAGTATAGAGATTTCCTTTGAAAATCCCATCACCAGACTTGTAACATGGTGTGTGTTACATCTGTATCACCTTTAAAGTTCTGCTTAACACCGATAATATGATATTGGACTGGTCTTATACCCACTTATATATATACTGATTGGGTGTAGATCTTGTAACTGTATGACTACGGTGTAATTGGTTCTAGCAACCACTTTTTCGAATGAGTAGTCATTCAGGACGTTGTTTATGAGAAGCATCTTGCAAGATATTAATTAACTCATCTGACTTTTCCTTCTCTATAACCATGTTAGTGTCATATATTATAAATCGTTTGTCAATAGCTCCTACAAGCTCCAGTGTCCATGCAGGTAGCGCAGTTGACCACATATCTCAATCACCTGAGTTTAAACCTCGGCGTAGAAATGAAGGATATCTCATCTTTGACTTCGCCTCATTACATTTGGGGGTCGCTCGGGCCATTTACCCTACATTGTGCACGAAGGTGGCCGTAAGACATCAAATATTTCCCAATATTCGTTCTGGAGAATAACCAAATTTACATTGGGGTGAGATATATCCTATATTGGATATTCTTGTCGGTGGATGATATATTTTGCGTTTATTACATTCGTGTGTGAACTTACAGTTATGTAATGGATGTACATATGGATGCTTATATATTATACAGGCTACATGCATACGGTTAGATAATCTATTCGTCACTGATTTTGTGTATCTGCCATCTCAATCCTACCTATAATAACCTACCAGGAAAAAGGTGTATACCTATCAGTGGAGCTATGTCACTGTCCCAATTGAAATTGTATTTAAATTGCACACTACTATGCTGACCTTTGTACTTTAGCACTGTAAACCTCAGTTAGCATTGTGCGAGGATTGCTAGTTTGACAACATATGATTTCTCGCCCGATTTTTATCTTCCACCAATATGAGAATTATCAGCTTTCTATTGCGTCTGATTCACCTTTTCTAATCTTGTCTTTCGTAGCCCAAGTTTGAGTATAATTTCCGACCCATCCTGGGGCAATAATACTTGTTCTTCTGTTTGATAACAGAGGATGGAATAAGTCAACAATATTCGAATACAAAGTTTTTAAATAATAATTACAAAACTTCTATAGCGCCAATATCCTCTAAACGCATCAAGCTCTGTGACTCACCTAGCACAGGGGTTGGGCAAACTCATACTCCGGGTACGATGCAAAGTTCATCAACAATGAGCAGATGGAAAAGACACTTAGGAAGGATAAGCGAATTTGAAAAGGTGAGTTTTCAAATGGTGACGGAAAGAAACTATGTTATTTGGTGACTTAACGCGTTCAGAGAATGAATTCCAAAGAGTAGGGACAACAACTGAAAAAGCACTACTCCCAGTATGAGTTCTAACCCTGGACCAAAAGTGAAAACCAGCTGCATGGCGCACTGTTGGATTAGGTGCCAAAGAAAACATGGAAAATAGATATGAAGGTTCTCCAGTAGAAAGGATTTAATAGGCAATAGTGCAGAGTTTGAAGAAATGAGTAAGTTTGCTGCGTTACCTGGATGTACCTATTATGATGAAATCTATTTTGTTGGCATTGAGCCTAAGTTTATTATTTGTCATCCAGCTTAAAGGAAAGCTCAATGTCTGCTGTAGATAAAGATATGTGTACTTGAATGTCATCTGCATGTAGATGATGGTCTAATTTGTGGCTGTAAATAAGTGAGCTTAGTGGTGTTGTATACAGAGTAAACAGTAGTGGTCCAAGAAGAGAGTCTTTGGGAACACCGCAAAACAAAGGCACTACCTTTGAAAAATAGTTTTTTATTTTTATTGATTGAAAGCTATTTATTAAGAATGAACGGATCACAATCAGAGAGGCTATCTAGAAGAACATAATAATCAAGGGTGTCAAAAGCTGCAGATAAATCTAAAAGTGTTAGTGCTGTGACCTTTCCTGTGTCCATGTTTAGTGATATGTCGTTATGAAACTTTTAGTAGAGCCATGTATAGCAGTGGATTTAGGTGTTATTTGCATTAATACCAACGAATTTAAGGCCAGAACGCGTTTGTGCAATGCGGTCATGGATGCAAATGTACCTAGTAGAACGGTTGTTAACAGAGTAGGAGTTGTCATTAGGCATGAGCAAGCCAACCACAAGTTGTCCGGATAGTCAAACTTCTCCTACAGGCAAACATGGATCACAGACAAACCTTAATAGGTATAACGAAATGAGATAAAGGCTGCTTCCTCATAAATTAATCAGATAAAGGAAGGATTAATAATTTACTCCATTTAAAATAAATAAGCAGGTAAAATAATATTATATTAATGGATAGCACAAGGATTTAATACTTTATTTGCAATAAATAAAAAGTTGGTATGTCCTTCACCCGCACCAGGGACCATTACGGTTGCTTAAAAACGTGTTAGTTCTGGTTAGCAACGGTTCCACTGCATTTTCGATCCGCTGCATGCGTCTATTCCATCTTCGTGGTATCAAATAAAGAATCGGTTCCCAAAATCAAGATTCTGTGTTATAACTGATAGAATGGTGATATTCAGCAGTTGTACATTAGAGAATGTGTAATAATAAAGTGATTATTCCGGAATTTAATAAATGCCAATTGTGCTCCTGCAAGAAAGCATTTTGAGAGACAATAAAGTGACTATTTGTGCAGCTAGTTTGTTGTTAATGATATTAACTTTTGGAATTTAGGCAGTTTTGTTTTATGAACTCTGTATAATGAAGAGAATCGTTGAACTTGAATAGTGCATATGGGAGGCACTATGTGAGATATGGGCCAATTTCTAGACCCCTTTACTGATCTACGATTAAAAGGGGGGGGGGAATCATTTGGTTTAAACTAGACAACAATATTGTAAGATATACTCTCTCTCTCTCTCTCTCTCTCTCTCTCTCTATCTATCTATCTATCTATCTATATATATATATATATATATATATATATATATATATATATATATATATATATATATAAAGTAAGAAAGATAGAGATAAAGACTCACATCGTGATATTGTTGTCTTAAGCTAAATGATAACATGTTACGTTATTAATTGCTGTGAAATTTGAAAATTATTAAAGAACTTAATCAAAGAAGTCCCACCGGATAGTCTGATCCAGGGCCTGGTTTGCATCGTCAACGATCAATCAAGGTGACAAGGTCAAACTTTTAGAAACATGACAGCAATGATGAGCCATCAATCTTCGTGTATTCTGCTCCATTATATATATATATATATATATATATATATATATATATATATATATATATATTATTAATATTATAATATATAATATATATTTTATATATTTAATTATTTTTTTAAAAATATTATAAAAATAATTTAAAAAAAAATAAAAATAATTTTAAAAATATAAAAATATAATAATATTATATATATAATAATATTTAAAATTAATAACATGTTACATTAATCTGTGTGAAATTAGACAACCATGATTATAAAGAAGCATTTACAGGGTTCTGTGAGTGGCATCGAATAACAATACAAGTCACAATATTTAGAAACATAATATGTACATATTGATAACATCCACTATTAATGAATTTTTTAATCTGTAAATTACTTTTATAGGTCCTCGGGGTGTTAACAGACATTACAGTTTGTTGAACACGTGAGACAATGTAACAATACTGCACAATTGATTATTACTGGACTAGAACGAAATATGCTCTCAAACTTGAGTAAATACTATGATTTACTCAAACCTAACAGCTAATCCTCATACGTTTCCCTTCATCACTTAGTGACAATTCTTCCACACCTAATTTAGCATCCCTAAGTATATCCGGTTAGGTCGGATCTAATTTAAGGCGCCTATCCGCTTGATCTATTGGACTTAACAGTGGATTTCAGGCAGATCTCCGATACTGCGAATGACACGTCGGGATTATAATAACTATACATGTCATCTATTTTCATATTTATGTAATGGAAATATTGTATCATTTGCTGATGATACCACTCTATTTATATCACACTATGATGCACATCCATTATTCTCCAATGCAAACAAGCAGATTAACAATGTTTTAAATAGTTTAACGCTAATAAACTGTCATTAAATGCAAAGAAAACTTAATTTATTGTCATCAGGCCTAATCATAGACATTGTGATTGAACAGGACTTAATATATACATTGACAATATAATGTTAAAAAGGATAGGCAATGACTGTGAAGAAAAAAACTGCTTCATTTTGGCGGATTCACATTGATGAACATCGCTTATGTTAATACAAAAGTGTCGAGATCACTTTTTTATCAAGCAAGTGAAGAACTTCTTACATAGAGATAGCATGTGAACATTGTATTTTGCATTAGTACACTCCCTCTCTACCTATGGCATACTTGCTTCGGGAAAAACTAATAAAACAGCTTCACACCGCTCCATTGTCCTTCAGAAACCGTCACTGCGTATCATTAATAACGCTAATTATAATGGACGCACAGCCTCTCGAATTTTAAAATTGAATGACTTGTACGAATACCAAGCCTTGTTGTTCATATTTGATTATATAACTAATAAACTTCCCCTATCATTTGCAAATACTTCCCAATTCAATCGAGATCGTCTTGTTTTACGTCCGACGAGACAATCAAATGTGATACACATTGTTAGATGTCCATTGCAATTCGCAAGAGGGCTATCTCTATATGCATTTCCAGAAATATGGAATAAACAGCCAAGATCCCAAATAAATATCGACAAGTTATCTCGTTCTCAATTTAAATACCAAATTAAAGACAAAGACTTAAATAACTATCAAAGCCACGTCCGATGTATGAACGTAAGATGCTTAAATTGTTGCCATATATTATTATAATCACTTGGTTTCTAATAATGTAAATATTTGATAAGATAAATGGTTGATATTAATGATAACTCTTATATTTCTATTATATTATAAAGGCGTATCATGTCCTGGTTTTGTTTTTGTGAACTCTAACCGGAACTTGTTATGATTTGTTCTTCATTACTATCGGTTCCTCCCTCCAGCCTCTTTCTCACCATTATGGTAATTTCCGACTGTCACACACACAGCTGTCCATTATCATCCGGGTCCAGTGGGAAGACAGCAATTACGCTACACTAGTCCCCCAATTTACATTCTCTTGGCATTTTATTATTGTCGTGTTACATTTAATGTTATATATGTATATACATGTAAATTGGAAATTCATTCAATTCAAATCAACAGTCATACTTTTATTACCAGGATAATTACTTATGAATATTACTAATTATATATGTATTTCATGTCTTTTGTTATGTTGCAATTTATGTTTCTACCTTATGCTAAAAGAGGTATCTGGTTATGTAAATATTGTTGTATGTATGTATGAGAAATAAAGATGATTATTTAAAAAAAGTTTAATTGTGTTTTCAGTGCAAAGCGCATTAGAGCAACTAAAATTGATTTACGATCTAATTAAAATACTACTGCTATTATTATTCTATTAATATCCTTCTAAAACCTGGGTTCGAATCTCGAATGAGCTTTGTCTAAAGGATATTTCGTTTTTCAGGTTCATCTCATCCGATTACATTTGGTCTCATGGATAGAGCTTGAGACTATTTACCTATGGCAATGGTCATTCTTTGCGGGAGGTCGCAGGTTCGCGCGTCAGCCGTGGCACTATAGTAGGAGGAGTTTTCCATCCATCCAGGCGACTGGCAAGGTTTTCTACGCCGAAGATGCCACAAATTCTAAATTTATTTAGAATCAGTCTCCGGCGAGAAGCTATAAATTACAGACCATATGCCTCTCCCTCATTTTAGGCTGCCGACCGCGTTAAAAACTTCCCTTTCGGTCATTTTTATATTGTTATTGTAAAATTGCTCGACCCCTTTTCAAGTCGTGACAATTACAATGGGATGAGAGCAGTCAGTCTTCTTTGTAAAAGGTAACCGCCTTCAGAAAACCTTTTCGTGATAAACACTCCCAGTGACAAATGATCTATTACCATCCTAGAACAAATCGCTAGTAGTAAAAATTACGTCTGGGAGAAAATTAACAAAACAACGAAAAACGGTGGAGTCTAATAAATAAAACAATCTCTGTCGTCGGCTTGGCATTTTTGTAAAACACAGACCGTGAAGATGTTTTTGTTAGTCAACATAATGGAGTCAGTGGCTTTACGACATGAATGTTGGGGATTTAGTTTCATATCTTAAATTAGTAAGGATACTGATTAGTTGGTAACAAAGGACAAGTTCTTCTTGTCATTATTCTTGTTGGTCCATGAATCAAACTTATAACCTAGTTGATCGCAATAATAAAATATATTTCCATCCTGATGTTAGTGGTCTCGTAAAACATATTTTGTAATCTGAATACGGCCTTAAATCTTCCCGGGGGGGGGGGATTTATTTGTTAAATACGGTACCTGAGTGGCGATGTATCAGCTGCTTTTGGTGACGACATGGCAGTTCGTTCTCAACATATCGTTTCTTAGTCGTAATGAAAACACAAAAGGTTGGCTCTCATTCTCCGGAAATATTAAAACAAGAACAACACATGTATAATGTGCCGACAATGAGTAATAAAATATCAGCACAATAACGTACACCTGACTAATGGAGTAATACCCTAGGAATTGGCGATACTCCTGACGATGATTGATGACGATTGATGTTTTACGGCCACTTTTGTACACATGGTAGGCTAAATGGGCCGAGCGACCTCCTAAGGTAACGAAGCGAAGTCAAGGATGAAACAACCTTCAGATATGTCCACCCCGAGATTCGAACACGGGTTGTAGCGATCTGTGGTCCAACACGCTACCGCTAGACCACGGAGACGCCAGAAACATTGACCCAGAAATGCGCTGTTATGAGATGGAAAATTATAACGATGAAAATAGAATAGATAATTTATTAGCCATTGCCTTCGTTTTCTATTTTCGTCAAGAACGATGTTTTCAATCAGAAATATCATGATGACAAAGTTTTAAAATCAATACTTCATCTGATTGAATAAATACAGACCAGGTGTGGTGATACCATCAACGTGATGTCTGGTTTTCTAAATAGTAATAGTTAATCTCCAGAATAAGCCACCAGAAACGAGTTGTAATATATTGAATTGACAATGGGGTACCTATGAAGATATTTGATGATTATATGATATGTCAACAAGTAAAGAAACAAACACAAAATGACACACACATACACCCACACACACACACACACACACATATATATATATATATATATATATATATAATATTATATATAATTTGTATAAATATATAAATATATATAGTTGCAATTTTATCATTACATTTGTTAAGCAATATAGCACATATATGATAGGTGTTGGCATTAATTCCAAAATTAAAAAAAATGTTCTTTCCGCAAGGTTTACACTGCTGGGGTAAATATATCCTGCAAAATTACATATAATGACCAGGATTTATATATATATTTACATAGATAAATAAAGATGGAATAATAGCTATATTTTTCATTATAATACTTTCTACTTTTTAAATAAATCCCATAATATATATAATATATATATATATATATATATATATATATATATATATATATGCACGTAATCATGTCTGTGTATGTACAACTAGATGTAAGGGAAAAATGGTGACGAAGAAGTTATCGGCTTTAAAAAAGTAACCGGTGTTAAAAGGACAAAACCTACAAACAGAAGTTAAAATTATTCATAAATTATTGTCCAGAAACATGTTTTTCGTATTTTGTTTGAAGTAAATTACCTGTCAGCAGCATTTGTTAATCAAAGAAGCACAGTCCGGATAATCTTATCCAGGGACTTCCTGTGGATCAAACATCATCAACCATCAATAAAAGTGACAAGGACTAAGCTTTTAGAAACATAACAGAAACGATGGAGTCATCATGCTTCATAGTGCTTTGCCATTATTAGTTTTAATTTTACCTGCTTATTTATAGATCTCTTTATCTACACGTGTCCGACGATTATATTCATCACTAAATTACTAATTAGTAAGCTTATCCTGAACATTAACCAAACATCTCTGTGTTCTCTTCTCTACACCTTGTTATTACCTTTTCAATAGGCGTAGACATAAATGAAAGATTATATATACAACGAAAATTCTTCATATCTCCGTTATCCAACCCGAATCTTTTGGGCAGCGAAGTTCTTGAACCTCATCTTAAACACAACTCTCTCATTGTCTCAGCCAATAGCCTACTGGTGGTGGATGCTATTGGAGGCTGAAGTCGATGCACACATTCCGTCAAAGGCAGTGATTCTAGGTCACATGACTTGTTTGGAGACTTCGTCACTATCTCTTTGAACTGCAAATTTTAGGCGAAACATCTCGAGGATTTTTCCACCGAAATTAGTATCGGCATTCATGGCGATTTTGTAGATATTACTTGGATTATCCGAAATTATCTGATTTCTGGTGATTGTTATTTTCCTCATGAATAAATTGTTGAGGCAACCCGTGTAATTTTTACACCAGCATTACGGCCTATCAAATTCCTTCTTAGTTTGAAGAGTTTTTTTATCTTGTCCATATCCATCCGTTGTTGTGGAATAGAAACACTTCTCGTTCCCAAATAAAAGTGAATTGACTTTTTACAGAGTTTCGTGCCAGGTTCTCTCTCCTTTCCTCTGACTCTCATTGCAGATATAAGCTGATCGGAGTTATAAGAAGATTCGGGTCTCACCGTAATCATTTTCAAACATTTGAGAGAATGGTGATAAATGCTACTTTGGACATCTTTCTAATAGGCTTCTACCAGCTCATCCACTGTTCTTTTATGTTCAACAAGGGCTTTATGATGGCTACGAATTCTGTATAGAATCGGGAAAAATTATGCTGCTATATATTTTGTATATAATATTTTGCAATCGGCTTTGCCCATATTTATGGTGACATACACAACCAGATGATCTCCTAAGGGTTTTTGCTTTGTTTGTTGCCACTGAGCTAAGGATCGTATACAGAAGGACATTATATGAGTGGCGCTAGAATATATATATATATATATATATATATATATATATATATATATATATATATATATATATATATATATATATATATATAGATCTAATGAATGGTCTTGTTTGTGAGTTGCATCAATATTATGCTGAATCAATCCATGAGTATCCAATATACCACAAGACCAATGATCCTAAACATTAGACTTAATGTACATGGTAATTTTAATTACCAGTTATTATAATATCATATTGGAAAATGATTAGCTTATCTAAGTATGTATGCCGTTCATCAACGATTGCGTTCGAGTTTGTAAAACCGTTTTATTTAGAATAATACATACATGTATTTACTGAATCCTGTAATAAAGTCCGTGTGTTCAAATTTGGAATATATATCATTTGTCTATTTACTCGCCACAACAGTCAATGCCAATTTTACCACCTCGTCTGCCACCTTTACGAGGAATACAATTAAATTTATAACCTGCAAGAACCAGCATATTTATAGTGAGCTGATCAGCTTCAGTCCGAATCCACGTGCCAGTGAACGCTAATACATCAATAACCTCCGATGCAACATAATTAGGTACAAGTATGGCACTAAGCCTCAAGGATTGAAGATTTAGACAACATACTCATTATCACGTTTAGAATCGATATTATGGATTTTATGAAAATTAACATTTCTTGTCAATCTATAGCTGGTTTAGAGTCAGAGCGATTTCTGAGCTGCATACAATACAATTTGAATTTATAACAAGAAAAATGACCCCTCACCGACACTCTGTCAGGTCACAGATGTTTACACCATGTCTATTGCGAGCGATAAACACTTAACTTCCTGCACGTAGCAGATCATCAAATACATTTAATATGTATAATTAAAATACAGTGGCTTTCTCGTCACATTTAGACGTCGGCTATCTCTAACATCTGTACTCATTGCTGATTACATAAAAACTTTTCAACATATTATAAAAGAATACTGATCGAAGGCAAGATGAGCAAGGTAACATCTTCACATCTAGCTTCACATAGACGTTTTATGAACTTCCATCCACCATTCTGGATAATTGTATGGTCGATCCACAACACAAACTGCACAAAACAACATTTTTACAGGAGAAAACTTCCAGAAGCCACCATGTAAATATATCGTTAATTAGAATATTTGTGCCGAATGTACTAGAAGCGAGTTCAGATGAAATTTTTATAACACATTGCCATAATTACAATAATATAAGTATAATAATATAAATAAAATAAGAACACGCCATTATAAAAATAATAATGGTGTTACTGATTTGTTTTTGAATTATCGTATGAAAAATCTTAAGCATGCTAAAAGATAGCATATACTATTCTACGTATAGGTCCAAAAGAATTTATTCAATACAGGCCTTTTGGATGTAGGTGTTGATCTTCAATTCGATAGACGCCATAAAAATAATAAAATCAATGGCTACAAATGTTTTATATTTCTTATTTCATAATAACAATACTTACATATAGAATTTACCTGCGTCTCGATCCCCAGAGTATTAATCAATATAAGCCATAGATTGCTCACAGACATAGAAGTATTTCGAAAATTGGATCCTACCATAATTCAAACATTCACAGATTCGAAGAAAATTCTTAATATTTCAGTAATATCGGATGATCGATTACATCAAAGGCTGAGGACAAATCAAGTATGGTTGATACAGTCATGGATCCTTCATCAAGAGCCTCAGCAATGTCATTGTGCACCTAAAAGAGAACAATTTCTGGTAAGTGACATGTACGATCGACAGACTGATGACTCTCGGTGCTCTAGGTGTTATTCCATACGCCCTCCTACTATTTTTTTCAATAAGATTCGAGATGAAAGGAAGGTTTAAAATGGGATGATAATTCTTCATATCTTCTTTATCCTACCAACATCTCTTAAGCGGCGAACTTATTCTGCAACGTTATAAACACAAAAGCATCACTGACTCAGGCATTAACATATTTATGATGGGTGTTATCATTGAAAAGGGTTTATCCACACATATCTTCAAAGGCCAAGTGGGAAGTGAATCCAGGTCACATGACTTATTTGGTGACTTGATGATTATCTCTTTGAGCTTAATTTCAGAAGATGGTCGAAACATTTCAATCATTTTTCTATTAAACATAATATGAAGTTTGTAAGTGCACCGGTAAAGATGTTTGGCATCAGGTACTCTCAGCCCGCATTTTCTTAACAGATCCGAGCTTATCAGAGGACCAAGGAGTTTCCTATCTCAACCTGATGAGATTTCAACTGAGCTCACACATTTATTTGGTTCCAAAAATGCTTCAATATTTATGCAACGATACCTTTTATATTTGATTTTTTGGGCAACTGGGCTTGATTCTCTAGATATTACTAAATCTAATCTGTTATCTCCTTTGCGAGTTCCACTACTTACATGGTGAGTCAATCTGTGTGAATCCAAAATATTGCAAAAGCTACGAGTTTCAACATCAGACTTATTATTCATGTGAAAATGTAAATCATCGGTTATTATAACATCCTATGGGATAATGGGATAATGTTATTTAAGTATTTATAACATTCATCAAAGAATAATGAATATTTGAAGCCACTTTGTTTAAAAGGATGCGGACGATATGTAATAGAATATTTAACCGTAACATCACCTGTATTGATAGTATACTCAATATATATATATATATATATATATATATATATATATACCGGCGCTGTGTCTCACTTACTCACCATTACAACCAGTCCCGACTTCACAAACCAAAACAAACCAGCCACGCTTTGCATTGTAGGATTTATAGGGGTCCGCTGAGCGATAATACCGGAATATTCCCACCATTTTAAACTTAAACGTCAACGTTCTGGATCTGTTATAATCATGCCAAAAACTAACTTCTTGCTTCGGGGACTAAAATGATGTGGCGGGATCCGAGGGGGTGGGGGCGGTTTATGGTGGAAATTAGCATGGTAGGAAATCCGTTCTGAAGAAAATGTTGGCGATAGGCGGGGTTGGCAATATATGGGGGTGGCATTAAGTGAGGGAGCACTGTATATGCCTCATATTTGTCACTTATAACCACCTTAGGGAAGACCGACATTCCAACACCTAAACAACATAAATGCCAAATGGCAACCAATCGTGGCCCAATCTTCTTCATGTAGCCTCCGAAATAGAAGCTTCTATAATAAAAGCCATGTCAGCCATAGGAATGGTGGAGGTATATCAAAGTCGACTTAGCCAGTCAACTATCCGTCTCTTTTCATATCTGCATCACATTTTAAATAAGGCATCATGTATAAAGTCAGAAAAAATGACCCGATGAGAATGAAAGCTTTGTAATCGATGCAACTAGTTTGGTCAGTACGATATCACAACATTAGACTCAAAACGACTACTACAATAAAGTAATGTATGTTTTAAGCTTAGATGTTCTATGGCCTACAAAACTAAAACGTATACTGCATGAAACATTTGTAATAGATATAAAGGAGAATTATTGATGAACGTTTTTTTCAGCGAGCTTTTTCCTCAAATATATTTGATTCTATTATATGTTATAACCTTCTAATTACATAAGCTAATTTTTCGTGTGTGTTTGTTTGTTTGTTTGTTTGTTTGTGTTTTAGGGTACATATAAAGAGGCAACAGGCACAGAGCATCAACATATCTAAACATCCTTCGAGACCTACCTCCATAAATCTAAATACAAATACAACTATACATACATTAATCTAAAAATGAAATGTTCTATACCTCCACATATTGATAGATGTGTGCGTATACCTATGCATATGTCTGGGCTACTCATCAGCCTGTGGGAACCAGCTAATTCGCTTTTCGTACGCGACAAAAGCGGATACAGGCAGGCTACGTACAAAAGCGGAAGCACGTAAAAAAACATACCATTTGATACCACAGCTCGCAGCAAACACGTGGTTCAATGGTGACTTGCTACATACATATCATAAACTATTTTGACACCACAGTTTACATTCAACAGTAATTTTCTGTGGTCCAAAAGAAACCTGTATATAAAAAAATTTCGACACCTCAGATGCTGACCTCAGCTTTATTCTGGGTTCGAATAACTGAATAAATCCTACCTATATGAACCATGTATCAATACACGTCCGACTGGTCTGGCGTCGAAGTTCTTCTCTAACCTAATTGAAAATCTAAGCCTTATATATACCCTCAGCGTGTTAACAAACATTACAGTTTGTTCATAACAAAGAGAATGTACACTAACACGGCATGGACTCACTGAAGCGATTAAAATAAAATAAAAACAAAGTAGCAATACCGCACAATGGATTATTACTGGACTAGAACGAAATATCGTCTCAAACCTGAGTAAATACTATGATTTACTCGAACCTAACAGCTAACCCTCATACGTTTCCGTTCATCACTAAGGGAACGTTCAATCACGCTTAATTTAGCGTCCCTAAGTATATGCAGTTAGGTGTGGTGGGATCTAAATTAAAGCGCCTATCCACTTGATCTATTTGACCCATGGCCGAGAACAGCGGATTTCAGGCAGATCTCTGATACTGCGAATGACACGTCGAGATTATAATAGCTATACATTTAACAAATTTCCTATATCAGTGTAATCTAATTACTCATAATATGGGAAAAAACTCTGTCCGCAGCTTAATACCCATGGAGATGCCTGCCGGAGTAACAAACGACTCCAGGAGTATAAATCCACCAAGCAGCATTGTATGAATTAAAAGGTCGTTTCGCCAGACCACATAAGAGGAGAACAATATAGATTCTACATTATACATAACAAAGCTAATAAACTCAAACATGTTGTAATAACGACATAACTTTCTTACATTGGTGTAATAAGGAATCTGGATGGAAATAGATAAGATGTCTGGCACGGGCAATGTGCGTTTTAGGTTACATATAAAGAGGCAACAGGCTCAGAGTATCAACATATTTTTTATCCGTTGCATTCTTTTGTGGAACAGCATATTTGGTATCGGCGTAATTATTGATACGTGACGAGTATTTTGTCATCCCTTTTCAACAGGTGGGATTGTTATGAATTAGTGGGTAAGCAATAAAACAGCCAAGGTCCAAGTGGCGCGATATATGAGGCTCTAAAAATAAGGGAGTAGATCTATTGATATCTCTAGTTGTATTCGAGCGTGCCGGTGGAATTTGCTGACATTTTGGGGCAACTTTCTTGACATCATAGTCCGTAATTTTAATGAAGGAATTTATCGACGAGTTCTTGCCATGTGGCGTATGGGTACCAAACAGAAGGTCATTGCCCAAGCTCTTGGGATAACACAGGGAAGAGCCCCAAAGGTGCCTAAGAGAAACCGTGAAACTGGCGTACCCACACCCAGAGCTAGACCCGGACGTCCTCGTAAGACAACAGAAAGAGAAGACCGTTATCTGCTACATTTGTGCCGAAATAGGCGTACCAAGTCAGCAAACACCGTTCGTGCTGAGTGGTTAAGGTTCACTAATACCCCTGTATCCAGAATGCTAGTGAATATGCGACTGATTCGTGCAGGTTACTTTGCCAGGATACATCCTCCGAAGAAACCTTTATTGTTGCAAAGACATCGATATCCCTTGTACATAATAAATATAGGGTATATTTATATAGCTAAATGCTCTACGAGTTCGGCTGTTTAGCGGAAGATCTAGCTGTCAGTGATACATGTTGTCATTTTTGTCACTACTGATAACGAGCGAAATAGAAGCAGATGTAAATATTGGATGTTTCGTAAATATAAGTTCATAAATAAAAAGCTAGTGAGCGTCATTTTCTCGAATGAAACAAACGTGTGCGATAATATTCTCAATTCTTAGATATATTTCCAGGAATTAATTGCACCTTCTTGCAGTATAGTACGTTAAATGGGTTTATCACCTAACCCACTGTTTTACAAGCCTTATCAGTTGTCAATATTATAGTTATTGTTATATCAGTTGATTTAGTTGGGGAGTGATATATACTCTTAAATAATATTAAAGTAGGCGAGTTATCATATTTCTTTATGTCCGGATCAAAGTCACCGGAGTGAGGATTTGATATCAAAGTCTGACCTTAAAGAAGCGTATGAGCCCCCACTTTGAGGAACATCCTATCTGCAGATATTCGAAGTGTAATATCTCTTGGGGGAGGGTAATCTGTTCTCACCTGTTAAATGCTGCTTTCTAAAATATTTTGCCTTGTGTTTAGCATTTAAGATTAGTGTATATATTTCTTAAACTAATAAAATAATTATGTGGTTCATATCTATTTTGGTTTGTTTACTTTAAGCCTGTAAAATTTATGTTCAAAACTCGAGAAGTTAGGAATACGCCTTTCATAATCCATGAATTATGTATGGTCGGTTTTGATGAAATTTTAACTAGTTACAAAGTGGCATATTTCTCGATAACGTTTGTGGTTTTCTCTATAAGGAGTATGAAGGCTATCCCGTTGTGTTTCTGTCAAATATATTCCAATCTAAAGGTTCTAAGGTTTTTCTTATTTTACCGATAGCATTCTCGTTTAGCTTACGTACATAGATGGTTTTCTAAGTAAATAAACATATTGGTTGGTGTTCAGAGATATCGTTCATTGGAACTGCAGTCTACAATGTGTTTGTTTGTTTGTTTTTCTTCAAATTTGTTATATAAGTAATATTATTATTAATGAGTGTAGCTGAATTATGTGTTATTCCTTTCGGTTTCCTAAAGTGGAGATGTTTCGCCAGTTTTTCACACCTTGTCTAATGCTCCTTTAGATCATTTGATAATTTAAGGTGATAAAAGATAATAATTAGACACAAGGAAATATATTTTTTCGATCCCGATTTTAACTAGATCTCCACAAAGTTCGAACTATTTATGTGTTTCTCAGTGAGAGGGGAGTTATGATTAATTTAAATTTACAGTAGGCATAATCACATTATTCAAAAACAGAATTTACTAATTGTACAATATTTTCTATATTGATATATTTTAAGGTAATCTTCGTTTTGTTCAGTGTCTATAAATATGGGATTTTCTCCTTTGTCAGTTTGACAAAAATATTACCATAAGCTTTAATTTAATATGTTTCTCATATTATCCATTTTTTTCTTCTTATTTTGACTTTGAATTACAATAAATATCGGTTCTAATTCATCGTCTTTTGTTTATTTCTTAATGCACTCACTCTGCCAATAAAATTAAAGTCATATTCATGTAGATCCCTTCATTTCCATTTTGTAAGTTTTTATCTATGAAGAGATATGAAATTAAAACCCTCTATGATTTATACAATTGTGCACTGTTTTTTTTTAAAATAAATGTTTCACATAATATTTGAAATTGAATTTGAATTTTAGATTTATCTGGTCTGATAATGAACCCTTGCAATTTCGGCAATTTTGTATATTTAGGTTTATCATAGAATATTTGGTAATCATCCCGTTATATTTGACTAGATATAATTTTGTTTTAATTTTTCACAGTTCAGAATCATGATTCGAAATGTTTTTATTTTTCAATTTCATTAATTTTGCTCACTAAATGTTCACGACGATCAAATTTAAATTTATCATCCCATTTATTTACATTAACGGTTCTTTCGGACATAAATATATGAACATTTTTTCTAACATTGTAATGTAAGTGATACTGTCTCCTCTACTCAGATAAATACGCAGATAAAAACTAATTTCTGAAAAATATAATTTGCAAAGTGAAATATGTTGACATATAGAAACCATCATGGAACACAGCTCACCAATCAGGTCGCCGAGTGCTAACCCACCTATTACAGTACAAACATTGGTGAAAACCAATTTTTCATACACATACGTTCATTCTTATTACTGACAAATCACGGTAATGTCAATGTTATTTGACACTACAAAGTAAAACGTGGTCTAAATAAAGATGCGTGGCTGGTACCAGCCCGTAATATTTACAAAACACGCATGATATAAACACCGTCCACATAAGTCAGAATAATAGACTTGAAAGCCTTTACTTAAATCAGAATGGCGTGCCTACGCATCGCATTCGAGTAAAAAATAAATATGTGTTATGCAAAGAAATAGTTGACTAAAATTCACAAAGGCTTACATGAAAAAGATTTATATTTTGTTTATTAATTACACCTTTGTGTTTTAATCCTAATGTATTATTATCTATAATAGACATTAAAAATAAACCTAAATATAAAACATTTCAGGTAATATGTATGTTACCTGAAATCTTGAAAATGTTACCTTTTTGGTTTTTATTCTATTCCACCCCTCACGTTCGTTTAATTAAATTAAATCACATTTCTGCACATTTCTGTCAGTATAAGTCTGTTCAGTTGTGTGGGTGCTTCTGTGGCTTGTAACAGATATAATCAATTGTTTACATGTTCCGGTTGATTCCGGTTAACTCATTCAGGTAGCGAATAATCTGACCTATATGTGTGGGTGTCACTCTGACCTGGTGTGCGCTGTGTTTTGTTTATATATGGGGGCTAGTACAGCCCATGCGTCTTTATTTAGATCACGCCTTACTTTGTAGTTTTGAATTGGCCTAATTTGCTAATGTGGCGATATCTGAAGCTGTAGAGAATCATATAACATTGAAATTACCATGATTTGCCTAGTAAAAAAAGAATAAACGTATGTGTATTAAAGATATTGTTTTATTCCCAATGTATGTATTGTAATGATCAGAATGCCGTTATGGTATATGTCTATTTTTATTCATAAACAGACTAGCCAAATCCAATATTAATATCAATTTATAATATTATGTGAAACATTTCTTACCAAGAGTAGTGTACACCTTTAGTATTTATAAAAGATTATAATCTCATATTTATTCATAGATAAACATTACAAAGTGAGTGCATGGATATACATGAAAATGACATTAATTATATTCATAAGTGGGTCAAGGAATAAACAGAGACGCAATTAACGCTTATAATAATATCATGATCAACCTGACAAATGAGAAACGTGACATATTTATACACATTGATTAAAATGAAGATTGCCTTAAAATATAGCAACATTTAGGAAAAGTATACAATTAGTCAATGTCCTTTTTAATAATGTGATTATTCCTGACGAGAATAACACATAATTCAACCAAATTCGTTCATAATACAATTTCTTATACAAACAAATTAAAATAAACACATTCTGGTTTCCAGTTAATGCTCTATATGTTTACTAATATGTTTACCAAGAAAACCGCCCAAATATACAAGAACCTCCTAACTTTCCATGCAGGTAGGTTAAACGACAATGGTATAGGTAAAATAAAAAATGCATTATACATTTTCGTTGGAATATACTTGACAGCAGCACAACATGATATGCCTTCACACTCTTTATCGAGAAATTAACAAACTTAATCGCGCAATATGCGCCTTTCTAACTAGTTATAATTTCATAAAATCTTCGAAATCGATTTTAAGAAAACTAATAATCTCTTATTAATATGGCATAATATTTCAAATACTTTAGTGAAGTTGGCAATATGTGAATTAGATAACATGAGCACAAATTAAAAATATGAATAAAGTTTAGTATTAACATATCCTTGACCAAATTGATAAACAAATCTACAAAACGTTATTGTCCCTCAAATCAGGAAGATGGGCAAAGCTATACCTGTATATAAAAGAAACAATGCTGAGCAATGTACCAATTACAGATCATTTTCCGTCTTACCCTGCATGGGATACATCGTGAAACATTGTTCGAAAAAACCATTACCACTTCTTAAATACCGAAAAGTCCTTTTGTGATAGTCAATATGGTCTTCAGCCAGGTTATTCTATTATTACAGTTATTCCAGAATTTTCATCACACCTTTTCGAATCATTTAAACACCATTAATGAAATCACATTATTAAGTAAATTGAGATATTATTCCATACAGAGCCAAACTTTCGAATGGGTCATTACTTGATTCTGACACCAAATGATCAGACACCGTGGAAGACACATACATATCCATGATCAAATTGTCATTTTCACGGTATTTAAGAAAATCTAAGATGTGGTCATGATTAAATGGGATGACATTTCATCTTCAGTTGAACCTTGTATTGCAGACATAAGTACTTGGATGAACAGCAACATGTTGAAATTGAATAAGGACAAGACAGAATTCATTGTTTTTTTTCATCCAAGCAACATGTAAAGAAAATTGAAACCTTCGCATTAAGGTAGGATTCAGTTAATAAATTATTCCATATCTGTAAGAAATCTAGGCTTATATTAGATAATACCCTAGGAATGGGCAAGTAGGTGAATTATATATGTAAGTCGTGTTATTATCAAATAATACTTTTATAGGACTATTCGTTACTACATAAATGATGAGATATGCAAGACTTTAGTCCAAGCCCTATTATTTCTCGATTGGCTATGGCAAATCATTGCTATATAATATCCCTCTCTCTCTGAAAAACCGGATACAGCGAGTGCAGAACAATGCTGCACGTCTGGTGACATGCACTCGCAAAAGGGAACATATAACACCAGTTTTGTTCCAGCTGCACTGGCTTCCTGTACGTTACAGATCATTGTACAAGATCCTGTTTCTTACGTTCAAAGTACTGAATGGAACACCACAAGGGGATCTAAGCGATCTCATTCAAAAATATATATCAGTGAGAATTCTCCGATCTGCGTCCTATTCAATTTTGAGGGTACCAAAAAGCCATACAGCAATGTACGGAAAGAGATTCTCCCGAGCATCAGCTCCCTGTGTAAAGTCATGGCCGGTTGTCGAATTAATTTATGTAAAGAAAATTAGGGATCGCCCGTTCGTGCCGCTTTAAGGTTTGTGGCCGACGAATTGTGGGGTCAATGGGTGCGAAACCATAGTGCTCCTATTGATTGATGTGCGGAAGAAGTCGGTGGTCACCAGTTCGGTGCCGCTTGGAGATTTGTGGCCGGCCGGTTGTTGGGATCGCACGGGTGTAGATGTCGTAGCCGCGGGGTTTGGTTGGGTTTGTACTCTTGATGTTTTCGTTTTCGTGGTGTGGGTTGAATGAGTGAAAACTTCGTTAGTGAATGTCTGTAATGGTACAGCCAAGTCAGCGGAGATTGGATCAAGGGACATGCGAGTGTCCACTGGACAACACGCTGATTGTGCTGGGGGGGGGGGGGATTCCCCTTTATATACCTGTATGAATGTGTGGGGGGAGTTTTAGTGGGGGATTGTTCTGTACTGGGCCAAGTCGGCGCTGAATGGACTAGGTGAGTATGCGTAGTCTACCGGACAACAACGCTGACGGTGATGAGGGGACAAATCCCTATAACTATCTGGATTTGGGGAAAAGAGTGAACAAAAAAGAAGAGTAGTAGTAGAGGTGGTGGTTCTGAAGTGTATAGTTTCGAGGAGTGTATAGTTTTTGTACAGTTTTGAGTAGAGAAATAAAGTAGATTCGAGTTCGGAGTTGTGAAAGAGAGAACTTAGCTAAGGCCGGGGTCCGGGATGGACGGCCGCGTCCCGGACCTCGGTACTTTTCAACAGGCCGTGGAACGAGTCGCCAAATCACATTAAACTTGCAGCAAGTAAAGACATATTTTATAAGGTTCTTAAAACTCATTTATTTAAATTGGCGTATTTATAATATTAAACCAGTTTATTATACATGAAATGTATTTGATCTATATGAGCTCAGAATATGTTTTAATTGTGTTTTAGTTGTTCAGCGCCTTAGAGAAATTTCGGTTGAATAAGGCGCTATATAAAATACTATTATTATATTTTTATTATTATTATAATTCAATCACAATAAATATTAAAATCACCTAAAAATAAGAGATAACCAAATGTTCATAAACAGACAGTGAACAATCTCAGAACATTCTCTGGAAAAACAGGCAGATTTCAGTTATGTTTAGCTGAGTATAATCAGTAGTTAATAGCTATCATATTGTGAATACCTACGCAAACTTTATCGCATGCAAGATATCATTCTTTCATATTACCTGTCTTCAGGTATTACGTCTATTGCTAACTGAGATTTAATACATATTCCCTTAATATGCCAGTTAATATACATATTATCTGATTATACACGTTAACTGTAACACATACAAAAAAATACCCATATAACATAGTTAGTTTCTGAAAAGTCTCTGAACTATAATGATGAATTCAAATAGTTACCAGACAGTAAATACTGGGACAGTATTCCTGTCATCAAGATAAGAAATTTGACGCCTAAATGTTTATTTTTACCATTAAGCGTTCGTATTCAATTATTAGTCAATCAACAACTCAGACAATCAACATATCTACATCATTCTATGAACTCCGACTTAAAACTACATTTTTATTAAACGTTACTTGTCTCACCCTAACGTTATTACAGGAATGGAATATGTAAGATATGTTATGTTATGGAGGATAATTATATGACGTAGAATGGATTGTGTGTATCAGAACACGAGAGCCATAGCAGTAAGAACTATCAAAATCTATGATTATTACTATTTAGTAGCGAAAGTAATAATAATAATAATAATAATGTATATTTAATAAAGCGCCCTTACTAGCAGGAGCCATTCAAAGGCGCTGTGCAAATAATATGTAATATAATAATACACCAAATAATGTCTGCAAAAACCCTGTAATGATTTAAAAGATAATAATTATTTATCTGTGAAAGCGACCTTAAATAGGTGTGTTTTTAGAATAGACTTACAATTTCCAAGAGACGACGAATTTCTAATATTTGCCGGCAACTTATTCCACAAAGTGGGGGCTGCAACACTAAATGCACAATCACCATATGACTTGAGCCGAGACACTGGCACCTGCAATAGTATCTGACTGGATGACCTGAGTTTTCGGGATGACTTTCTAATGGAAACCAGTTCACACAGGTATTCTGGCGCCATATCATTAATAGATTTATAAGTTATTAACAGAATCTTAAAATGGATACGCTGTCTAACAGGTAACCAATGTAGTTTTTGAAGAATTGGGGTGATATGATCATATTTTCTAGTATTTGTTACAATGCGAGCTGCACTATTCTGAATTCGCTGAAGGCGATTAATGTTATAATCAGTTATGCCATATAACAGGGAGTTACAATAGTCTATACGAGATGTAACAAAGGCATGAACTACAGTTACAAGTGATTCTTGTGTCAAGAATGTTTTTAAACAGTGGATGTTCTTAAGATGGTACTAGGCAGCTCGGCATACTGATGTTGAAGTAGCCTTTAACAGGTGACAAGAGATTTAGTTAATTGAAGAAATGTTATATTTCTAAACTCCGGTGGTAAGATGTTCCACAAAGTGGGGGGGGGGCTGATACTCTTATTTAAAGTCAAACTTTCATATCAGACTCTCACTTCGCTGACTTTGATCTGGACATAAATATAATGTTATATAAGCGTATATACCAATCCTCAGCTAAATCAACTGACATAGCAACAAATATAATATTGACGACTGATCAGATTTCTAAAACAGCCGGTTAAGTGATGATCACATTTAACTTATTAAACTGCAAGAAGATGTAATTAATTTCTGGAAATATAAGTATAATATATCTATAGCTACCATTCATTAGTACCTACTTTGGTCATTATAGATATATTGTATTTATATCTAGAAGAAACCTCAGCTCAATTTCTTAAACGATATTTATATACGAAATTATATATTACTACATTCCAGCATTGGTTAATAAGCAGTAACCATCAATTCGATCAAAATATTGATGATGATGATGATGATGATGATGATGATGATGATGATAATTATCGTGAAAAATCTCATTCATTATCTTTTAGGAAGAATTGAAGATGCATCGTGCAGAAAGCCAACAATTTGACATATAGCACAGCCATATATAGCACTTGGGAAGTATTACAATCATTTATCATCAAAATATGTTCCAAGGCGATTTCGAATAATATTATTTTATATTCTTAAACCATCATAGATTCCATTAACATCATTGAGACCAAAAGCTTCATCATCCCCCAAACAGTCATATTCTAAGCATAAGGTGGATGATCTCACTGATGAAGATATTGAAACCGCTGACTTAAATCCTACATCCCATGGCACATATGACATGCCTGGGGTTTATGTGAACAGTTACCCCACGCAGAAACAAGATGATCTATTTAATGTAGAAGATAATGCAGTACAATCAAATATTGTTAGTGCACCAGTAGCTTCAACCTCTTCCAGCAATACCACCAAATCTACAACTTCTAGTGAATATGACGAAAGTATTAACACTGAGACATTGGACACCGTCGGGTGGGTAGATTCATTGGAACGGACAATACTATCCGACCTAAAAGCTGTACATAAGGCATAGAAATAACAGTGCACCGTGGTAATGTTTTCAGCGATCTTCGTGTCTACTTCAAGACACAACCACGTGTTTGTCTGAAGTATATGACATTGATTTGCTGATCAACCACGAATGCAAAGTTGTGGTGACCAAGATAAATTTTTAAATACTCTTCATCAAATTGCACACAAAGAATTACACCAACAACCTGTCTTCATGAAGGAAGCATTCTTCAACGTTATTGTGGGATATGCACTAGACATCGATGTTAGAAAACAACAACAAACATTGAAAGTGACTACAAAAAGGGTACTTAGTATCATGCAGGCAGAGGACAAAGATCACCAAACTTCCAGGTTCCGCATGAATATATCCGGGAATTAACCGAAGAATCACTTGGCGTATTATTGAGGTTCAACACGGCTCCAGACCTAATGCTATGCGAAAGCGATGTATCATACTCGAAGATCTGTGTGAGATTGGTTGATACGGTTGGGCTTCGCAGGCAACCTATTGCCCACACGTGCGGACATGTATTGGAGTTATCAAAGAATTATGACACGTTTTAACAGTTCCGATCCGAGTTCAAAGCAGTTCTTCAAAGCCAAGTTTGGGTAATGGATGGTCATTAAACTTACTGTTCAGTGCAGATACTTCAGATTCCATCATCGTTGAAACTTGTATACGTTTCTTTAATTTTATCAAAGTAATGCATTTGCTGCGATTTAGTTTCATCATGTGTACATTTTGTGATTACCAAAGTTTTATTGTTGTGTACATGTCTTTGGCATATCAATACTACAAACAAGCATCGGTAATACGACGAAAATAATCCGTAAATAACACTAATGTGTTTCATGTTTTCTTTTGCTATTAGTCTTCAAGCAAGTAGCCATCCTGATCTTCAATGTAGTCTGCATTCATTTCCTCGAAACTTTTGTTAGAACGGAATAAAATAGGCACCAATTTGCACTTGATCTAGTTTGTTAGCCTAAATTGAGGCATTCAGACGCCTTTCTCA
>JAODUP010001083.1:75000-114691 GCA_025642065.1 Paralvinella palmiformis | reverse complement strand
TTTTTGCTCCCTGCTTTTCCCCCTGTGGGCGTGACATATTTGTCGCGTACGAAAAGCAAATTTCTTTTTACAGGCTGATAGTAGACCAGACACATGCTTAGGTATACGCACACATTTATCAATATGTGGGGGTATTGAACATTTAATATTTAGATTAATGTATGTATAGTTGTTTTTAGATTTATGGAGGTAGGTTTCGAAGGAGGTTTAGATATGTTGATGCTCTGTGCCTGTTGCCTCTTACTATGTCCATAAAACCACATCCACACACACACATACACACATACACACAATACAAAAACACACATACACACATACACACATACACACATACACACAACACACAACACACATATACACATATACACATATACACATACACACATACACACATACACACATACACACAAACACATCACACATACACACATACACACATACACACATACAAAATACACACAACACACACACACACATTTTTTTCAGTCCAGTAAAAATTTCATTTTTAGTTTAGTTTTTCGCTACTTCCATTTTATGTAGTGTATGCAACATAATTATGTCAAGTGTGTAACTGTAAGCGTTACGTTGATTGAAGGGCTGAGAGCCTATACAAGGAGTAACTTCTAACCTTCATCATACAACAACATACATTGCTGAGCCTGTCGGAAAATTTATGTACGGTTAACATAGGTAGGATCTGTTTAGCTATTCGAACCCAGAATGAAGCTGAGATCAGGATCTATGGCGTCGAAATGTTCTGATATTCAGGTTTCTTCTGATCCACAGCAAATTACTGCTGAATGCAAACCGTGGCATCAACGTGGTTATCTTGTATGTGTATTAGTTTATAACTGAAACACACGTGCGTCTCGCTTACTTCGAGTTGTGGTGTCAAATTGTACTTTGTGAGCTGTTGTACGCTATGTATAATTGCTTCACTTTGGGTGCAACACATTTGCCTTATATACAAAAAGCAGATTAGCTGGTTCTACAAGCTGTTGAGTCACCCAGACATATATACAAGTCTATGTTTTTATGTTTGTATAGGTCTGGCGAAACGACCTATTAATTCATACAATGCTGCTTGATGGATTTATACTCCTGGAGTCGTTTGTTACTCCAGCAGGCATCTCCATGGATATTAAGCTGCGGACAGAGTTTTTCCCATATTATGAGTAATTAGGTTACACTGATATAGGATTTTTTTAAATGTATAGCTATTATAATCCCGACGTGTCATTCGCAGTATCGGAGATCTGCCTGAAATCCGCTATTCTCGACCATGGGTCAAATAGATCAAGTGGATAGGCGCTTTTATTTAGATCCCACCACACCTAACTGCATATACTTAGGGACGCTAAATTAGGCGTGAATGAACGTTCCCTTAGTGATGAACGGAAACGTATGAGGGTTAGCTGTTAGGTTCGAGTAAATCATAGTATTTACTCAGATTTGAGACGATATTTTGTTCTAGTCCAGTAATAATCCATTGTGCGGCATTGCTACTTTGTTTTTATTTTAGTTTAATTGCTTTAGTGAGTCCATACTGTGTTAGTGTACATTCTCTTTGTTATGAATAAACTGTAATGTTTGTTAACACGCTGAGGCTATATATAGGGCTTGAAACTGTGTTAGTGTACATTCTTTATGGACAAACTGTAATGTTTGTTAACACGCTGAGGCTATATATAGGGCTTGAATTTTCACTTAGGTTAGAGAAGAACTTCGACGCCAGACCAGTCGGACGTGTATTGATACACGGTTCATATAGGTAGGATTTATTCAGCTATTCGAACCCAGAATAAAGCTGAGGTCAGCATCTGAGGTGTCGAAATGCTTTATATACAGGTTTCTTTTGGACCACAGAAAATTACTGTTGAATGTAAACTGTGGTGTCAAAATAGTTTATGATATGTATGTAGCAAGTCACCATTGAACCACACGCACGTGTTTGTTGCGAGCTGTGATATCAAATGGTATGTTTTTACGTGCTTCCGCTTTTTGTACGTAGCCTGCATGTAGCCGCTTTCCTGTGGGCGTGACATATTTGTCGCGTACGAAAAGCGAATTAGCTGGTTCCCACAGGCTGATGAGTAGACCAGACACATGCTTAGGTATACGCACACATTTATCAATATGTGGAGGTATTGAACATTTAATATTTAGATTAATGTATGTATAGTTGTATTTAGATTTATGGAGGTAGGTTTCGAAGGAGGTTTAGATATGTTGATGCTCTGTGCCTGTTGCCTCTTACTATGTACCATAAAACACACATACACACACACACACACATACACACATACACACACATACACACATACACACATACACACATACACACATACACACATACACACATACACACATACACACATACACACATATACACATATACACATATACACATACACACATACACACATACACACATACACACATACACACATACACACATACACACATACACACATACACACATACACACATACACACACACACACACACATTTCTTTCTAGTCCAGTAATAATTCATTTTTAGTTTAGTTTTTCGCTACTTCCATGTGTATGTAGTGTATGCAACATAATTATGTCAAGTGTGTAACTGTAAGCGTTACGTTGATTGAAGGGCTGAGAGCCTATACAAGGAGTAACTTCTAACCTTCATCATACAACAACATACATTGCTGAGCCTGTCGGAAAATTTATGTACGGTTAACATAGGTAGGATCTGTTTAGCTATTCGAACCCAGAATGAAGCTGAGATCAGGATCTATGGCGTCGAAATGTTCTGATATTCAGGTTTCTTCTGATCCACAGCAAATTACTGCTGAATGCAAACCGTGGCATCAACGTGGTTATCTTGTATGTGTATTAGTTTATAACTGAAACACACGTGCGTCTCGCTTACTTCGAGTTGTGGTGTCAAATTGTACTTTGTGAGCTGTTGTACGCTATGTATAATTGCTTCACTTTGGGTGCAACACATTTGCCTTATATACAAAAAGCAGATTAGCTGGTTCCACAAGCTGTTGAGTCACCCAGACATATATACAAGTCTATGTTTTTATGTTTGTATAGGTCTGGCGAAACGACCTATTAATTCATACAATGCTGCTTGATGGATTTATACTCCTGGAGTCGTTTGTTACTCCAGCAGGCGTCTCCATGAATATTAAGCTGCGGACAGAGTTTTTCCCATATTATGAGTAATTAGGTTACACTGATATAGGATTTTTTAAATGTATAGCTTTAAAATCCCGACGTGTATTCGCAGTATCGAGATCTGCCTGAAATCCGCTATTCTCGACCATGGGTCAAATAGATCAAGTGGATAGGCGCTTTTATTTAGATCCCACCACACCTAACTGCATATACTTAGGGACGCTAAATTAGGCGTGAATGGACGTTCCCTTAGTGATGAACGGAAACGTATGAGGATTAGCTGTTAGGATCGAGTAAATCATAGTATTTACTCAGATTTGAGACGATATTTTGTTCTAGTCCAGTAATAATCCATTGTGCGGCATTGCTACTTTGTTTTTATTTTAGTTTAATTGCTTTAGTGAGTCCATACTGTGTTAGTGTACATTCTCTTTGTTATGAATAAACTGTAATGTTGTTAACACGCTGAGGCTATATATAGGGCTTGAATTTTTACTTAGGTTAGAGAAGAACTTCGACGCCAGACCAGTCGGATGTGTATTGATACATGGTTCATATAGGTAGGATTTATTCAGTTATTCGAACCCAGAATAAAGCTGAGGTCAGCATCTGAGGTGTCGAAATGTTTATATACAGGTTTCTTTTGGACCACAGAAAATTACTGTTGAATGTAAACTGTGGTGTCAAAATAGTTTATGATATGTATGTAGCAAGTCACCATTGAACCACATGCACGTGTTGTTTGTTGCGAGCTGTGGTATCAAATGGTATGTTTTTACCTGCTTCCGCTTTTTGTACGTAGCCTGCATGTAGCCGCTTTCCTGTGGGCGTGACATATTTGTCGCGTACGAAAAGCGAATTAGCTGGTTCCCACAGGCTGATGAGTAGACCAGACACATGCTTAGGTATACGCACACATTTATCAATATGTGGAGGTATGGAACATTTAATTTTTAGATTAATGTATGTATAGTTGTATTTAGATTTATGGAGGTAGGTTTCGAAGGATGTTTAGATATGTTGATGCTCTGTGCCTGTTGCCTCTTACTATGTACCCTAAAACGCACATTGCCCGTGCCAGACATCTTATCTATTTCCATCCAGATTCCTTATTACAGCACGCACACGCGCACACGCGCACACGCGCACACGCCCGCACACGCGCACACGCCCGCACACGCACGCACACGCACGCACACGCACGCACACGCACGCACACGCAACACGCACGCACACGCACGCACACGCACGCACACGCACGCACACACGCACGCACACGCACGCACGCACACGCACGCACACGCACGCACACGCACACGTGTATGCATGTATGTATCTTATAATACACATACACTCACACACGTATCCTCCAAACCTCCTATAAATAAGTGGTTTCTTCTAGTTACGTTATTTCTTACGTGCCATTAAAATACCCATTACTTAAAATCAAATATTTATGATGTTCTACTGAAAGATGGTCGAGTTATTATAATTATGAGTGCATCACTTCTAATCTTGCTGGGAATGAACACCGTTTCGTTTTTTTAATAATGAGACCTTAAATAATATTCATCACATCAGAGGAGGGGAGATTTGGAATATAATGGAAGATAAAAATTACTGTTTATTATTAATTTATTTTAGAGATATGCTTTAAAATAGTTAAAAGGAATTATAACATAGCTGAGCATGCTAATAAAAGTGAACGCCTTCGTTTTTATAATAATAGAATATTATTATTATTATTATTATTATCCTATGCCATTTAGTACCTCATTAGATATTATTGTAAATGTCTATTTCACTTGATAAGTATAAATAATGTTCTGTATTCTATTTATACTATGTATTTGTTCGATACTGTGATACTTGATAATTTGTATCCTCGAAGTACAGAACCTGGAATGTTAACCTATTATACACTTTTTAAAGTTAATTCGCTGAGTTTGAATTTTCTATTTGCTTAATACGGTAATTATAGTTTCGGCCTTTCTTAAAAAAAAGTTATACCTCATTAAGTTGTACCTGTATATGACAGCTAACGCCTTGTCTTTTCTAGAAAGAATACCTGATTCTGGAATTTGTTATATTCGCTAGATGTCGCTGGGTCTGGTCATCTCTTGGATCTCTTCGGAAATGGTAAGATTTAAATGCTGTTTATTTGGCTTAAATAAGGGATTGAAGGTAAATTTTAGACTGAATTATTATAGCTGAATGTTTATAGATTACTTTTATTGTACTGATTGTTATGTTTCTCTTCTATATTTCGGTATATTGAACGTTTTGTCTCTGACATATGTTGTGCTTGATTATCGATATTGATGTGCACATGGCATATCTGTAAACTCTAACATAAATGCTATATTGACTTAGATTATTGTGGAGAAATCCATTATCGTTGTTATATATATATATATATATATATATATATATATATATATATATATTTGCAGTTTTACAAGTTCTGTATATTTGCCAAGTTAATTTGTTAATAAATCATTGAAACAATCGATGCTAACTTGTTATTTTGACACTTATCGGCTACATAAGGTTTCGTAAGGGTCTTAAAACCCCAAAAAGTCCAACATTTATAAGTTTTAGAAGTCAATAGATACGTTTAACTGGAGGAGGGTGTTTGAATTTCCTCGCATCAGTAATTAAAAAAAAATGATACTTTATCGGAAAAACTGTTTTTTTTGTGTATTGACCATTGTAATGAGGCATTTAATTTATTTGTCAGAAAATGACATCTGCTATCACATTGTGAGTTGTGTATTGTACATTACGAATCTATTTTCGGACGGTGTCTCACATATCATCCTTGTTAGCGTACCGATCACTGAGAGTGATATTGATTGGATCGCGCCTTGCATAATACGCGCATACACATCTAAATGTGCGCATTGATATTTTTGTATAGGGTCGAAATGCGTGCATATTGATTTTTATTATACCGAACGTGTGAAAATAGAATATTGTCATAAAATGTTTTCTCACCCAACGACAGGCTGCTTAATAAGATTGCGATGAGCATTGTGACGTTTTCGGATGGGGTTTCCCGCCATGTCTAATGTACAGCAAAAAATAAACAAGTGGGTTTCTACATATTAGCAAATATAAGCTGGTAGACGTAGAATGGAATTATGACTTAAATTTCAGTGTGTTGGATCTGATCTGTTTATAAATATCCCATGCCAAGGTCTAATTATACAACAAGTTTGAAAGATGGACCATTTGTCGACTGAACAATTGCTGCCTTAGCCTGTTAGCAACGTGTATTTGTAATAACATTCTGCAACTAGCGGAATACTATCTTGGGAATTAAGTGCAGCTCTTCTGAATTGGTCTTTTTATGACAAATTGGAGAAAGAAATCAAGAATGAATGTGGTGTGGGCCTGTTGCACACTGGGAGCTGCAGTCTCAATGTCATTCCTAGGGCGTCCCAAACTAGTGCTTGTGAGACTGGTTGGGGGTCTTGATGGTCTTCTTTCCAGTCCATACAACCTGCTTAAAGATACACCTGCCAGGTGAGATGACTTTACTGATGTCACTGGATGTAGCGAGAATCGTCCTGTGTGCAGCAGAGTTGAGCCATTTTTACCTTTATGCTAAATAGATAAACCAATAGGTCCATTCCTGGTCAGAAATTTGTAACAGAGGTATGTTAAGCCAGTTGTTTTACAGAAGTCCTCTACTGCATACGACTTGTTGTAGCTGGACCTTGAAAATGAAGTGAGTTTCAAGGCCAGTAGTGAACTAAAGTCCTCTCTGAGAACAAAGGCCGTCAGTGAACGCAAGGTGTGTAAGTTCAAAGAAGAATGTAGACAATTTGTGGTGAAATGTATCAACACAATATTTGAAATGTCTCCTCTGAAGTATAGATTAGCATGAAATATGGCTTGTCTGGATCCCAGGTTGATGGTGAGTGATAAAGAATCCCAAAGTCAAAATGCAAACGCCTGTTGGAAAACTTGGTAACTATAAACAAGGTAAATAATGATGATATAGAAATATTGGTTGCTAGTTACAAATAATTATTGCACGATGTGGCCGAGTGTGAAATGAAGTCTAGGTTCAAGGACTTCAAGGTTGAAGATAACCGGGTAGATGATATGTTACTCTATGAATGTATGGGTAGGAACAAGAAGTTTGAGAAGTTGTGGAGAGTAGTTCGTAAAGTGTTGCTGGTTTCTCGTGGCCATGCATCTGTTGAGATGGGTTTTCCCTCAACACACATATACAGAAGGACAACATGAGTGAATGCATGATTGTGTCACCGAGGCAGATTATTCATTATTTTATACTGGTAGGTGGAATGCTCAAAGTTGAAATCACAAATGAACTGCTATCCCCAACATCCAGTTCGCGACACAAATATTATCAGTATGGTGAAGAATATAACTTTCTTCAGTCCACAGTAGAAACCATTTATATTGTTTCTATCTGGGCTGCCTCTGCGTTCATTTCCCACCAGTCTGAGTTCAGGGCATGTGTGCATGTTTGTAGCAGCCTGCATGAATCATTGTACTCAGCAAAAAGTTGGATCTAGTGTTCCTGGCGTGCTATGCCTGGTCTTTTCTGTTTATATTATGTAGCTTCTTATCATTGGGTTGGAAAACGTTGTCTGTTTGGCTTGCTGTCCGGTGTTGAGGATTCATTCTCCTCTCATTTGGCAAGACTGCTATTCCTCTCCTTCTCGAAGCTCTCTCTATGTCTGATGGTACTTAGTTTTGCTGTATTGAGCTTGGTCGGGTTTCTTGCCCCTTGCCTATTCTGCATTTGTTGTATTCCGAATGCCATTTATGACCTCAGTATATGGTGATCAATACTCGAGTACTGTGAATATCCATTTTATCATGACACTTCATGATGATGAAGTGAATATGCCAGTGTCCGGAACGAGGATACATCCAGGTGGTATTACGTTTATCCTTCTGTTTGAACATGGTGTTTGTCAATATCAGCTCGAACTCGGAGCACAGATCCAACAGAAGTTCGCCATTGGAGTTGCTTTTCCCGATCTCATGCTTTCCCATAACATGGCCCTCTCGTCGGTGTCACTTCGTATCCTTGCCTTGAAGTTATCTATCAGCAGTACCTTATGGGATATGTCTCTGACCACACTTGCCAGCGCGCTGTAGAATACCTCCTTATTTTTGTCCGGTTTTGTCATTCTTGGAGCGTACAGACTGATAATTGTCGCAAATTTGTCATTGCTCAGAGGTAGACTCATCGTCATGATTCTGTCATTTACTTATCGTGGCATTTTTGTTAGCTTTGTCATGATTTCCTTCGTCCAATCCAGCCTTCCCCACCTCTCTCTACTGGGTTTGCCACTCCGAAGAAGGATTGTTGGAAGTCATTCAGACTACTGGACTCTGAGAAATTCGTTTTGCACAGGACGTCGATGTCTATCTTTGTACGTGGTGAGTCTTGGACGAATAGAAGTCTCGCACCGACAATCAGGCGCGAACTGTTTGTCTTTGTAGCGGCTGGTCTGTGCATTTTGGGGGTGGGGGGTCCATTCACCAACCGCCCTTAATGCTACAACAGTAACATGGGTTTCGGTTGGGCTTTGCTCCCTTAGCCTTCGGTTTTGTCATGAACCTGTACCAAATGGTCGTGGTTTACAACTCTGCAAGGCAGGGACACCAAACTCCCTTAGCAATTTTAGCAACTGAGGTCCCAATATCTACATTCTATATATTTATCTTAATCCTCGTAATTGGCACGATTTATGAAATACTTCATTAGTAATGTGTTCTTACAACAGTATTTATAATATTAATTTACTAGCCATTACGTTAAATTAATTAACTGGCTATATATTTTTTATTTATATGATCAGTGTAAATTCTTTAGGATAATATTTAGCTATAACACCCGATTCAATAATACACGTATACTAATGAATTAGGACCATTACAGGACACAAATCATTCACCCCATTGATATATGTCTTTAATGTTAACATTAAAGTGATGGTGTAACATTTCCATCCGAGTGTTTCCATAATATGTTGACCATATCCAAATGGTAATTCTAGTTGCATCTCTCTAAACTTCTTTGAATTTTATATTATTATTTTAATCAGAACCTTCACTGCACTCTTCTGCCTCAAGTAAGATCTTCTTCTGCCTCAGATAAAAGCCTGTTCAGGATTGAAGGAGTGCCCCAACTGCCTGAAACTAAGGCCTCTACTGCCCCAACAAATTCCAGAAAGATATTCCTCATATAAGGGCAGACAGTATTGTGATAACAACATTAGCTTGCTTGCTCTGTGGTTTTGGTATTTTGGTTAATTCTACTTGTAATATTTCAGACACCGTGTAGGTGTTTGTCCTGGGAATCCGACATTTACATGACTGTAACAGACACAGTACGCCCTTAAAATATTATAAGTAATTCTGACTAAGGAATAGTTCTGTATATATGTCTCAGCATCCAAACTCGACGGTTTGGATTCAGACTAATGAGGAATAGTCCAGAGTTTGAATTCACAATTCGAGATTCTAGGCACGTGTTTAGATGAAAATCTCACGTTGGTTGACTCGCCGAGAGCATACAAAGGCTTAACTTTAAACCCTAATTATATAATATAAAACTTGCGGTTGATATATGTAGGATGCGTTTAGTTATTCAAACCCAGAATGAAGCTGAGGTTAGTATCTGTTGAACCACAGCTAATTATTGATGAATGTTAACTATGGTATCAAAGTAGTCTGGTATGTGTATCACACAGGCTAATGAGTAACCCAAACACATCTACAAGCCTACATATGAATAGATGTAAGTTCATGCATATAGATGTATTTATTTATAGATTTATGGAGCCAGTGCTATCATATGTAAGAATCGCAACAACAAAAACACGCAAAAACACAAAAATTGCACATTCTTTTAAATATGTGGTTTCTTCCATTAACCTTACTACTGACCCACTGTTGTTTTATTATATTCTAGTATTTATAACGTTAACTCTATCAGAACCACACTGTATCTAATAGAAAGATAACTCAACATGCTGCTACTGAGAGATGGTCGAGTTATTATAATAATGAATGCGTCAGTTCTAATCTTGCAGTTAATGGACACAGAATAAATGTTTTGATAATCGGATCTAAACCAAATTATTCATCACACCAGAGGAGGAGATATAATGATTATAATGGAGCATGGAAAATAATGTTTATTATTCATTTATTCAAGATGTACCATAAAATAGTGAACAATCAATTTTAACCATCGGAGTAGCCATTGTCTTAATTATTGAATAAGTGTCCGTAATTGAGGTTACAGGTGACTTTTATTTATATTATTATAGTTGATTTTAACACCGTGTAATTTACTAGGGATATTTGTAGTGTCAATTCAGATTTCTTTATGATATCCTTTGAGTGTGAATATTTGGCTGTTTAGCCGTTTCTATCAAAGTATTTCTCAATTTGTCAATGATTATAACACAATTATGTATGGAATATAAACGGCTTACGAAAGTGAACGTTATATTGTTTATATTGATTGAATAGTAACAATTATAGCTATTATTATGATTATTTTGGTCTATTACCATTTACTATCTACCTGTTCAGTTATTATTTTCAATGTGCATTTCACTTGATATATATATATATATATATATATATATATATATATATATATATATATATATAAATAGAGCAATGTACTTAAATTAATACTAGCACCCACTATGGTACTTGATAAATTCTATGCTCCAAGCACAGTACTTCTGATAGTATCTTATTATCCATCATCTCAAGTTAATTTGCCGATTTTTAATTTACTATTTATTATATGCCTAACACGGTAATTCAAGTTTTTACCTTTTACCCCATAAACTATTAACTGTCTTAATACATGTTAATCCAATTAATATTATAGCACATATTATACATTTCTAATAAATTATCCATCCGACATTTTTCTACTTCACATAACTCTCATGCCTTAAGCAAAATCCTTTTCTGCTTCATACAAAATCTCTTTTGCTTCAAATGAATTCCTCTTCTTCCTGGAATAAACCCTTCCTATGCACCAAATAAAAACCTCTTCTGCCTCAAACAAACACCAATGTTTTAAAAAATGCATAAATTGACTGAAAAAGTCTCTTCTGCCTCAAGAAAAACACTGTTTTCGTCAAACATGTCCTTTCTTCCTCAAATACACCCCGTTCTGCTTTAAAGAAAAGTCTCTGCTGTGACAAAAAATGCCTCTTCTGCGTCAAATAACACTCTCTTATGCCTCAAATAAAAGCTCTTCTTTCTCAAGAAAACCCTATTCTGCTTCAATAACACCCACTTCTACATCAAACCAACGCCTCTTATGCCTTAAAACCGTTCATCTTCTAAAGACAAATTAAGACTTTTCACTTCGTTGGCACTAAATGAATTCACAGCCTGGTAAATACAATGTCAAACATACATGTTCTGATTCATCAACAGGTATGCTGAAGGAAAACAAATATGAAATAAACAGAACAATTAGGTGATGTATCATTTTAATAGCGATAGAAGATATAGAAATTAAAATACTGATGCTAGTATATTATATTGGTGTAATATGCAAGAAAGTCTTAATTCGCATTAATACTTAAACAGCCCTAAGCCTCGTCTATGCCCAAATAAGCTAAATGTTACTTCTGTGAGAAGTTTTGTCGTGACGAAATCAGACTGACATCGAATTCGCAATTAAAACTCATTACGACATTACGACAGTTTGTTGTAAAAATAGTGACGCTGAGTTGTAATGTTGCTGCTGGGGAACAAGCCTGTATATTGAAATCAGGCTTTATGGAAGCTTTTTAAGGTTGGCAGTGATATATACAGGAACACGTATGAAGAAAAACTAAATCGAATAGATTATTTGAAAGTGAACAAAAAGCTGGGAAGCATAAACAGTTGGGTGGAATTAAATAGAGTCTATACTAGATGTTCACTTGATACATGACCGGCCGTCAACAGGTCAAAGTATAAAATTTAAAGAAACCATGGAATATATCGAAGAATACGATGGAAACAGGAGCGACATGTCAGAGAATTATGTTTTATGAAATTAAAATCGCTCGTAAATGTAACATCAATATTACACACGGTGTGTCTTATGGTGTGATGATATACCTAACGATGTTTGTAGGGAAGAAACGAGTAAGTTTGCTGCGTTTTCTAGATGTACCTATAATGATGATATCTATTTTGTTGGTAATGAGCCTAAGTCTATTGTTTGTCATCCAGGCAGAGATATCATTGAGACAGTCACCAAGTTGTTTAAGGGAAAGATCAGTGTATGCTGTAGATAAAGGTGTGTATACTTGGGTGTCATCTGCATATAAATGATGGTCTAATTTGTGGTGGTGAATAAGATAGCTTAGTAGGGTGGCAGAGTAAATTGTAACAGTCAAAGAACAGAGCCTTTGGGAACACCACAAAACAAGGGCACTTCCTTTAAAAACATTTTGTCATTTTTAATGATTGAAACCTATTTATTAAGTATAATGGGTCCAGGTAAGTGATGTGGCCGATATGCCATACTAATCAGAGAGGCTATCTAGAAGAACAGAATAAGCAATGTTGTCGATATGTTGTCATGCACTTTTAGTAGAGCGATTTCTGTGGAGTGAATTTGTTTGTAGGCAGACTTGAAAGTATTAGACAGATGATTACAGTTTATGTGAACGTTCAAACGACTGGATACCACTTTTCTGATACTTTAGATGTGAAAGATAGATTAGAAATAGGTCTATAGTTGTTTAGTTCATTGGCTGATAAAGATTGTTTCTTAAGAAGTAGGTTTACATGGTCATGTGTAAAATGAGAAGGGTTTACTATGGATCTAAGATAGGATAAGATAAGATAAGATAAAGTATACATACAAACATTAGCTGAAAGCCATTAACCGAATGATCATAAACGTGAAAGTATGAGATGATGTGAGATGAGAATGATATGGTGATAGATGAATGACTAGACATACATATATGGCATTAAGTCAGACTAGACTTATGCAAACATTAAATATGACAAGAAGTATATAAAACATCACATTTGTTTTAAAGAACAAAATTCACAATTAAAATATATACAGTTTGGACCTTGCCATATCATAACAAGGTTGTTTAAAAGTATTAAAATCCATTGTTTCTCTTAGCTCATTACTCTGCATATTCCGTAACGTTGCACCTATAAATCTGATGGATTTCTTTCCATGGTGCATTGTGCTATAATTAAATAGTATAATAGTATGACTATTTCTCAAGTCATATGACATTTCTCTGAAATTGAATATTTCATATAAATACCTTGGTCCTATTTTATTAACAATTTTGTACACTTCTAACAATATTTGTCTGTGTTGTTGTACATGTAATAGTGGTTTGTTTGCTTTTTGCCTTAATTCTCTATATGATGAGTAATAATCTTTAAAAACATAAAGTCAGGCCCTCTTTTGGATGTTTTAAATTTTCTTCATGTCAGATATATTGCAACAGTGTCATACAACTGGACAATAATTAAAATGCGAGAGGCTAAGACATTCAAATAAAACATATTTATCTTCTGCACTAAGAATATTCTCTAGCCTACCTTGTACACTCAGTTTTTTTCCTGCCTTCTTGCAGGTTTCATAAATATGTACATTAAAGTTTAATCGGCTGTCTACAAATATACCAAGAGGTTTCAATGATTCTAAAGGTTCCAACGTAGTATGGCCTACTTTCTTTGACTTATATGAGGACTGTACAGCATTGTGAAATAAAATATTGCTTGAACCATTTTAACATGGCATTTGACACCTTTTCAAGATTAGTGATTACATCATTTACATTGTTGCCATGGTAACAAATAGAATTATCATCAGGGTAGTTAACAATATCACATTTTCCATTAATTACATACAACAGATCATTAGAGAGAACATTTTATATAAAGGGATCAAAATAGGAACCCTGTGGAGCGCCCTTGCTTAAGTAAGACCAATTACAGCGTGCAATTGCAGCTTTAACCTTTTGCTGGAGGTTTGTAAAATAATTTGCCATTAACTTACATGAATATTTGTCAAAACCGTACGCTTGTAATTTAGAGATAACTAGCTTGTAGGAGGGACAATCAAACGCTTTTGAGACGTCAGTCAAAAGTGCACCACTTACAGCACGATTTTCTAAATTCAATATATACTGGTCTACCAAGTGCATCAATACACTTTGACAGGAATGATCTTCTATGAATCCAGACATATTTTCAGAGAATAATTGCTCAAAAACTGTTGCGTTTGATCAATTAGGATGGATGCAAAGATCTAGCTAATGCATGGTATGACACTCACAGGACGATAATTTGTCTTATTAAGTGTTTCTCCTTTTTTTTTAAATTGGAGCAAATTCTACCCTTTTTAGTACATTTGGAAAAGACGCAGTTTCTAAACATTGATTTATGATATTTACGAGTGGTTGACGAAGAACATGGGCACCCACTTTTACAAGTTTAGGTGGAATGGGTACATTTATTATGTTTGTAATTGAATTTTAGCAGAAATATAGAAATATGATCAAGTTCAGAATACTTATTAGGGGATGATAAAATTAGTTTAGAAACTTCAGTAAGTGAGGCTGGTTTAAACACTGTTCAAGGGTGATGTACAACAGGAAAATCAATATTACAACTCGAAGCAGAACCTGGAAAAGAAGCATGAATTTGGGTGATTTTATCCTTGAAATGTGTGGAAAAGGAATTACAGAGTGAATTAGTTTAATCATAAGCTGGCAGAGAAACAGAAGCCTCTTTATGGAGAGTCCTATTTATACAATTCCAGAGTTAATGAGGATTGTCAGAGTTGTTGGAGATCATGTTCCTATACAAGTTAGATTTAATCAATAAAAATAAGAAACTGTTTTTCAAAGGCAGTGCCTTTGTTTTGCGGTGTTCCCCAAGGCTCTGTTCTTGGACCACTACTATTTGTTCTGTGTGCCACACCACTAAGTTAACTTATTCATGGCCATAACTTAGACTATCATTTATATGCAGATGGCACCCAAATATACATATCTTTTTTCTACAGCAGACACTGATCTTTCCCCTAAACAACTTGGTGAATGTCTCAGTGATATCTCTGCCTGGATGACAAACAATAAACTTACGCTAAATGCTAACAAAATAGATTTCATCAGTATAAGTACATCCAGACAACGCAGCAAACATACTCATTTCTCCCCTACGAACATTCTTAGCCATAGTATCACACTATCAGACACTGTACGTAATCTCTGTGTTACATTTTATAGCAACTTTAATTTCAGAAAACATATTTCTCTGACATATCTCTCCTGTTTCTATCATATTCGTGACCTTCGCCGTATTCGTCGCTATATTTCTCTTTCAGTCGCCAAAACCATTGCTACATCACTCATTCCTAGTAAGGTTCATTACTGCAACTCTCTTCTTTATAGCCTTACATCTAAGGATAGTCTAAAACATGACTGAGTTCAGAACTACTTAGCTATTGTTGTCACATGGTCTCCTCGGTTTTCCCATTCTGTCCCACTTCTGAAATATGTTCACTGGCTCTCTGTTCAATCTCGGATCATTTTCAAACTCGACACTATTGTCTGTCAAAATCTTTCTTCTTTTCCATGTTTTCTCTAGCACCCAAGCCCAGAGAACTTCGTTCATCTGGTTTTCGCTTGCTGTCTGTTACAAGGTTAAATTTCATGCAATTTTTTTCAGTTGCTGTCTCTACTCTTTGGAATTCCCCCTCTGAACATGGTAAGTCATCAAATAGCATAGTTTATTTCCGTCACCATTTGAAAACTTATCTGTTCAGACTCGTTTATCCTTCCTAAGTCTCCTTGCCATCTGATCATTGTTGATTAACTTTACATCATACCTGGACTATGAGTTTGCCCAATCCACGTACTAGGTGCGCCAATGAGCTTGATTCTTTTTGAAGATATTGGCATAATAGAAGTTTTGTAATTATTATTATTATTATTATTATATGGTGATGGATGGTATATCAAAAACGTTTGCTTGAGATTCAGTGGAAATATAATCATCTTTGTATTTATTTAGAAATGTGTTTAAATCAAGATTAGGTTCCAATGGTCCCATTGAGTCATAATTAGCCATTATCAAGAAACAAATTATTTAGTGTCATATAAATAGTATCTGCCATGACACTAATTTAGCGCAGCCGGTTCGACCTCATAAATTCAAAACCACAAGAGTATCTCAAGTCTCTGGTGTCAAACCGAGCACGTCCCCTGATATTACAAATACTAGGGGCACAGTCATCCATATATTAATAAAATTCGTGATCAATATATCAGTATGCAATGATTCAGATAATTTCCAGGTTACCGCATTATGTTAATATGCTACATATATATTAATATATCACAAATACATGTTTTCGCTACAGTGGTGATAATAAAATTATGCCCAGTTATTTAATAATAATAGGACTACACAAAGTTAATCACTACATTTCTAGTCAATTAAAATATTACATCTGATTGTACTAATTGTATAATAGTATAGTCTAGATTTTAAAATGTTGATATTAAAACAACATCTAGTCAGTTACCATTTCTATATTAAACCATATAATTTATCAGTTTATTTATATGTTAATTTAGTTTATTTTTCTGATATGAGAATCAATAAATACAAGTGCTTAGCCTTTAAACAAATAAAGTGATGTGTTTACTTCTACGTTTTAACTATATATTTATTTTATGTATATATACACATAATATTGATTTAGTCATATTATTAGCAATGTTATGCCTTTTAGCTGAATTATCAATTGACAAATTGTTTCTTTAGATTGATCTTGCATAATCACCAGTTATTATGACAGCACATGAGGTAATGGCTATGTTATTTAAGTATTTAGACCACCCATCAAATAATATTGAGTTTCTAAAGCTATTTTGTTTAGAAAGAGAAGGACGCTATATAATACAAAGTTTAACTGTAACCTTACCTATATTTATGGTACAGTCCATATACTTGCTTGCACTGCCTGACCCCAAACATGTTCGGCTATTGTAATGAACACTGATTATTTGGTAAGAAATAAATAGGCGTGTACGTTTAATGTATCCAATGAGTACGTGTTGAAGCGATGCGTCACACAAAACAAGCCCACCAAGTCCAAAATGTCTTCAAATGTTCTGAACAAAATGCCAATATTTTTCAGTCCATCGCAGGCCAAACCTAGTCTCTGTTGATGCTGTATATGTTCATATTGTTATCCTATCAGTATTCTATTTATTTATCTATTGATGGGAATATACAGTTCACATTAGCTAACAATCCGTACGTTGGTGTGACGTAATAGTGATATTTTAATCTGGATCGAGTTCTAGCTTAGAAACACAATGTAGAGTGTTTTATCTGATGGCTACATGCCACCTAGCGTGTAATACACATTTTCTGATCACTATTGATATGTCGAAGAGGAAACTGTTATGAACCAAATTAATAAAATGAGATTATATTTCACTTTCAGCATTGGAATTGAAAGCAAAATACTAAAAACCGTGTATATAATACCGTAGCAGCTTTATGGCTTGATTATGTGCAATCTGCTAAATGTTCTTTCTGTGGGAAGACTGTGAGGATAAACTGATTAGTCAGAGTTTGAGGTTAGTGTTTTTCAATCCAATCGTTATTTTAAAACCTTTTGGTTCATATTGCTTGTAATATTTGATATCATAAAGACTTAGTGACAAGTAAGTCATAGCATGTATTGGATTAGGTTGATAAGTTCTATTTTCTGTGTGGGGACAGTACGGTTCCAATTTCGTGCATTCTAAGAAAGCTAATGATATAGAGCTCTACATTGCGTGTACTATTTACATATCTGAAGGAATTCCAGCATTTAACTGACTGTAGCTGACACATTATGATATTAAAGAATTAAACGTACTCTTGACTCAGGAATAGAAACACTTACGGCAAGTGAAAAATAGCTATAAATAGGGTTGGTCAAACAATTAACATAAATGTCAGTTCCGGTGGCCTAGCGGTTAAGCTCTCGGCACTTAATGCCAAGGGTCACAGGTTCGATGCCAGCAAAAGGTCTAAACCTTTCCAGAAATTAATTCCTCGGCTCACAACATCGTGGGTGTTTGACCACGTTAAATGGCGCTGCCATTTCCACTGAATTATTAAGAATAAAGGGGGACGTAAAACACTCTGGCAGTGACCACCCTCAGGGTATTTCGGCTCCATCTTTCCGTAATGCTCCCCTGTGAGTGGTGGAGGAGGAGCTTCTCAACCACTCCAACATAAAAGCTGCCCCGAATAAGCAACAACCTGGGAATTCTCCCCGAAAAACAAAACTAACATTAACATAAATATTTTCTAACAAACTGGCATAATCTTATTTGGGTATATTACTTTCAGTCGCCTCTCATTATTCACTCCCCCGATGAATAGCTCAGCGCTTGAATTCACGATTCGAGATTCTCTGTGCCAATGTCATATACCACACACGCACATACAGATGCACACACGCTCACGCAATTACAAACGCCGCGCGAAAACATAAATATGCGTTTTCCTCAAGTCACGGGGTTATTTATGTGCCATTTAAATACCCATTGCCGTTGGCTTCAAACCAAGTATTTATTATATTCATCCTGTCATTATGACAAAATATCAAGGAGAAAGTTAACCTAATATGAGAAATGGTCGAGTTATTATAATAGTGAATGCATCACTTCTAATCTTGCAGTTAAAGGACACAAGATGTTTTGATACTCGGATCAGAAATATTATGCATCATATCAGAGGAGGAGAGATTATGAATGTAATGGAACATAAAACGTGATGTTTATTACTCATTTTATTCGGAGTAGCCATTGAATAAATGTACCGATTGAAATATCTCTTGTAGTGGAGAACTAATTGTTGTTTTTTCGGTATCACTCGTTCAACCTTGACCTTTCACTGACCTTTCGCTATCCATGTTTTGAACTTCGACAGCAGCAAAGCATTTGATTCTTCCTTTCGTATATATTAATCATTTTGAAATAGATAATTTGGCTTTTATTTAACTTAGAAAATCTGCTTATTTCGAACCTAAAAAAGAAGCGATGATCTCTAAACTCATTTTGCCATTTTGTATAATTTCTA
Organism: Paralvinella palmiformis; assembly: GCA_025642065.1. Lineage (NCBI taxonomy): Eukaryota > Metazoa > Annelida > Polychaeta > Terebellida > Alvinellidae > Paralvinella > Paralvinella palmiformis. The sequence continues at coordinate 95,371 of JAODUP010001083.1, read as the reverse complement.
ATTTCGGCGTGATTTATTATAATTTATTTTGCTCTGTCTCTCTTTACATTTTGATCACTGAGATATCTTTATAAATTACTTTCGAAATTACAGTAGATTTAAAGGACTATTAATTTATTTATCACAAACAATATAAAACTAGTGATTTCTAAATCAGACAATAACTTACATATTTCAGCAAAGGAATTTGAATAATTTTAGTTTATATTTTCTTGATAATTGCATTATTTGAATGATGACAATATTTACTAAAATATCCATCTTTGTAATTTATTATTGTTCAAAAACGTTATTCACAAAGATATGTACTAATCATATATTGATTGCTCTAGTTACCTATTAGGTAGAGCACCATGCTACAGATCACAAAGTGGGGTTTTGATTCTCAGTGTTAGCTGTCCCTGTGGGATGTTATATGTCAGTATTTCCTACCCTACAAAACAGCATCTGGATCATATGTTTGATGAGTGACCGTGCCTCACTTATACGAGATCTTATGAGCATTATGTATTAGGCGTTTGTTTCAGATAGAAGAAGTATTTGTTTTTGGAAGCAAAAAAATGTATACGCTCGATGCAGTAGTGGGCAATAAGTGTAGTGATATAATAGTGTAGTGATAATAATAATGTAAAGTGGGAAGAATATTAGGGAGACTCTGATTGGATTTATCGTCTGGATATGGTCGACATATTATTGAAAGACTCAGGTAAACGATTTGGTGGAAATGTAACACAATCACAAGAAAAGGTTTCCGAAATTAGTCAAAATGTCAGTGTTATTTATTAAAATCAATTTTAGTCAGAGATATAAATATTTTCCTTGAAATAAAGTTAAAGTGGTTTTAAAACTTGCTTTAGATCATACAGCTTTAATGGAGAATCTTCGAAAAACTTCGGAATGTGATACTAAAACATGGATATACCGTATACTACAATATTTATGGGATATATATGTTTCAAGATATCGTCTACTTATAGACTTATTTATCAAATTGGAGGTAGTGTAACAACTCAAACTAAATATCTAGTAAGGTTGGACAGGTAGAAGCAAACAAAGTGTTCTCTGGATACGTAAGTTACGTTGACGATTGACTGCTCATTTACATAAATATGGAAGACTAGTTATATTAATGCACTGTATCTGTCGTTATCAAATTCAAAGACTCTTCCAGAAGCTGTTCATTGCAGTTGCTTCTTCAGCATATATAGTGATAAGAAACCCTCAATTACCTGTCAAATGGCGGATTTTCCAGTAGATAAAACAGTCTACGATATGTTTTTCGGTTAGAACTCGATCCCGATTAGAATGTCTATTTTGACATCAGAACTAATCTCTAGCAATATCACTGCTGAGAAAAATTGGTAATTCTTTGAAATTCCTCGTTCAACATTGACTCTCTACGGAACAGTTCGTTATTAATACAAACATTGACGTGTTGACGATTTGATGATAATCTGACTAAATATGGATGTTTATGCTTCTATTAATACCCGTAATTGGTTCGAGTAATGAAGGATTTTATCAGTAGTGTAATACCACGACAGTCCTGAGTATATTAATGTTTTGGCCATTTCATCAAGTCAATTAACTCACTTGAAATGTTCTGTTTATATATTCAGTGAACTATTTGATTTGGTGAGGATTTTCTTACCTACTTAACAGCTGATACAATAATACATTTATTATCGTTGAACTTGGAACATTACTGCCCGAAATCATTATTTCCCCTGCCATCTGTCTCTGTTGGTAGGAAATAATTTTAAAATAAACAGAATCATTTTCAATGGCGCTAGAGGATCTAGAATTTATAATACTGATGTTAGTATATTATATCTGAGAAACATGCAAAAAGGCTTAACTCCGATTACAAATGTTAGTTTTCTGAAGCCTGATATCGTACCCGCCCTTAAAACTCCTTACAGCATTATGACAGTTTGATGTTAAATATGATGACAGTTAATTGAAATCATCCTGCTGGAGAAGAATCTGGATTTAGGAAAGCTTCTTAAGTTCGTCAATGATAGATAAAGGAAGACATAAAAAGAAAAAGAATATTCAAAAGATTATTTTAAAGAGAACAAGAAGCTCAAGTGAGTGGAAGTAAATAGTGTCTATGCTATGTCTATGCTATCTGTTTGGAACAGGCAACAGAACAAACCCTTAAAGACGATGGAATATGTTAACCCTCCAAGTGAATGTATGTACATTTCACGAATAAAGACAATACACGGCATATGTCGCTGTAAAATAAAAAAGATTCTTCCAGAAGCTCAATTCAACATCACAGTTATCGCTGCAGGAAGAACATTAGCACAATTACTAAATATTTTTAAGATGCGCGGCGCCGTGTTCTAGTTTATTGAAGATGTTTTGCCGTATTGTGTGTGGTTATATCGAGAATAAGCCTGGCTATTGGAATATGTTATTTGAATTACATAAACATTAATAACCAGATATATGACAAATTCATATTTTTGTTTCAGTGGTGATTATAAAACTATGCCGAGTTAATTAATAATAGAACTACACAAGGTCAGTTACTACATTTCTAGTTAATTACAATATTATATCTGATTGTACTAATTGTATAATATAATAGTGTATATTTTAATTTATTGATAATAAAACAATACCTAGTCAGTTACCATTTGTGTATTAAAGAAATAGAATTACCCAATTTATGTATATGTTGATTTCAGTTTAATTTTCTGATATGATTTGTACTTAGTATTATTTTAGTATTCTTAATATGCGTATAGATGGTTATATAACACACTAGTGATTGTACAAACGTAATAATATTGATTGTACAAGATAGTAAAGGTATTAAAAGCGGTATTAGTACTACACGATGATATTTCTTTTTAATAATAGTACAAGAAAATAGTGATGGTTTCATAAAATGATAATAATATTACAAATACTAATAATAAACAAATAGCAATGATATCACAAAATCTCAAAAATACTACAAAATAGTAATAATATTGTAAAATAGCAATATACTACATAATATTAATGTACACATAATAGTTATGATACTACAAATATATAAATGATGTTGTGAGGAATATGACAAACTAATAATGATACCACAAAAAATCATGGTACTTTAAAATATTAAAGACACTAGAAAGATAGTAATAGCAATATCATACTACACGTTAGTGATTAATAATATAAATTACTAATGACATTTCTAAAAAGTAAAACAGAATTGATATAAATATACAAACTTTGATTAATTAATATTTGTAATTGCATTACAATTAACAAAAGTATGCCTATCTATTTCGGGTATTCTTAAAGTGTTCACTGAGGTCTGTCTAGCTGTTTATCAAGAAGATTCTTACGCATCTACCATTTTGGATTCTGTAATTTTGATTCCTTGAATCCTAATCCCTTTCTCCAGTGCTTGTCATAAGCATATCCTTAGTAAAGTGGCGTTTCTCTGTAACGAAAAGCTTTTCCAATAGATGTGGATTTTGTCCGATTATCAATATTGATCTTTTTACCTGCTCGTAACATATACACTGGATCAGAAATGGACAAGATATATGCTTCTGTATCGTACTCTTGTGCGAAAGCAGCTTTCATTGACTGATAGTATAGGTGGACGTTACAGTAACTGACATCACCGACTATGACATTGGAGTTGTAGAAGTTACTATTAGGTGATAACGAATTTCTGAGTTAGATGTGGGTATCGGTAGTGATGGTGACCAGATTAAATATGGGAAGCAGAATATTACCAATATCATTCACCGTATATGATTTACTATCAAAGTGTGGTGTATCTTTTGACAGACTTGCCCGTAAATCACGTTTCCACGCTTCACTAAGGATGAGCCACCACATAATACGTCCCCTATCAATCTCAGCAGGAAACCGTTCATCTATTTACGGCAGCGTTACATATCCCTGTGGGTTGTTAGCCCCACAAAGAACTTCCATGTGATCTGGGAAGTGAGTGAATCACAGAAATGTCCCTTGCTCTTTCCTGGTTATATGAACCCTTGCGTCTGTATGATTGATGACATCTAGCTAGCATCATGTTTTGATCGGTTTCCACGTGAAGCACATCTTCAACTAATTTCAAAAGGGTATCACTGATATCATCTTTACTCTTTTGGGGATTCTGGTATTCCAGAGATAATAAAATTATTGTTCATATAGACTCATTCCAGTTGGATTAGCCGTTGCTTCTGCAGATAGTTTTCTCGTTGCAGATGATCAAAGTGTGATTTCTGTTTACGTGTTCTTAGAATAAATTCAGCATGCACAGCTCACATTAGCCACCCATACGTACGTAGGTGTGACGTATTAGAGGATGTTTTAATGCTTAACGAGTTCTGGCTGAGAGATATAACGTACAATGATTTGTTTGATGTCAACATGTCAACTGACGCGCAATTTATGTTTTCTGACCAATATATATATATATATATATATATATATATATATATATATATATATATATATATATATATATGATTCCTGAATTTATAATAGGTAACGATGTCAATGTGGCTGATTTCGCATTCAAACAAGATGTTCATTATTCTTATTTTAATATTGCCCCTGATGTTATGGATTGATCAGATATTATGTACTGATTACGATATGATTAATGTAAAATCCTGTAAGATTATTCCTCCTGGTGGTAATAATGTGAGCGATCATCATATTCTGCGGTTAACCATGGAGCTGCATGTGCCACTTACTGAAGCTCCTGTTACTACTGATTAGTCCAAACAGGGGCAAGTTACATACTGGAACAGACAGATGAACAATAAACGGTGATACAATAATACAAGGAACTTGGTGCCGCACTATGTGAACTACCCATATATAGACCACGTCCAGAACTAGATGAACATCAGACATAGACGAAGATAAATGGGTACATAGATTGCTTAAGGATATATATGGTCGAAGCTCCCAAGAAAGCAGAATGTATTCCAAAACGTGCCTTATGTCCTAAGAAGTACTGATGTCCGGATATGAGCCGAGCATGAGATACGAAACGCTTATTCTGCCAGCTATTGGTCGTCATTGAATGGCCAAGACAAGGCATGGTCTTCATGTGCTATAAAAACATCAAACATCTTTTCAGAAAACTACCTAGATGTTGTGTGCAATCCTCTCAGAATTAGCTGTATCATTCATTGAGATATGCAGTCATTCTGGAAAAGGAATTAAAAGACGGAGAAAGAGCTATAATTATTCACCAATGCCTCGTAGTATAGTAAGTTAGCTAACTGTGGCGCCAGTATTACACAGAACAATTCCCTGCTCACAGACCAGCAACAGACTATCTCCGATCAAGTCAACATAACACAATATCCAGCCTGGAGATGTCGATACCTGCATACAGAAACTGAAATGAAATTCCTTCCATGTTATAGATGGAATTACTGCCGAATATCTGTAATGATTATAGTGTTTCTCATGGAATATTTCTATTAAATCATCTTATATGTTATTCCAAATACCATAATTCTAACATGTTTATTGCTAGTATTGATGCCGAAAATTGATTTGATTCAATTTGGCATGACGCAATTTATTTGAAATTACGTTCTACCTTATCTAATATACACTGGACATTCATGGATAATTGGTATTCCAAGCTCGCTGCGGTGTTGAAATGGAATGGCCCATACATATCATAATATTTGCTTTAATGTTACTAGAGGTACCAGTTAAGGCAGTATATTATCACCTGTGTTCTTCAATATAGTTATATATGATGTTATGAATGAGCTCAATTGTTGTACATGTGACATCTGTATGGGTGACTCAAAGTACAACTACTTTGCGTATGCTGATGATACAAGTGTATATAGTTAAAGAAGCCCTGATTGATATATGTGTGTTTTGATATATGTGATTTTTATGGCAGTACGTGGAGATTTAATTTCGGCATTAAAATGAGTCCATGTATGAGTACTGGCTACAAGCCTGGTTGTTTTATCACTGAATTAAATTGAAATATAATGGAAACTGTCACTAAATAAGTTGGAAATATTGGGTGTAACATTCAGTAATAATTGTACCTGCTGTGATCATGTCAAAAATAGGGTACAGAAATGTAGAAGAGCGCTCTTTTCTCTCAGTAATATTGGTATGAATTATCCGTCTTATTTATAGTATCCAGTGTGTTAATTTCATTTCACCAGATAAGTCGGCTATTAACCCAGCACAAGGTGAGATAATAAAGCTAATATGTGGGCTAAGTGAGCGCTCCCGACATACAAATAGTCTACATGCAATGAATTAAGATAATGTCATCACTGTGATAGGCAATTATACAAAGTGCTCTAAATCATCTCACACTAAGAACTTCTGTTATCAGCTTTTATCAGAATATATAAAAAATGGTACAATTGTTGATAGGGTTTAAAAAATTGGTTTCTCTCCAAATCGATGTTTTATTTCACAATGTATGTGATAGACATGATCATGATTAAGATCAACGATATAATTATGTCTCTTGACTATTCCACTTCTTTTTATTTTTAAATTTGTCATGAATATCTTTAATGATATGTTAATGGAGGATGCATTATATAAGCAATGCTTCAAGCATCCTCATTTTCAGCGTTCTATATGCGTTTCATTTCTTTAAAATTAATTTTAATTGAATTGAATGTTTTCAACAATGGTTTAGTCGTTTCTTTAGGTATGCTGTTATTTAGTGAACATTTATTTAACCCTGGTGTTGCGAGTACATACTAGTCAAAATATTTACAGGCGTCTTTTAATATAACTGAACATTCTATTCTAGGCCATATTATTGTATATCTGTTTAAAAATATATATATATATATCTTAGTTGGAAATATCATATCGCCCATGTTAACAAGCGAATATCCAGCACCTTGTTCTCAATCAAACAAGTAAAAAACATATTACCAAAGGACTGCTTGAGAACTCTGTATTTTGACTAGTACATTCTCATATATGTTATGGAATATTGGCATTGGGGAAATTGTAATGTCAAAACATTACACCGTACAGTGTTACTTCAGAAACGTGAAATTCGGACCAACAACAATGAAAAATTCAATAGTCACACTGACCCATTATTCAAAGCTACAAGTATTATGAAAATAACTGATCAATATATATTTCAATCAACATTATTTGTATTTGACTTCATTACAAAAAATATTTTCTGCTCATTTGCCCAAATGTTCAGACATAACCATGACATTCCCAACTCGTAAGCAACTAGACAATCAGATATCTTGTATGAAACCAGGTGCAAAACCCATTTTGCCAATAAATTGCCGCTATATGCTATTCCCAAAATATATAACAAATGGTTTCATACACTGCCTCAGAATATGTCTCGTTCAAAATTAAAAAATGTTATGAAGGCAAATATTTTTAGTTCTTATCAAATCCAAGTTACATGCAGCAACTCTTTTTGTCCAGATTGTTTTCCTGAAGCTAGTCAGGCTTGAGAAAAGTACATCTTACCACTAATTCTTGCCTGCCCTGTTATTTTCTGTAATTTATTGTGTTTTAGATCCTGTTGAAGCTCTTAAATATATATATATATATATATATATATATATATATATATATAATATATGTATATGTAATATATATGTATATATATATATGATATTATATATGTATATATATATTATATATGTGTGTTATAATATATATAATATATATATATATATATATATATATAAATATATATATATATAAAATATATATATATATGTGTGTGTGTGTGTGTGTGTGTGTGTGTGTGTGTGTGTGTGTGTGTGTGTGTGTGTGTGTGTGTGTGTGTGTTTTATGTTACATATAATAAAGGCGTGGGCTCAGGTTTTCGTGATGTTTATAATTCTTACAGAATTATGATCAAACGACTACTACCTAAATAGAAAACAAATTTTATATATTAGTACATATATAACGCAGCTATAACAGGAAATAAAGCATATATATCAGTACATATAATATCTATTATGATAATAATTCTAATACCTCCGACAATAACAGAAATAATAGTATTTTCACTCAGCCCAAAATAGCACGACTAGTTTCGGTTATAAGAAATCTTTATCAAGTGCATGTGTCTAATATAATTAGATAATACATCGCCTTAAGCGTTGAAAATGAAAGCAAAATACTAACACCGCGTGTGTAATATCTGAGAAACATTCAAAAGAGACTTAATTTCAAGAAATAGCTTAGCAGCTTTACCGCTAGACTACTGTAAATTGGCAAATGATGGCGATGTATTAAGTTGGCGAATTGACAATTTGGACAAGATGGCGACCTTTTAAGTTGGTGATTTCTTGGTTCTAAAATTATGAAATTTCGTAATTGTTTCTGTAATATAAAGTCTCAATTATCTGTGTAAATTCACTAATATTGTCTCAAATCACACCTGTATTTCCCTGTAACTGATTGGATGTTGCATGCATTCGACAACACCGCACAACAAAAAAACATTCTTCTTAACGGCTGGGTAGATCGGGATTGTCACAAGTCGTACAGAAAGTAATTAAAGAAATCGATACAAGTGTCAGATTGCAATAACGTTAAATGTTTAGTGTGGTGTGTAATTAGCTTGTGTGGGAATGTTGAATGTTGTATTGTAAATGAATGATCACCATTGATTGATATAGGTGGCTCTTATGATGGTATCTGCTATATTGAAATAAACTGCATACCAATAGGATATTATTGTCTGGTGATTTTATATTATGAAAATGCTGTCAATAAATGTTTGTCATAATTAGGTGTTTTTCTGATGGGCATTTCCAAAGAGGATTCTCTTTAGTTAGCGAGTCTATCACATCCGATGATCTATAAGATAGAAGATGCGTTCAACTGATTTGATAGGTACATTTTAAAGTTGATAAATTCCAATATTTCTGCTGTGGAAAAAACATTTGTAATATCAAATATAAATAGTTTATTGACCAACGTCCAATTTAATTGTTAGCTTTCAACGAGATTTATGATGGTATATTAGGCTGTAAATAGTATGATCGTCAAATGTTGACGATCGTCTATATTTGGCTATTTTTTGAAATTCGTCAAATTTACCAAATTAAAACGATCGTCAACATTTGCCAATCTACAATATTTACAAATCAGCTAAATGTTAGTTCTGTGAAAAGAGATTGAGATTAGTGGGTTTGTTTATCTTTTGTATTTTTCATTTTTTGTTTCATCCTGGTTGTTATATTTGATATGATAAACGGTTAGTGACATGTTGGAAGTGTGGTGTCTGTCTGTTATTATTCAATATATGCTATGAGTTAGGAGTCCACTGTTTACGAAGAAGTTACATTAGAAAGTGTATATGAAGTACGGGAGAGTATTCTATAGATCTAGATTATAGATCGACAGTACTGGGTATATTAACATTTTGGCCATTTATCTAACTTTATATTTACTATTTTTATATTCAGTGAAATATTTTATTTTTGGGGATGATTTTCCTAGCTACTTAGCGCCTGATCTGATAATATTTATATCTTATCATTGAATTAAGATTAGTTCTGATCATAGATAATTAATTCCCCTGATATATGTCTCTTATATTAACATTTAAGTGATTATGTTACGATTCCACCAAAATGTTTCCTCCAACAATATCAATAATATGTCGACTATTTTCGGACAACAAATCTAGTCAGCAGCTTCCTAAACCTTTTCCAATTTTAAACTATTTTTTCATCAGAACCCCAACCTCACACTTGTGCTTCAAGTAAATGCTTCTTCTGTCTCGAATAAATGATTCTACTTTATTAAACAAAGCCTTTTCAGTCTCGGAAGAGTGCCTCAAACAAATTTATAATATATATTCCTCGTAATATCTCATATAAGCGCAGTCGAATTGTGATAACAACCTCAGCTTGCTATTAGCATGGAATGTGAACGAGCGAGTTAAGGTTTGATTGAGTAAGTTGTATTTACACTCGAGGTTTACTTTATAGGGTAATGAAATACTGAGATGAAATACTCCACATAAGTAAGTAAGTAAGTAATTTATTCACTAACAACATCGTGATATAATAATACAGATACATTATGTGTTAAATTATCTCTACATAAATGTGATGTTATTAGCCAGGACAACTAATAGCCATAAAGACTGTCTTCACCAGCATCACAAGAAAAAATTAAACACAAATTAAAAGAAATAAATCAATAATGATTCGAGATGATGTAAAATAGTGATTATTGAGTGATGATTAAGGTAGATTAATCTCAGGATAGTGATATGAACTTGGAGGGAAGGGATACCAAACATTAATGGGAGTAAGCAGGCACCACAAAGACAGCTAAGAATGGGAATTAAGCCCAATTTTGAAAATTTCCAGATTCGTTTACTACTAAACCAGCAATAAGATCAAACAACAAATTATTATAATACAATCAGCTTTGATTAATGAACAACCAATGACAAAGCACTATATCATAGTACATATTACAGTCGTTTAAACAGTGTTATTATTAAATAAAATTAAACTAGACTGATTCAAAAAGATTTATCAAAATATTTCAGTGATTGTCTGATCAGAAAATTAATCTGTTTGCCTTTTTTGTGGTATATATATATATATATATATATATATATATATATATATATATATATTCAGAACCCGTTAATATCAATGTCATTTGAAAGAAAGTTAATAAAGAAACGTGTTGATGACGTATTTCACAAACTGTCCAAAATCTAGACATATGGTCGTAGTGATGAGATCATATTATAAAGAGAAAGTAAAATATTATCAACATTCCTTTATTCAAGAGGATCTTAACCCAAAATGAATATCGCTGAAACAGAAAATAAACTTGATCTTTGACTCTGTGGCTAAATGGCAAAGAAAGTAATAAGTATATTGTTTGTTTTTGGTCCTCTAATGTTCGAGTTTTCACTCCAGGAGTGTTTAGATTTTATTGTAAATATGGAAATTCGTCTTCTTATCACATTACTCGGAGAGTTCCCGAAAAGGTCAAAGTTGAACATGAAATAGCAACATATTTATCATTCATTCTGAAAAGTGGTTGTTTCTATTAAATCTCGGGCAGAAAATTCCGGAGAACTCACTCAAAATCTCCAGAAAGGAGTCAAATTGATTATCGGATTAATATTGCCTGCTATCATAGGTGTGTTGTTGTAGTAGATGTTCTAATGAAGATCGAGTTCTAGCTGAGAAACTTGACACCGAGTGTTTTTATCTGATGGTAAAATGCCATCTGACGACTAGTTTATGTTTTGTACCATCATCAGGTATGCTGAAGGTAATAATTATGAAGTCATCAGATAAATTAGATGATGTATCATTTTAAATAGTAGTAGAATACGTAGAAATTGAAATACTGAATATACCATACAATATCCGTTATACACGTCAGAGAGGCTTTACTTCGAGTAATACTTAAACAATCGTAAAGCTAGCTGATGGCAAAATAAGTTAAGAATTAAATTTAAAATAATTGAAACATTACGACAGTTTGTTGTAAAAATAGGATGACACTTGGTTGAAATATTGTTGCTGGAGAAGAAGCCTGTATATTGAAATCTAGCTTTAGTAAAGGTGCTTAAGTTTGAATGTAATGTATAAAGGATGATATAAAATAGAAAGAAAATAATATTTAATAGATTATTTCAAAGAGAACAAAAAGTTTAGATGCATTAACAATTGTGTGGATTTAAATAGAGACCATACTAACGGTTTAAAACAAACGTGATCTACTAATAACATCACTATCAAATATAATACCAAGATTACGTACAGTGTCTGATGTTGTGATGCAATGATTAAGGATGGGCGTAGGGAAGAAACGAGTAAGATTGATCCCTCGTCTGGATGTACCTATAATGATGACATCTATTTTGACTGCATTCAGCCTACATTTATTGTTTGCTATCCAGCCAGAACTATCACCGAGACAGTCACCTAGTTGTTTAAGGGAAAGATCAGTGTTTACTGTAGATAAAGATAAGTATACTTGGGTGCCATATACATATAAATGATTGTCTAATTTATGACTGTGAATATGAGTTTATGGGTAAAGCTGTCCAAGAACAGAGTCTTATGGAACAACACAGAGATTAGACAAGTGATTACTGTTTAAGTGAACGTTCAAACGACAGAACACCACTTTTTCTACCACTATAGATATGAATGATAGATTAGAAATAGGTCTATGGCTATTTAGTTCATTGGCTGGTAAAGATAGTTTCTTAAGAATAAGATTTAAATGGGCATGTTTAAAATGAGAAGGGAACACTCCGGAATTTCGTGATCAACTTATTATATTAGTAATTGGAACAATTAGTGTGTGAAGACAAGATTTTAGTCGAAATGTAGGGATAGAATCAAGTTTGCAGGACTTATTAGGGAATGATAAAATCAGTTTAGAAACTTCAGTAAGTGATGCTGTCTTAAATAGTGTACAAAGGTAGTTGCTGAAAAGGTCAAAGTTGAACAAGAAATAGTGAAAGAATTACTATTCATTCTAGAAAGTGGTCATTTCTATTAAATCTCGGACAGAAAATTCCGGATAACTCGCTTCGTTTTTCCATAAATCATCCGAATTGAGTGTCTGCAGTATTATTGCCTAATATCATAGGTGTGTTGTTGTAGTAAATGTTCTAATGAAGATCGAGTTCTAGCTGAGAAACATAACACTGAGTGTTTTTATCTCATGGTAAAATGCCATTTGACGACTAGTTTCTGTTTTGTACCATCATCAGGTATACTGAAGGGAATAATTATGAAGTCATCAGATTAATTAGATGATGTATCATTTTCAATAGCAGAAGAATATATAAAAATTGACATCCTGATGCTAGTATACGATATCCGATATACAGTCAAGAAAGGCTTAACTCCCAATAATACTTAAACAGCCTTAAAGCTAGTCTATGACAAGACAAGACAATTTATTCACAAATTGTTCCGTATATACAAATAAGCTAAATGTCATTTCTCTCGGAAGACTTAAAACGAGACAGATAATTTGTTATCAAACATTGTGACGTTTGTTTGAATTGTTGCTGCTGAGTACGAAGCTTGTATATTGAAATCTGGCTTTAGGAAAGCCTCTTAAGTTCAGCAGTGATATATTAAAGATGACATAAAAATCGAAGAGAACAAAAAGCTGGGATGCACAGACAACTGAATGGATTAAATGAAACGTGATCTAACTATTTTACAATACAAACACTAAAAAAACACGGAATATATCAAATATCCAGGTGGACGTATGTACATTTCCTGAATAGGAATAATACACTTCATCTATCTCTGTAATATTCAAAGACTCTTCCAGAATCTGAATTGTTGATTACAGTTATCGCTGCCGCAGCAACATTGATAAAATTACAAAACACTTAAGTAACTATTTCTCAGAACAAACTGTCGGATTGATGGAATGAGTTTCACTATCGAGTACAATGTCATCCTTATTTCATCATGAGGAGGCTTCTCACAGAATGTGTAATTACTTCATTTGTATATAGACTTTCAACACAGCTGTTATAGTACTAATTGAAATTAGATCTCTTTTGCACGTTTCTCAGCTTTATATTTCTGCTCGGTATTAGTATTTAGGTTTGTATTTAAATATTTCATTACAGCTTCATCTCTCGTACATATAGTTATAATAAACCTTTAAATACGCGTCAGATGGCATTTTCCCATTAAGTATATAAATTAAGAACCCGTTAATATCAATCTCATTTGAAAGAAAATTAATAAACAAACGATTTGACCACGTATTTCATAAACACTCCAAAGTGTTTTTCAGTTAGAACTCGATCCCAATTAGAATATCTATTATGACGTCATAACTAATCGATGTCAATATAACATCCGAGAATAATTGGTATTTCTTTCGAAATTCTTCGTTCAACCTTGACCCTTTCCGGAATAGTTTGTTATTAATATTAACATTGACGCTTTGATGCTTGAATGCTGATCCGCATAAATATGTTCGAGTATTGAAGGACGTCATCAGTAATGTAATCCTACGACAATTGTGGGTATATTAATCTTTTGGCCATTTCATTATTTCAAATAACTAGCTTTAATCACCTGATTCAACAACGCATACATTATAATCGAATTACGATCATTACAGGTCGTAAGTCTCCAATGATTCTGTTATTATCTCATATCAGTGCACTTGATTTTGTGATAATAATCTGAGGCTTGTTATTAGTATCGGATCTGAACGAGTTAGTCGCTGGTTGACTGAATGAGTTTTATTTCGCCTTTTGCTCGTCACTCCTCCAACAGATAACCGAGGGGCTACTTGATAGTTAGTGAAATACTAAGATGAAACATCCCACAAAGAGAACTAAAAGTGGCAATCGAAACCGATTTTAAGGTACGCAGCGCCGTTCATTGACAAATCAGCAACGATACAAAAGAACAAATTATTATTAAATATCAGCATATGATTATTAAATAACTCTATGAATAATTTGATTAAGCATCAGATAATGACAAAGGAGGATATTGTAGTAAATATTGTCGTCATGTAAACAAGGTAATTAATGAAGAAAATGTAATCGATATATTTATCGATATATTTGAGTAATTGTTTTTTGAATAATTGCTTCATCAGAAAATCAATCTTTTTACCTTATTTGTGATGAATAAATTTAGACTCCGTTCATTTGAATGCCGTTAAACATAATTTGACAAATAAACATATTGATCGCATATTTCATCAATTTTAAAAGAAGAATTAATGCTAATGAATATCCTTAAATGAAATGGATACGCAATTATATAGTTGGCGACGATTAATATTATCCAAAGGAAACACAAAAGGTTTGGGTTAGAATAAAGCCCATTACTCGGATAGTTCCTGTAAAGGTCAAGGTTGAACTAGAAATAGTGAAATAATTCCTATTAATTCTGGAAAGTGGTTATTTCCATTAAATCTCTTAGAGCAGATCGTGATAACTCTCTTAGAAACGAGCCAGATTGGGTGTCGGTCTTGATATTGCCTACAATAGTAGGTGTGACGTCACAGTAGATGTTTTAATCTGGATCCAGTTCTAGCCGATAAATATAACGTAGAGTTGTAATATGATGGGAAAATGCCATCTGACGTGTAGTTCTTGTTATCTGATCACTATATATATATATAAATATATATATATATATATATATATATATATATATATATATATATATATATCAAAGAGGAAACTGTTATGAACCAAATTACTAAAATTAGATGATATATCATCTGTAACGTTGAAACTGAGAGTGAAATATTAATACCTATTATATAAAAATCTGCGAAACATGCAAGAAAAAGTTAATTTCAATTAGTATTTTAGCCGATTGTGCAAATCACTTAATTATTAGTTCCGTATTAAGCCTTCTCGTGATATAATCAGGCTGAGATCGTATCAGATATTGAAAGTCATTACAATATGACTGTTTGTTCTGACAAATATAATGTCATAATTACATAGATGTTGCTGTGCGATGATTGTAGAATGAGAATCTGTTTGGATAAAGGTCTTTGAAATTGACAAAGATAGATGGAAATATTACGTGTTCGTATATCTAATAAACATGTTTGATTGATTGGTTGATTGAGTGTGTGTGAGTAAGAGAGTGGGCGAATGAGTGAGTGAGTGAGTGAGTGAGCTAGTTCGTCAGTCAACATGTCAGACAGCATGTCAGACAGTCAGTCAGTCAGTCAGTCAGTCAGTCAGTAAATCTGTCAGTCAGTCAGTTAGTCAGTCAAAAGAACAGACTAGCAGATAAAACAAATTAAAACACGTGAACACGCCTAAACACGATTCCATTTCAGTGAGATAATTAAATGTTTAATAATGTAGATAGATCGTTGATTCGGACTTTAATCCATAAGTTAATTAATTCCAAAGATACAATAGATGTAGGATATCCCGATACCGGCATTACAAAAGGTGGATATCCGGAAGACGACTGTAATCCTAGGATATATCACTACCAAGCTATCATCGTCCGCGTATGGATTTAGTTATCAAATAATGGCGGCATCGTAACAACAACAAAATGTAGTGAGCTTCATCGTGTCGCTGAAAAAAAAGTCTCTATACTTCAGAATTATGTTGACGAGTTAATGCTCAACAACTTATAGATATCGGGGTACAATATTTTGTCAATACTCGCACTACAGTACCTTATTTATATTTATTGTTTCTGTGACGGTACTTGGAAGATTAATCTAATGGCCATTCCATTAAGCTAATTAACCGATTTAACAGTTTCCATTTATACTTTCGGTGTAATATTTGATTTGTTTTGGGGGATTTGTTTAACTCTTTGACGCCCGATTCAATAATACCTATATCGTGAATGAATTGGGATTATTTCGGGCCATAAATCATTAACTCCCCTGATACCTGGATCTGATAATAACACCAAAGTGATCGTTTTACATTTTCAGCAAATGGTCTATCCTATAATATGTTGACCGTGTCCAGATGACAAATCCAGTCGGCGTCTGTCTAAACCTTTTCCATTTGTATGTGAACATTTCCATCACATACTTCACCCCCACACTTTTGCCCCAAGCAAATATTTCTTTTGCTTCAACGAAATGCCTCTTCTGTTTGAAGTAAGATACCCTTCTGGGTCAAACAGACGCCGCCACTGCCTCAAAGAAACGCCTCTTCAGCCTCAAACATATTCCTCATAATATTATTTCGTATAAGTGCACCAACTAGTGCGATTACAGCCCCATCTTACCGTTAGTACGGCTTCCGAGATGTCCTTTTCTTACATAATGTTTCATCAAAATGGCGGCAGAGCAACAAAGACAATAACATAGTTAATAAGCTTCTTCTTGCCATTGAAAACACGACCTCTGACCTTCGGTAATGTTGTTGATATAATGCTCATAAACAGAAATATAGATGCGCATGTAAATACATCAAAATTCGCTATCTTTAAAAGCGTGAAGCAAACGCGTAATGTCTTCTCGGGGCGTATTTCATCCACGTCCACATTCATTGAATTTTGACACCCAAATGTATTATGGATTGATTTGAGAAGCTAAAGGGCAAACGAAGAGCTCGCCGCTCGTCATCAGTCATTTTTTCGAAAGGCGAGCTTCTCGATGTGGTATTTAACCATGCCAGTCACGTGTCAAAACAATACTGAAAAGGATCAGTGTGGACGTGTGTTCCCCCCCCCCCACACACACATAATATTTATGCGACACTTCAGAACACACTAAGTGACCCGTTCCTCATATAGTTTATAGGATATTTATATGACAATACGGTCGAGGAATATATCTGAATACATCTGAATACGTTGACGACTGAAGAAGCTTCTATAGAAGGACATAACGAGTAGCTCACTTCGTGTATCAGCATCCCTGTAGCTTGTTGAGAGATGAGGCCATCTATTGATGCGATGCGTGGTTGGTAGCGCGTCGGACCAGCACCGAGGTTAAACAAGACAGGTATTCCCCTGTTTAATCTCGCTCTCCCTCACTCCCTCACACACTCACTCGTCCACCGACCTACTTACTCACTTACTCACTTACTCACTACCGATATCTTATAATTATTATGTAATGTAGCAAAATCTGCGTTATTTTATTCGTGTCTTTTTTTTTTTTCTGTTTTTTTTTGTGATCACTTATTATATAATAGTCATTGGAAATACCAAAAAATGAGTGAGTGAGTGGAGCAGTGAGTGATTATTTGTTCAGTACAGGTTATACCTGGGTCAGGTGATTTCCCTGTGATGGTGAAATAAAACATTCCACGGATACGGGTAACGCTTGGATTCTAACAGACACCAGGAAGTCTGCAGCTCAGCGCGCAATCAACTGAGCCACGGGAGAGCCATTTAGATATTCTGGCATTCAACATTAGTCAGTCGTCATGGCATCCGATAATAATTGGAGAAAAGTTCTGAAAACGATCGTCTTTTAGCCATTTTCAGTCGATCGCATGCAAATAAATGCAGATGTCATTATCACTCATATGAGATCCATCTTAAGTGAAAATTTCATTTGTATATGGGCCTTATATCAGGAAGGTAGAGCATGAAATTGTAATGTTCGGGGTAGCACATTACGTACCGGACAGGTGTCACTTCAGTCGCCGTAATACAAGTAATCGTTGTGGTATGAAGGACAGCCCAATTTCAGTTCCTAGCCTTCGGCGTTGGTTCATACCAGAGGCATATGGCTTCATGGCGTCATCTACGAGGGGAGACACGATGAAGCCAAAGCTTTCTGTTGACGAATGAGATATCCCACAAACACAGCCAACGCTGGGATTCGATTGCACGACCAGGCGGTTCGCACAAAACACAGTACGCTTTCACCTACACCACGGAGGGGCCTTCGTCGTCCACCGAAAACCTTAGTTAAGTTCTGGTTCCCTCGTATCGGCTCGCATTATCTTCGTCGTCTGTTTCCGTTAGCGTCCTTTGAAGCAGCGGATCTAGGCAAACGCCGCCAGCGCCACCTGGTGAGAGATCCGATCATCGTCATCTGGCCGGGGTGGGGCTACAGTCCATCCAGACTCCGGAGCTGGCCGGTCGGCGAAATATATCATCCCATGTATTACCATCGGTCAGCGTGACGTCGACGCGGCTGTCATCGTCATCGTCAGCTGTCTGGTGACGTCGAGTAATGGATAACGTCAGGAGATCGTAACATAAACAAACTGACGGTTGACAACGGGATTAAGATGGACAACCATCCAACTAACAACAGTGCTCATAGTATGGCGCCCACTACAGGTAAATGATATATATACATATATATATATATATGGGGCTATAGACGATTATCAGGTTTGCTAATTACTGTATTAGTTTGAGGAATAACGGCTTAGTAATTACTGCTCTTGGTGATATGGGGCTAATATTGACGTCCTGTGGGCATTAAGAACATAATATTATTTCCTCACTTAGCTCATCTCGACATATTAACCCGATATCCTGTTATTATTATTATTATTATTATTATTATTATTATTATTATTATTATTGTTATTATTATTATTATTATTATTATTATTATTATTGTTATTGTTATTATTATTATTATTAATATTATCTCGAGCTATCTACTGAAGCCATTATTTTCCATTTGATGAACATATGATGTGTTATTTGGCCTTTGATCCGTTCATTTCACTGTACCGACTTATTTGCTTAAGGAACAATCATACAAGTTTATTTTTTACTCGAATTATCCCCGACGTTTATTCGAAGTGTTTTCGGCAAGGGGTTTGTTTTCGATCCCCAACTCACCAAACTTTATGCTAATTTGACAGCTGTTAACACTGTTATTTGTTGGACTATATATCTGACTGTTAACGTTGGTAAATTTGTCATCTGACTGTTCCGTTTGACAGCTGTTAACACGAGTATTTGTTTGACTGTTTGTTTGACAGCTGTTAACACGAGTATTTTTTTGACTGTTCCGTTTGACAGCTGTTAACACGAGTATTTGTTTGACTGTTTGTTTGACAGCTGTTAACACGAGTATTTGTTTGACTGTTTGTTTGACTGGTAATATTCGTAAATGCTAATTATTACCATTGTTTGATTTTTCACTCGGGTAGATTTCTAATTGAAAATTATTACTACCATCGCATGACCACTACTAATACTACTACTACTAATACTACTACTACCACTACTACTACTGCTACTACTACTATAACTACTATTAGTACTACTACTACTACTATTACTACTACTACTACTAAACTACTACTACTACTACTACTACTACCACTACTACTACTACTACCTACTACTACTACCACTACTACTACTACCACTACTACTTCTACCACTACTACTACTACCACTACTACTACTACCACTACTACTACTACCACTACTACTACCATTATGTTTGTCAACAGTAGAACAAGAACTATGACGTTATTACAGCGCGTTAATCAATGATGATGTTCTCAATGATGACCCAGTTTAATTAGACTAAAGAGAATATTGCTAGTTTTTTTATCTTATCATTAAAATGTTTCTTGCTTCATGACTTGCGTGTCCTCACTGGAGCATCTTTATCTATTCGGCTTTGTGCTCACCGACAAAGATTTATCATTATAGCCTAACGTAATCGTAACCAGCTTTCAACTTGATTAGTTATTGCTTATGGTTGATGATAATGATGATGATAATGTTGATGATGATGAATTAGATTATTAATATGACGATGATGATGATGATGATGATGATGATGATGCTGATGATGATGACGACGATAATAATGATGATTATCGTGGTCTTATGGTGGTGGTGGTGGTGAAGATGAAGAATATGATGATGATGATGATGATGATGATGATGATGATGATGAT
>JAODUP010001083.1:62500-72500 GCA_025642065.1 Paralvinella palmiformis | reverse complement strand
TCTTAATCACGAAGATAATTTAACAGTAAAATTGGCCAGAAAATCGTAAACAACATCGAGTTCAATATGGATATTCTTTTTTCTTTCGAAACCAAATTTAAAAAAGGTTAATAATGACTTCCGAAGTGGAAAACAATGTTTTCAGAACAGGATTAGCTACGATAATAGAATAGAGTACTAAGGTTTCAAAATCTAATTAAGTAGAAGATACTTTGATTTCATGTAAACCTTGCTATGGCATTATTAGAAATGGAGAATGTTACTCCATTATCAGCACTGCTATATGTGTGTACATCTCATCAGGTGTTATATATATCTCTCTCACCTGAGGCTTAATAATTGCTTCCTATTCAGACACCAAATTATCTACCGTCTTGTGGGTTATTCGTTCGGTCAATAACAACTGGAAGCGAATCTTCCCATTGAGCT
Organism: Paralvinella palmiformis; assembly: GCA_025642065.1. Taxonomy (NCBI): domain Eukaryota; kingdom Metazoa; phylum Annelida; class Polychaeta; order Terebellida; family Alvinellidae; genus Paralvinella; species Paralvinella palmiformis. The sequence continues at coordinate 72,071 of JAODUP010001083.1, read as the reverse complement.
ATCTGCGGGATGGCACCTTGGTGTAATTTCTTTGTGTAGATTTGTCATTGGTCTCACCTGGAACGTATGAGAAAATGAGATCACCTGACCGAAGCCTTTTATTGATTGGTGAAACATTGCCCACAAACACTAAGCCAAGCTGAGATTTAATATCAACCCACTGTTACTCTACAGCAAGGATGATTACTAACAATATGGGTTTGGCTCAGCAGTGCACGAAAATAAAGATATATTTTGAAAAATCAAATTTGATGACATAGATTGTTGATTGATGGCTCATTTTAAATGCAGCTAAACGGATAGATCGTGCCTTCATCCCATAAAGTGCTGATTATATTTTGAGGAAGCAGGTATACTATATTGTTGCTATTTCAAATTCCAGGCGACAGAATACCTTGGTGGGCACCACTTATCGGCATAGCACTTTTTCTACCGATCACTTTGTACGCTTTGGTGAAACTTTACGACCGCTGTCTCAGGTAGGTTAAAAATGATAACTGGACTTATTATTGTTATTATAGATATTATTTGTTGTTGGTTGTTGTTGTTGGTGTTGCTTATATTGTCGTTATTACCGCTCTAGCACACCATTCTTTATGTGTACATACACTTGTCAAAACTCGATGTAATCATATATACCTTGAATCTTCCGATGGGACCCGTACAATCTGATAACATTGACAAAGTCTCCAGGAGGCATACTTCCGATAGCTGTCATCTATCTACAGGTAGATCTTTATAATCCAGCATAGCACACCAGAAGAGCCCCCATGGCCTAACAGGTAGCGTGATCGGTCGCAGATATATATCACTTGGGCTCAAATCCGGGCTATGTCTGGGAGATGTTTCATCTTACAATTCGCCTCATTACCGCTGGATGTTAATTGGCCCAGTTAGTTTACCAAATACACATATGTGGCAGTAAAGAGCAACGGCAACAAATATAGCACACCAGGTAAATGGCCTTTGAGCAACTCAAGTTGATTAAGATGCTCTATAAATTATTATTATTATTAGTAGTAGTAGTAGTAGTAGTAGTAGTAGTAGTATATTACGTATCACCATCTGACCATCCAACCAGACAAAACCAAGGTCATATGTCTCTGTGGGAAGTAGCTCCGAAACTAAACAACCATTCCCAGGACCAGTCACATGCTCGTTTATAGAAGCCCCAATTCCGTAGTGCACCACTGTGCCAGCGAGCCATACTTTGACTCGGCATATACACGATGACAGCTCCATTATCGAAGTGATAACTATAATCCAGATCTCTTGTTACTAATACTACTTCGGCGTCGAGTTGATATCACGTTTTCACCGGAGAAATGAGACATGCACCGAATAAACGCGGTTAATCTATCTCTCTCTCTCTCTCTCTCTCTCTCTCTCACACACTCTCTCTACCTCCCTCCTCTCTCTCTCTCTCTCTCTGTGTGTGTGTGTGTGTCTGTGTGTGTACTCCCTTCTCTAACCCTCCCTTTCCCCCCATATATCTATCTATATATCTATCCATCCATCTATCCATCCATCCATCCATCCATCCATCTATCTATCTATCGATCGAGCGATCGATCTATCTATCTGATCTCCCCCCCATCTCTCACCATCTCTCTCTCTCTCTCTCTCTCTTCTCCTTCTCTTTATCTATGTATCCTGAATCATGATGGGCTAGGCTCTCTTCAGGAGTACCACAAGAAAGTATACGAACAGTTGCTTCGTGTTATAAATATCAATTCATTTAATATTTTATTTTATTTCAAACAAAATTGAAGTTAGAAAATGTTTTTTGCCAGTTGCCGAAACCCTATCGCTTCCCTACGGGCGAAAACACTGGGATGACACGACCATGGCCGAAACGTCTCCGTGCAAAAACTATACCGGAAGTTCCTTTTCAGATACAACCCTTATGGTATTTCTGGCGGCAGGCAGGATTCGACCTGTGAAGAACAACTCGTCTCCTCTACCGACTTATACTCCAACGATATGGAAAACGACGTGGTGGAGGACACGGAACAGACGACTGATCCAGGACATCACCAGCCTCTGACTTCTGGAGACGACATCGAGGCAAATGAGGTCACCGAAACGACGAATTAAAGCTGACCACTTCTCTAGTACTGTGTGTGCGTGTGTGTGTGTGTATGTGTGTGCGTCGGTGTGTCTGTGTGTGTGTGTGTGTGTGTGTTATTGTTGTCATAGTGTCTATAATAAATGATATGAGTGTTGTTAAGAGGATATTATTGTAAATAAACTAAACAGTGTTGTATTGGGCAGGTTACTGTTTAGTGTCCCGTTGTATTTTGTTGTTGGTTTTTATGAGGAAATACTTTGTGTGTGCGTTCCTGCGTGCGTATGTGCGTATGTGCATGTGTGTGTGTGCGTGTGCGTGGTACCCTTTCTTTAAGCCTATGTTGCGGTATCGAGCGAACAACTTATATAAGTATAGCTCTCCAAATATAGACCCGTCAGTGACACTCCAAATTAGCAACTGTAATCACTTAAACATTCGCGTCACATTAAATAAAGACGAAATTTAATGATCATGAAGTTTAAATTCTTGAGTTACAATCAAACAAAACAATAAACCCATATGTCGGTCAACCGTGAAATGTCCGCCAATATATGGATGTTTATTATAGTATTGTATAAAAACTATTTTAAAATCTATTTATAAACTATGCCTGAAAACATTTATGGTAATAAGAGATATATTTGTTTGTAGTTAAGTTGGCAGTTCTTAAGTGAAGCCTCAGATACTAATAAAACAAACCGTTCGTCCCTACTCACTACTACTACTACTAATAATAATAATAATAATAAGGGTGCCTCCGTGGTATAATTGGTAGCGCATTGGACCACAGATCACTACCACCTGAGTTCGAATCTCGGCGTGGGCATATCTGAAGGTTGTTTCATCTTTGCCTTCACTTCATTACCTTTGGAGGTCACTGTCCCCATTTAGCCTACCTTGTGTACAAAAGTGGCCGTAAAACATCAATCATCATCATGATCAATAATAATAATAATAAAAGTTGTACAATGCAATTAAGTAATAACATAATAATTTAAACATATTCTCTCTCTCTCTCTCTCTTTATATATATATATATATATATATATATATATATATATATATATACTGAACATCAGTAACGCTCTTACTTTGCACTTAAAGTCATTAGTCAACAAATCACCTCTTGACGAACCGACCAAAGTCCATCCTAGTTATCTGATAACATTTCTCATTCGTACCTGTACGACGAACCCGGACATGTCAGCGGCCGCATCTCACAAATACCAAACACGGCACGACGCATATAGACAGCCATAAAACTCCAATCTTTACCTAACATCGATCGGTTCACCTGGTTTTCTTCGCGTTTTGTATTCAGACACCAAATGGCAGGATGAAGACGAGAAATAATTGTTGTCAGGCGGGATCTTTTATCTTTCTTTTGATGTCTTTGCTCGGCTTTGTAATAGCGTTCAGCTCGACATATTGGCTCATTGACGGTAACGCACACTATGGGCTGTGGAAGGTTTGCACCGGAGATCTGTGTGCCTGGCTTATTGGGAGCCAGCTCGTCACAGGTTAGTACACGCACACACACACCTACCTATTTGTCTGTGGCGTGTCCATTTTTCGGTAATGTAAGGTATACAAATAGACAAATAACCGACCTATTTTCACCATTTCCTGTAATACGATGGTACACGGATGTCTTGAACGTGATAACGTCTACATGATGTATATATCATAACGTTGTTGTTGGTCTATATAACTAACCATTATTAAACTATTTTATTACATGAAGGATAGCTCAATGTAGACTTTTGTAGTCAATGTAGTACAATTTCAATTTCATATATATATATATATATATATATATATATATATGTATATATGTGTGTGTGTGTGTGTGTGTGTGTGTGTGTGTGTGTGTGTGTTATGACAATAAAAGGGCGTGGCTATTTTCTGATGTTTATAATTCTTAACAGTTTATGACAAACGACTGCTACCTAAATGAAAACAATTTTATATATTAGTACATATATAACGCAGCTATAACGGAAATAAACATATATTCAGTACATATAATATCTATTATGATAATAATTATAATACACTCGACAATAACAGAAATAATAGTTTTTCACTCAGCCCAAAATAGCACGACTAGTTTCAGTTATAAGAAACCTTATAAGTGCATGTGTCTATATTATTTATGTATATTTTTAATATATATATATATATATATATTTTGTGTGTGTGTGTCTGTGTGTGTGTGTGTGTGTCTGTGTGTCTGTGTGTGCGTTATTTATTTATTATTATTATTATTATACACTGGGGCGTCTCCTTGGTCTAACGGGAGCGTGTTGGATCACAGATACCTACCACCCGTTTTCGAATCTCGGCGTGGGCAATCTGATGGAGGTGTTTTTGACTTCGCTTCCTTACCTTTGGAGGTCGCTCGCCCCTTTTAGCCTACCATGTGCTCTCATTATTACACACACTGCACAGTGATGTGATATTTCGTATATAATGTAATATTGTACAATATATTGTACAATATATTTAAAATTATATTTACATATTTGTACAATATATATATATATATATATATATATATATATATATATATATATATATTTTAATTATTGGTACCCCAATGTCAGAGAGATTGAGAGAGAAAAGAGAGTGTGTGTGTGTGTGTTTTTTTTAAGGGTACATAGTAAGAGGCAACAGGCACAGAGCATCAACATATCTAAACATCCTTCGAAACCTACCTCCATAAATCTAAATACAACTATACATACATTAATCTAAAAATAAAATGTTCCATACCTCCACATATTGATAAATGTGTGCGTATACCTAAGCATGTGTCTGGTCTACTCATCAGCCTGTGGGAACCAGCTAATTCGCTTTTTGTACGCGACAAATATGTCACGCCCACAGGAAAGCAGCTACATCCAGGCTGCGTACAAAAAGCGGAAGCAGGTAAAAACATACCATTTGATATCCATATGTGTGTGTGTGTGTGTGATTGTCCTTGGAGCGTGGTGCATACTGACCTCTGGGACAGCGGGAGAGTGTCTATCGGAATAGCCATACAAGGAGACATTACATCTCGGTTTAGTTGATGAACATTGATTTGATGGTACAGCAATTTGTTGATACGACGAGTAGGTTTTGCTTACAAGTTCTCCATGGAGTTCATATTAGGTTGACAGGCAGGGCATGGCCTGTGGTCAACTTCCTCATTCTGGAGGAATGTCATCACTTTTCGGGATCCGTTGGATTATATCTTAACAGGATACCTCTGTAGTTGCGTCGAATGAAGTTATCTTCAAGGATTACAAGCAAATCTAATGCTACATATTGTAGACACTCACAACGTGCTGCATAACCATCCAGCTGTACCCCTGGCTAATCTGTACTCTTTGGTACCATTATGGTACCATCACTGAATAAAAGATCGTACTGGTGTTGTTGATGCAAACGTACTTTGTCTCCGATTCACGGTAGACTTCTCTAACGATGGTCTTGCTTCAACGAAGGGTTCGTCAGGCATCTCAGACTATGCTCATCAGTTCAGACCAAAAGATCATTCACCAGTGCTCTGAATACAGGCAGTCTTATGGCAGCCAATGTTACAACATACTACTGCACTTAGTACGACTACCAGCACATAAGAAGACTAGGATTGCCTCCATGGCCTAACTGGTAGCGCGGTTGCCTACAGATCTATAACACATGAGTTGAAACCCCGCCGGTCTTTGTCAGAAGGTTATTTCATCTTTCAGTTCGCCTCATTACCTTTGGAGGTTACTTTTGCAATTTAGCTTTTGTCTTGTACACAAAAGTGGCCGTAACACAGCAACACGATCCTGTTTTCTTCTGGTCTTTATTGGACATCAGGACTGAATTCTTCCAGTAGCCAGACACCTATCATTGATTTCTCGACGTTATCATTATTATTAGTAGTAGCAGTAATTGTAGTAGTAGTAGTAGTAGTAGTAGTAGTAGTAGTAGTAATAGTAATATGAGAAGCACCAGTAGCCAAAACAAGGTTTGTTCTGATTATCTCACCTTACTATGGAGTAATATTTCTGTTATTTGTCCCAAATTAGACCAGTCACGAGTTTAAATAAAACAATTACAAAATCTTATTTTGACTTCTACATATGGCTATCTGATACCGACTTTATGTTCCATTATTACACAACATTAGGGGGGTGGGGTAGCTAACTTGTTGAAATAATAATACATTTTGTCTTCGGACTACTGATTGAGAAAATGACATTAACAGCTGGTCAGCTGCGCATCCAGCTGGCCATCTTCTAAAGAGTGCTGCCCAAATATAATACTAGATCGTTTACGTAATTAATAAATTAGGTCATTTTATGTCGTGTCATTTCAGCTGCATTCATCAGTTCTCAAGTAATATTCTGCCTGTCTTTGGCACTTGGTGTGGTCTCATTTGGAGGACACATCGCGTGGCTTATTAAAGGAACAGAACTAACTAGCGTCATATCTTGGGTAGGCCAATTAGCGGCAGGTGAGTAATGACTGATAATGATACAGTATATACACATATTATTTATTTGTGATTATTTTAGTGTGCTAATATGACTTTTTTTTCTAGTTGCTTGGATACTTCCTCTTATTTTGAACTTATCATTATGGAATTATATCACGTTATATATACTTGCCATTATATCATCTTATATAAATTCGATAATTTAATAGTAATATTAATAATGATAAAATAATAATAATAATAATAATAATAATTATAGATTTATTTAAGTACCTTTATTAACATTAAAACCGTTGTATCGTGATGCACCAAAAATTATTATTTAATTAGAAATCTAAACTATATATTATTTATAATTTAAAACCAAACTTTCGCGGATTAAGTTTCACGGATTATAATATTTCGATGAGTATTACAATTACATCAAGTGCATTACAATTTTCTGAGTTTGTATACGAAGGGGTTGGGGTGACCTTTCGGTTACGGAGAAGCAGTTTAGCAAGGTGTCGTATAAAATATATATTCAGACATAAATTGCATTTGTACTGGTACATTTTCCCTACTGGTCAACATTGAGCAGTGAAGATGACATTCATGATCCCACTCACACGTGGATGTGTTCCAACGCCATTCGTCGCAGCGAATGACGGCCAGTCCGAGTCACTTATCTTGTTTACATGCCTTTCAAACTTTCCTTTTCAGTGTTTTAAGATTTTTCACGATACAATTTACTGCGTATCGGGTTGGTATTGGTTTCGAAAAAGTGGTGCATCAAAGTTTATACTAGACAAGTGATAATATATTTGTCTAAATCAAACACCTAATCCATGACATATTAAGATTGTTTGTGTTTGGTCAGTTACGATGTGCACCTGACAGAATAAGTTCCCCCTATTACGTAGACGCGTCCCAGCTAGAATTCTACATGCCCGGATGTAGGGTGTCTCCATGGCCTAATTGGTAGCCCGGTTGCCCACATATCTATAGCACAATGGTTCAAGCTCCGGACGGGCTATACTTCGTATACTTCGCCTCATTACCATCAGAGGTCGCTGGTGTGACTTTACACATATAGATGTCCATGTGTTTTGTATCCGTTTACTTATTGATATTGTCGGTATTTAAAAAGAGAACAAAATACTCAACCATCTCACAATAATTAACGAAACAAATCTGGATAAAGACACCTATAATGACGTAATTTTTGTATTTTCTTTTCCCGCTCGTGTTTCAAATCGCTACATGAACATCCACTGTCATGATATTTTACGCAGGTACAGATTACAAGTTTAGCATAATATCTCTAAAATCTCTAAAATCCGTTCTAAAAATAAACTTGTTCAAGGTTCGTTCACAGATAAATAATAATTATCTTTTAAATCTCTTATAGTTTTTTTTACAGACATATTATTTGGGGTATAATTATATTATATATTATTTGTACAGCGACTTTGAATGGCTCCTGCTAGTAAGGGTGCTTTATTAAATATACATTATTATTATTATTATTATCATTATTATTATTATTATTATGTTAATTATCTCTTAATTAATTCTTCAACTTGCAGCATTTTCCACTGCTGTCGGAGTGATATTGTGGGGTAACGAGACATTTCGATATTTCGGCGGCAATATACTATCCTGGTCCTATTGGGTAATGCTATCCAGCGCCATATTGATGGCTGTTAGTGGCGGTATAACGGCTTGTAAGACCGGATGTGGTACCCGACTCGAAAGGGATCACGCCATCGTATATAGCGCAACGGCGGCCGCTAGAGGCGCTGCAGGCACCGAGGCCTTTCTCAGCGACTCGAACGAGTTGTCGAACTACAGCGATAATGATTACAGGGTGGCGCCACCTAGCAGATCGCATGGCGAATGGGGCGATGACAACATCGGAAAGAGTAGATACTGAAATGTGTTCGGATTTATTTTTATATCAGCTGTATTTGTCATGTGTACTAGTTTTATAAAGTGTAAAATATCACAAACTAAATACTCGTCTCATCAAGTCTCCGATGATGAAATTGTAACACTAAACATTAGGCTACTACATAACATGTATATATATATATATATATATATATATATATATGCAATACATATATGCATTTTATCGAATACACACACACACAGACACACACACACACACACACACACAAACACACACCTATATATATATATATATATATATATATAGGAGAGGGGATTAAACAGTCCAGTGTTCAGAGCACTACGATTCAACCGCCCTCAACTCAGAGTAACAATCGAATCAAGTGACATGTATTTATGGGCTGTTTCCCTAAGCATATATCAGGGGTAACCAGGGTTAAGACTAAACGCAACTCACTCACTCACTCAATCACTCACTCTCCTGGCATTTACAATCCATTTATAATAACCAACATATGGCCGCAAGTGCTGACAGCCAAAACGAGGTAGACAAAAGAACTTCGGCAGCTTGTTTCTTTCTTACATAATACTATTTTATATTCATTTTGCCAATATTGATAAGATGGGCAGATACTTCAATCTTTACTTCAAATAAATCCATTTGTTAAAGGATGGAGAACACATAGCCAATATTTAGAGGACTGGTTATTTTTATTAATGGGAAGAAAGACGAGCGTAGAGTTGTTAGCAAAACAAATACCACAAATAAAACCTATATAACCTCTCTTCCTTCATATCTTTAGAAGCTGATATAATTGAATTACAAACACGCTTTTTTCGGCCTCAGAAAAAAAATCCCCTTCTCTCTCTTTATATATATATATATATATATATATATATATATAAAGATTTATAATAGTTTGCATATATAAGTGACGTTTATGTTTTTAAGCTGTTCTTCCCCGAGTGGGTGCCTTTGCGCCTATTCCAGTATGCATCCTTATCGCCGAAATGCATGCCATACATCCACGACATACATCTTGTGTAGTACATCGAAATGACGTCACTACGTGATAAACAACACCGAAATGAAACGTCATGAAGTGTTATCGCAGAACTACATCTAACACCAT
>JAODUP010001083.1:0-55000 GCA_025642065.1 Paralvinella palmiformis | reverse complement strand
TCTGACTGACTGATTGTTATTGACTAACTGACTGATTGTTTGATTGACTGACTGATTGACTGACTGACTGACTGACTGATTGAGTGACTGATTTACTTATTGACTGACTGACTCTCTGACTGACTGATTGTTACTGATTGACTGATTGACTGACTGACTGACTGACTGATTGAGTGACTGATATATCAATTAACTGACTGACAGTCTGAATGACTCACTGGCAGATGAACTGTCTATCTGACCGATCGCTGACTGACTGACTGGTTGACAGACTAACTGACCGAATGAATGAATGATTTATTGATTGACTAATACACAGATTGACTGACTGACTAACTGACGGACTCACTCACTAACTCACTCAATAACTCACTCACCCACCTACCCACTCATTCATTCCCCCACTCATCGAATCCAGGTTTGCGAAAGAGAGAGAAAATGCTCTTAGCTCAAAATTAATCGGACTAATGTAGGAAAGAGCAGATCGAATTGGGTCAATTTTGTATTCTCTTCCCATTTCTAAATGTTTGTATTATCGCCAACACCAGAAATAGCCCGTTAACGTGGCAGGAGTTTGTGTTGGGGGTTGGAGGGTTAGTGATGGTGGAATGGACTTCGAGAGTTCTCTAAAAAGCGGGAAAGATGATCGGGATCGATAGAAGGGGCACGTCGTCGTCGGGAGAAAGACGGCGACGTTCGCATTTCCGAACGAAGAAATGACCGCCAATAATGCCCCACAGCACGCCGAGAGGGGGCGCCACCGTATCTCCTCCGTATTTACGACTAAGCGTCCCCGGTTCATCTAGCAATTATCACACGCTACCGGAAGTGAATCCAGCGGTGGCAACGGATGATTAAATCCGGTGGGGATTTATTAAGCGCCTTACTGTCATCTTAAGACCGATGACATAGATACAGAGAGTAGTTCTCCACTGTCTCTTATTTCCAGCTGATGTCATCATTGTCATCGCGTTTCAGATATGTTTTGGCGTAAATTAACAACCCTCGACAACAGTTTCGGCTTTATGTACGTATTTAATTTGCGTTGAATTAAAAAACCAACGAGGAACTAGTTCATTTATTATATACGAAGCATGTTAACGTTGCATTCGACGTTCCGATGCCGCAGTGGTTACCGCGCAACGCCTTAAACCTTCAGGTTACGAGTTCGAATCCGGCTGGCAGCTTTCTTTGTGAGTTTTGTTTCCCCATTCAGAAGCCGCTCGGCTGCGTGACACGAAGCTAAACGTAAATCGCATCAAATCACTATTCTAGTTGATTTGACATATTATTTCCTTTTACGGAGTTTACAAATGATTATCTCAAATGTGGTATGTCAACAGCGGTATGTAACAAACTGTTAAAACTAGTCCCTCATCCACCGTTCACACTTGAGGTGTACGAAAGATTAGAGTCGAAATAACCCGCGGAGTATTTGATCATATTCGAGGTGTCTCTAAGGTGCACCTCCTTAATTCAGTGAGATGGCTTCAACATTTAAGGCGGTCAATTATCAACGATGTTCTGATCGAGATATTAACTCCCGTAGCTGTCGATTCTCCAACGGGATTTCACCCCGTGAACCCTGGCCCACGCGTCACGCGGCCTATTGTTACAGTTCAGTAAATATGAGAAGGGACCAGTCTAAATCTGGGACGCTTCGATTTTCCGTAAAGTTTGATATAAATGGCGAAATGAGAGATGGAAAGAGAGAGAGAGAGCATTTTTATATTTGAAGAAGTAAAAACAATACCATTACTTCGAGAGACCTATTATCCGCGCCGGTAACGGCGAAAGAAATCATGTTTCTATTTTGAAGATGATCCGCCAGAACACTTACCTGGATACCACGAAATATAGAAGCTATCGACCAGCGTCGGTACGACAAGCGTCGTGACGAAAATGACGAACAACAGCCGAATCATCGTCAGATGTGTGGGGTCCGCGCCTTGTTGTCTTCTCACCTGTGTCTCGTTAGCCTTTGCCTGCGTCGAGCCTAGGAGGACAGACAATGGGAAGACATGATAACAGCGGGGAGATGACAGAAGACGTTCTCGGGTCCCTATCAGCGACGCCGTATTCTGTCCGTTCATAAGTCAGGTCGTATCTTAACGTCGCAGCCCCGTTGTCCACCAGTCGAAGTATGCCGGGTCAGCCGGGTCGTGGTGACCCCTAGCTGGGTCACAGCGGTCCCGGAATCCTTTGCGAATTAATTAAGCGCCGGATGAGGAGGTGTTGCCGCGGTCGTGGCGGATCTTTTCGACGTTTGTGCGGCGCCATTGATGGGGATATAATTAATGGCTGACCGTGTCAGCAGGAGTCGGCCACTTCCAGGATGGATGTGTCCAGATAAAGCTCGGGATCTGCTAGCATCCTAGGTTCGAGCAGCGTTAGGCGGGGGTGGTTGCGAATAATGGGGAGGTCAAAGGTGAAGGCCAGTAGATCGCGTGCTGCTACTACTACGGCGATAACGGGATCGGCGAGTCGGCTTAGAGAGAACGTCCCAGGATTTGATCCTGATTTAATCGGGGATTGGCAAATGAGGGGAAAACTTTCGCTAAACGACCTCTGCTGTTTCGGGATGGTCAGATGAAAGTCGGACAAATGGACAAATATGGCCATATATATATATATATATATATATATATATATATATATATATATATATATATATATATATATAATAATCATCAAAATCATAACTAGAAACAACGCTATATATATATATATATATATATATATATATATATATATTAGTGTGAATCCGATCTTCGCACGGAACTTGTCTTACACTGTTTTGTTTGAAAGTATGCTTGAGGATTAACAATGACATTTCAAAAGTACACTGCGAAGTAAGTTACAGCTATTATCTGTAGAGAATATACTCAGCTAGCAGCGGCTAATGGGCTCGATGACGAAAAGGTGTCTGTTGCTAATATTTCTGGGGACGTTTTTATTTGACTTGATAGATCATTCGTTTCATGCTCTATGATCATGAAACCGGGATAGCACACGAAGGTGGGATCACTTATTTCCTGTGTGGTTGCTTTTAGTGAGTGGCTATTCCTATCTCCTTCCACCACCCACTCCAACCACCACTCACAGGAGAGAAGAACGGAAACACGGAGCCAAATTATCCGAGGATGGTAACCACCAGAGTGTATTACGTCCTCAGAGGATCCTTAAAGTCCCACTCGATTTTTAATTTGATTCGGTAGAGATGGCAGCGCCATTTAACGTGGTCATTCATCCACCATGTTGTGAGCCGAAGCATTGATTCCTGAACGGTGTCCGCCTTTTGACGGGTTAGAACAGCTGATCCCTGACGCCGTTAAAACTCATTCACCCCACCCGTTGGTTCGAAGTGCAACGTTCGCACCCTATCTGGATCACCGGTGCCCAGTAAACCACATCGACATCGCCATTGTGAGGAAGTCGTAAGATGTCCGTCTCGTAGGGCATTTTATTGAGGAAATTGTTTTTGACGGCAACATTTAACAAGAGAGAGAGGGGGGGGGGAAGAAAGATAGTTAGATAGATAGATAGATAGATAGATAGATAGATAGATAGATAGATAGATATAGATAGATAGATAGATAGATAGATATATAGATAGATAGATAGATAGATAGATATATAGATAGATAGATAGAGAGAGAGAGAGAGAGAGAAGAGAGATAGAGAGAGAGAGAGAGTTGATAGATAGATAGATAGATAGATAGATAGATATGATAGATAGATAGATGAGAGAGAGAGAGAGAGAGAGAGAGAGAGAGAGAGAGAGTTGATAGATAGATAGATAGATAGATAGATAGATAGATAGAGAGAGAGAGAGAGAGAGAGAGAGAGAGAGAGAGAGAGAGAGATTTATAAATTTCCACTGCTAGTTTGGATCCTACTTTGGAAACTTGGATATCATTTATTTGTTTATTGTTATTTATGCACTATTTATAATTGTGATCGAAGGATGCTTGAATTTGGAAACTCAAAATATTTAATATCGTTATTCAAAGTTGGTATTAAGAAATAATTATATAATTAAAGGTCAATGTTTATAGCTGGCATTTAATCTGCATATTTTCTTTTCTGTTTCTAATACAAAGCTCACCAAAATTTAATTCAATTTTATGATATTACTGGAACATATTTTTATATATGATATGACTTACCTATATTTGGTTGTTTTCGTGTTTTTTCCTGATTACAAATTCGATAGCTAAAAAATCAACAACTTAAGAATGATGATGTAACTATCGAGAAATTAATGATTATATCATGAATAGTTTTGCTCAATGCTGTGGAATATTCTTAAAGTATTGAACTTCCTTAGAGAATTGATGAAGCAGATCTTTGGTACATACAGAACATAAAGAGATCATCTTAAATGTGTGATGATATATTTAGAAATAGCAACCCGGTGAATGAATATAAACATAATATGAACGATTAGGAAAATGTTACACGAAAAACTAAGATGAGACAAGAATCACACGAATAAATCTATTTATAATTAAATCAGTAGTTGTAATAATACAACGCATTTTGATCCCATTGGCTCGAAATGGATTAAGCTTTTGACACATATTGATAGAGCTTTGGGTAAAAACATTCCAAGTGTAGATCATATGCTGATTATTCGAATTTGTTTTATTAAAGAAGCGCCACGAATCATCATATTTGAGATTAGTAAGTTAAGAAGAAATCTCAGTAATTAAAACAAATCCTGTGGATATGACAATATTAATATATGCATAGTTCAAAAACAATATCATCAACTGTAAAGAGACTACCAGCTATTTCTATGGCCCAACTGGTAGCGCGGTTGGCCACATATCTATAGCACCTGGGTTCAAACATTGGCCGGGCTATGCCAGAAAGGTGTTTCATCTTTCATTTCACCTTTGGAGGCCACTCGGTCCATTTAGTCTACCTTGTGCGTAATAGTGGACGTAAAACATCAACATTCTATTTGTTTAAGTTGACTCACAAAATGTTAAGTGGGTTTTCTTCTAATAAAATGGCTATTATGCGTGTCATATTACACACGGATAATGTTTAGGACAAAATGGTACAAGTCTGTTTTTATTGTCCACACGGTATAGAATATGAATGATATAATTAAAACAGAAAAAAAAAAGTTCTTAATGGGTTTGTAGAGCTAATAACATTTGATAGCTAAATTTCTTTGTGTATTATTTTACCATATATTAGCATATAATCAACAAATTAAGAAGAATAAACAACAGAAAATATCATGGTTAGCCATACCTTATTGTCATTGACCGTAACATGGTTAGCCATATCTTATTGTCATTGACCGTAACATGGTTAGCCATACCTTATTGTCATTGACCGTAACATGGTTAGCCATACCTTATTGTCATAGACCGTAACATGGTTAGCCATACCTTATTGTCATAGACCGTAACATGGTTAGCCATACCTTATTGTCATTGACCGTAACATGGTTAGCCATACCTTATTGTCATTGACCGTAACATGGTTAGCCATACCTTATTGTCATTGACCGTAACATGGTTAGCCATACCTTATTGTCATTGACCGTAACATGGTTAGCCATACCTTATTGTCATTGACCGTAACATGGTTAGCCATACCTTATTGTCATGACCGTAACATGGTTAGCCATACCTTATTGTCATTGACCGTAACATGGTTAGCCATACCTTATTGTCATTGACCGTAACATGGTTAGCCATACCTTATTGTCATTGACCGTAACATGGTTAGCCATACCTTATTGTCATTGACCGTAACATGTTGATATGTGCTATCTTTCTTAAACGTCTGAAATCCGGGGGCTTTAAGTTTCTATCAAGATCAGTTGGTCTATGGTTATCACAGAACTGTACCAAAGTTTAATTATCAAGGTGAAAGGCTGGAGTTGTTTCAGAAGTTTTAGTCTCAAATTTAGTGATGCCGATTATTATGTATCAAAATGAGAATAATATTTATATCAGAAAATTTATAAAAGTTGTTTAGAATTAGAAAGAAATATGCATACATATTAAACCAAATGAGGACAGAATAATTTTGTACGATAAGAACTAGTGACATTAAATTGTGGAACATGTTAAATATTAAATGGCACAGCATTATTTCAGTTTCACTTTTCACAAAATGATCAATAAGAAGGTTATTGATGGAATATTGGAATATTATTTCTTTGATTTCTTGGCTAAAGCGAAAGATGAAACTCCCATCAGACGTAGCCTGTCCGAGGTTTGAACCTAGATGGCTTAGGTCTTTTCATTAAATTATTTCTTTGATTTCTTGGCTAAAGCGAAAGATGAAACTCCCATCAGACGTAGCCTGTCCGAGGTTTGAACCTAGATGGCTTAGGTCTGTGACCAAGTGCAATACTAGTTCGATGTTACGTAGGTGACTTAGTACTAGGTTTTTTTTTCACCGCCAAACCATTTGATATTATTACGATGTACGTGTCTCGTACCTTTAACAATACATCCTAACATTACCTATTATTACGATGTAGGTGTCTCGTACCTTTAACAATACATCCTAACATTACCTATTATTACGATATACGTGTCTCGTACCTTTAACAATACATCCTAACATTACCTATTATTACGATGTAGGTGTCTCGTACCTTTAACAATACATCCTAACATTACCTATTATTACGATGTACGTGTCTCGTACCTTTAACAATACATCCTAACATTACCTATTATTACGATGTACGTGTCTCGTACCTTTAACAATACATCCTAACATTACCTATTATTACGATGTACGTGTCTCGCTCCTTTAACAATACATCCTAACATTACTTATTATTACGATATACATGTCTCGTTCCTTTAACAATACATCCTAACATTACTTATTATTACGATTACATGGTTTTCCTTTAACAATACATCCTAACATTCTGTATTATTACGATATACATGTCTCGTTCCTTTAACAATACATCCTAACATTACTTATTATTACGATATACATGTCTCGTTCCTTTAACAATACATCCTAACATTACTTATTATTACGATATACATGTCTCGTTCCTTTAACAATACATCCTAACATTACTTATTATTACGATATACATGTCTCGTTCCTTTAACAATAAATCCTAACATTACTTATTATTACGATGTACATGTTCTCGTTCCTTTAATAATAACTCCTAACATTACTTATTATATATATGTATATCTCATTATCATAATTAATGTGTTCTACATTCAGATGTTCTAATGGTTTCAGATTCGATTGTTTTAATCTCTTAATGTTATTTAAGATTTTACACTCTACGATCCGGATCTGTAGTTACTGATAATCCGGATTTCCAAAATCAGCAGTAAACGTCCGGCATCAGGCTTCATCATCAATTGTTTGATCTCTGATCTCTGATATCTGATGTCTGATATCTGATGTCTGATATCTGATAGCTGATGTCTGATGTCTGATGTCTGATGTCTGATATCTGATATCTGATGTCTGATATCTGATATCTGATGTCTGATGTCTGATATCTGATATCCGATGTCTGATATCTGATGTCTGATATCTGATATCTGATGTCTGATATCTGATATCTGATAGCTGGCACTTATAATATATTTTAAAAAAACACCGAAGTCAATTATTACTGCAGTTGATGTGCATTATTTGTTGCTTATAGCATCAGCAGTACCTACTGCAACAGTAATAGCAGTAGCAGCAGTAGTAGTAGTTGTAGTACTAGTAGTAGTGATGGTAGTAGTAGTAGTAGTAGTAGTAGTAGTGGTAGTAGTAGTGGTAGTGGTAGTAGTAATATTAGTAGTAGTAGTGGCAGCAGCAACAATAGTAGTTTTTGTTGTTGTTAGAAGGCGGAGATAAATAAATTGTAATCTTGTTATTTAGTTTAACGCAGTCCTTCATTTGTGATAAATAACTTACCGACGAATGACCTTTAACCCTAGCTTTGACCACTGCGACCCATAGCTTTCGATAATATTATTATTCCACATCGCACAGCTCAATCCAGTCACTAAACCAATTGCCAATATTGCTTTAGTGACCACTATCGATTAATGGGGCGAATTCTGGACCAATCAAAGTTGGTACCGAGGCAAAATTGTGATTTGACCTTACTCTACGGTGCGCAGTCCGTGTTTTACTAACGACATATACACCGTGACCCATAGTCTACTAGAAACCAATGGTTACGGATAACACACATGCTGTTATTGTACTTCCTGAACGAATACAAGCAGTCAATTTTGAATAGCAACGTGACAAGTGGAATTTGGACACAAGAGGACAATTAGCTATCTCAGTAGGATTCTACGTTTTTTTTTTATTTAATAGATTACCACCTGTCTGGCATCGTCAGTTTTGTTAATAGTTGTCTTGTACAAAGTGGGTGGCACTGTTTATGGCTTTTTTAATCTGACAAGTTTAGTGAATCACAAGAAGAATAAGCACGCACACACGCACGCACGCACGCACGCACGCACACACGCACACATGCATGCACACATACACGCAAGCATACACGCAAGCACGCACGCACGCATACACGCACGCATATACACACATGCAGAGATAGATAGATAGATAGAGAGAGAGAGACGCACACACACACACACACACAAACACACACACACACACAGAGCGAGAGAGAGAGAGAGGAATTCAAACAGATAAATGAACACACAAACAAATAGATAAACACTCCCAAATATTATATATCTATCTTTAAAATTGATTTACATACATCATGAACTGTCTGAATTTGTAAACAAACTCAATCATTATGTTATTGTATCCACGGTTGACCGGACAGTATTAATATATCTAGTGTTGTTCGTCTTCTTTCTGGCGAATAATATCAAATCATAACGCACTCATACTGGAACAGGTGTTCGTGGGTAAACAAAGGGTTTAACATTATTTAGCCATCATCAGATCTAGGCTTTATTGGGCTTTCGTTTGTAGTTAAGATACATTTTAAAATATTGGATACATTTGGGGAAATTGCAAAAGTGTATTTACCTTTTCAAGACGTTTTTAGATGATAGTCAAACGCAGTACGAAAATAGTGATATCTCTATGTAAACAAATGTAAATGTTGATGTTTTAACGGCCACCTTTGTGCACAGGTTACCCTAAATGGGCCGAGCGATCTCCAAAGCTAATGAAACGAAGTGAAAGGTGAAACATGCTTCTGATATAGCCCAGGCCGGGTTGGAACCCAGGTGCTATATATCTGCGGCCAACCGTACTACCTGTTATGACTACTCTATGACTTACGACGATTTTATTAAAAAAATTATAAATAATGTATTAGTTTTGCTGAGACTTTACAATAGCCAACAGCATTACAGTTACTACTACATACTATAATAATAATAATAATAATAATAATAATAATAATTATTATTATTATTATTATTATTATTTTAAGATCACAACTGACAATTTGTGAGGCTTTTCTAATAAAGTATTTTTTATCTGCTCCGTTTTGTAAATGAAACTATTTTGAAAAATCTGACACCCATAAGTTATTATGAACTCCTTATATCTTGTGATGATCCTATATTATTTGTACGATCTGTGATCGAACGAAGTTCTAGACATTTCACTCGGGATCAATATGGTAAACATCCGGAAAGTTTTGAGACATCGTACAACAGTATCGTCTATCTTGTATCGAAGTATGTTAGTCTTAGTCTCGGTTATACATTTCGTTTTAGATGGCAGCTGCTGCGTGAGACAAGCGAATAATACGATAAATTGTCCTCATCGTAATTAACGCATCCTATGCCCTTAAGATGTCGTGGAAGAGATGCGGGAGGTGATTCTCAAGAAAATTGTTATCTCTATTTATTTAAACAAAGCCAATATGTTAAGATAATAGCCCGTGGTCGTCACCAGGGATGCTATCTGTGACACGGATCTAAGATGTAACAGGACTTGAAGCCGTCGATGAGTATATCATAAGATGATAACTATCCGGATCACTATGGACATGGAGATTGAATTGATGGTGGTGTTGTTCTACGAGATTGAAAACTCTAGCGTTGTCTAGTGGAATGTTTAAACAGTGTTTAGGTTGTCTACAACACGGAACCTGGAATACTTCAGTCGTTCCATGCCCCGCCTAATTGCTTGGTCAACATCCGAAGTTCAACAAGATGATCGTATCTCTGTTTTAGGAAACCGCTGATAATGTACCTAAAGCGGTGAGGTAATGGCTGTCTATTGGAATATGTCAACTCAGGAGTGAAACGACAAAAACTAGCAATTTGTTCCTACATTTTGTCCTGAATTAGTCAACAAATAACTAACTTATTCCTCTATTTTAGCAAATGTTTATACTGCCACACGATCAGGATCAATTCACGTGCCACATTACATTACCATAAATCTGTCCTGGTAACCTGTCGAACCCTATTTATTTGAAATACCCCTTTTATACCCTACGCATATTTAATCTTTATGTTACCTGGAAGTTGTAACGGTATTTTTTATCTCATCTAAATACTTCTAGGTATATCTTATCTAGGTGGCACAGTAATAAACAAATGATGAACTAATTAAATTAAACATGTGTCTATCGAAATGTGCAACTTGATGTGTTAAAGCAATCAAGTCGTAATTTTCGAAACTGGTTCTGTTACTGCGCAATCGATGACCTGCTATATAATTAATTGTGTGATATGTATATATGTCGAAGAAAACGATCCGCTTTTTTATTATGACGTAATAGACTTCGTTATTCCATTTGGTCAATATGTAAACGTTTACAAATATGGCTACTAAGACAAGGACGAATTGATGATAAACGGAATAAAGTTAAGATATACAGAATGTACCAATAATGTGGATGACGAGGGGGAGGTGTATTTTTAGGTCCACTTTTGTGCATATAGTAGGCTAAATGGGCCGACGGACCCCCAAATGTGGTGAAATCAAAGATGAAACATCTTTGTGATACACCCCCGTCGAGATTCGAACACGGATTGTAGTGATTTGTGGTCCAACACGCTACCGTTAGACAACGGAAGCGCCCCCGAACATGAGACGGAAAAACAGCAATGGCGACATTAATACAAGACTGATTATATATTTAAATTTAACAAACATTTAAAAACCTAACAAACGAACCATCTTACTAATTTACCTGTATTCCGTTTGCGCGTGTTTGTTTAGATGATGATGATGATGATGATGATGCTATATCTGATGTCTGATTCGTTCTTCCTGCGACTGTCCACGTTCCCTCCGAACACTGTCAGATCGTTCCCGATCTCCGTATGACGTCGATGATCAGTATCTACAGCGAATCCCGTATCCCTGTCCGAGTTTCCTGGATCAGACTGCCGGATGCGCACCCCGGTCAGGTGATACAGGTATCCGGATCGCGACTGTGACGCTTCTCTCGTACGTCTAGAAGTAATCGGTGAGATTTACCTGACTATCACTGAGGTAATCGTCTCCCAATAGCCGTTTGTTTACCATTGTCGTGCGCCTATCATTAAGAAGTCCCAGTCAACAGAGAGACACCAACTAGTTAATAACCCGGAGTGTTACAACTTCAACTGCAGCGCGTCGTTTGTTCGTCGTCTTTGCTGATGGAAGTTCTCGTTAACGTCGCGCTATCGGTGCATGCATGCGTGCGTGTGTGTGTGTGTGTGTTTGTGGGCGCGCCTGTGTGCGTCTATTCGGTTCATTGGCGGGGCCTCGTGCGCGCGCTTGCCTTATATATATATATATATATATATATATATATATAGGGTGCCCCTCGAATGCCAAAGATAACCATTGCCGAGCCAGTATCTCCAATCAACAAATACCGGCTGAAGGGGTGCCAGTTCGGGGGTGGGGTTTGTGGGTTCGGGGGGAAGGCGCAGTGTGTGTGTGTGTGTGTGTTTGTTGTGTGTGTGTGTGTGTGTGTGTGTGTTTGTGTGTTGCGGGTCCTGTCTCGCTTTGTGGCTTTCTATCTTCGGATTTGAGGTTAATAGCTAAAGCTAAAATGTACGGCTACGTGTGGTAAACACAGGCTCGATGGCTGGGTGAGTGAGTGAGTGAGTGAGTGAGTGAGTGAGTGAGTGAGTGGGTGAGTGAATGGGTGGGCGTGTAATACGAGGGCGGTGTGTTGTTAAGATCGGGAGTGTGTGTTTGGGGGGGGGGGGGTATTGGTTGGTTGGTAGATTGAATGGCAAGGATAGAGCGAGATACAATCAGAGCTGGTGATATAATGAGAATTGATGATGGGACGAATGGATTCGTAATGGGATGGCTGTTGACAGTAGAATCTGTGTCTCTAATTGAATGGCAGCAGAATGCAAACTGACCATTGAATGGGGTGAGATGGGACGGGCGCAAAATGTGTTGTGAATTAGAATAGCCGTTGGTTGTTGGAATATGATAATAAGGTTGGAAGGATAATTTAGAATCTTTCTTTAATTATTCATTTACAGTATCCAATAAGACGAACAGTTTTACTAATATTTATAATAGGTTAGAAGTAGGTGATAATTGTTTCCGTACTCCCCTGCATCGATCGACTTAAATGAATCGATTTAGACAAAGATCTGATATATATATATATATATATATATATATATATATATATAGAGAGAGAGAGAGAGAGAGAGAGAGAGAGAGAGAAGAGAGAGAGAGAGGGGGGGGAGAAAGAGAGAGAGGGAGAGACATACTGTTTGTTAATCTGTCAGAGAGGATTGATGTCGGTGAGAGACTGCCAGATGTCTGTTCGCTGTCTGTTATCAGCACAATTCATATTCCATTTCACAATCTATTTCTTTATACGGTCCCTGTCATGTATCCTTCCATCTCATTAGTTGATACGGACAGATCTATGTTAGGTGACATATAAATAGAAGCTATGATACTAAAATGCTTATCAGCCTATTGCTGGGGAAAACCTGTCTGAAACTTATATTTCTTTCCCGATTTATTGCTGTATAGGTATAGTGTAATGATTTATTCGTACAAGAAGACATGTAGCTTTACGTTTATTAATCTGAACCGTATTTTGGTGACCACTGAATTCTCTGTTTATTGAAACACACTTGATAACCGTCAATACTGACCACACTATGAAAGTTAACATTATCGTTAAGACACGTAACATATCTAGTTTTCATGTTGGGAAATGGGTGAGTGAGTGAGTAAGTGAATGAGTGAGTGAGCTATTTCTTCGGGTGCAGCTTGTTTTTATAACAATGGCAGTGTTTACATAATATTTTTTTTATACTAGTATGGCAATGTGAAACAGGCGGAAGAATTCTTCGCATTTGTATATCTTAAATAATTTACTTACAGTACTTGTGTGTGTCAATATCAAAACTGGTAACATGGCTGTCCGGAGATCTTCAAAGCCCAATCAGATATTTGATTTAATATCGCGAATCGATCCAGTGGCTTAGATGTATGTATTTCGTTGTAACAAGAGATTGGGCTTACTATAAAAGTAAATGTTTTACCAGCAGTGAATCGTCTCGCTTAAAGTTGGACTAAACCGTGGAGGGAGGGAACAGGACTGAACCGTGGAGGGAGGGAACAGGACTGAACCGTGGAGGGAGAGAACAGGACTGAACCGTGGAGGGAGGTAACAGGACTGAACCGTGGAGGGATGGAACAGGACTGAACCGTGGAGGGAGGGAACA
Source organism: Paralvinella palmiformis (assembly GCA_025642065.1). Taxonomy (NCBI): domain Eukaryota; kingdom Metazoa; phylum Annelida; class Polychaeta; order Terebellida; family Alvinellidae; genus Paralvinella; species Paralvinella palmiformis. Next base: position 41,333 of record JAODUP010001083.1, on the reverse strand, counting down.
GGACTGAACCGTGGAGGGAGGGAACAGGACTGAACCGTGGAGGGAGGGAACAGGACTAAACCGTGGTGGGAGGTAACAGGACTAAACCATGGAGGGAGGGAACAGGGAAAATGGGGGGGGAAAAAAACGTGGTGGGAGGGAAAAGGACTGAACTGTGGAAGGGAGAATAGGACTGAACCGTGGAGGGGGAACAGGAATAAACCGTGGAGGGAGAGAACAGGACTGAACTGTGGAGGGAGGGAACAGGAGTAAACCGTGGAGGGAGGGAAAAGGACTGAACTGTGGTGGGAGGGAACAGGAATAAACCGTGGAGGGAGGGAACAGGACTAAACCGTGGAGGGAGGGAACAGCACTAAACTGTGGTGGGAGGGAACAGGCCTGAACTGTGGAGGGAGGGAACAGGACTGAACCGTGGAGGGGGGAACATGAGTAAACCGTGGTGGGAGGGAACAGGACTAAACTGTGGAAGGGGGAATAGGACTGAACCGTGGAGGGAGGGAACAGGACTAAACTGTGGAAGGGGGAACAGGACTGAACCATGGAGGGAGGGAACAGGACTAACCGTGGAGGGAGGGAACAGGACTAAACCGTGGAGGGAGGGAATAGGACTGAACCGTGGAGGGAGGGAACAGGACTAAACCGTGGAGGGATGGAACAGGACTAAACCGTGGAGGGAGGGAAAAGGACTGAACTGTGGAAGGGGGAATAGGACTGAACCGTGGAGGGGGGAACAGGAATAAACCGTGGAGGGAGAGAACAGGACTAAACCGTGGTGGGAGGGAACAGGACTAAACCGTGGAGGGAGGGAACAGGACTAAACCGTGGAGGGGGGGAAAGGACTAAACCGTGCAGGGAGGGAACAGGTTTGACTAGATGCTGCCAGCTCTTTCCATAAAAATATATATTTATAGATAATTGCCATGCAACAGCACGTAAATCGTCTACACGTCGATCAGCCTCCATATATATATATATATATATATATATATTATATATATATATATATATATATATATATATTATCTGTTGAAATCAGGGGAAGGCGTCAGCTTAGTGTAATGTTATGCAGATGTTGTGCAAATCTTCCTAATGAGACTGCATGGGAGGCCGTGCATATTTAGTGTGCTATAAATAATGATAATAATAATTATTAATATTGCATGTTTTATTCGTGCCATGTAAGACTGTCAACAGTCCCGACTTCTTTTTAGTACCAATGACATCGATCCCTTCACCACATACTACCTTTCCATCATTCAAATGCTTATCTAGACTGAAGCGAGAGAGGCTTCAATGGTCTTCAATGCAGTAATTCACGGTTAATTTAAGATCATGTAATATATATATATATATATATATATATATATATATATATATATATATATATATATATATATATATATATATATATATATGATCTCTAAATACTTGGTCGACAAGTTGATACCTGATAACAAGCAATTAACAACAACTCAATGTAACATTTATCGCCAAATTATCAAAATAAATTAGTCTTGCATCAAACGACATACATATAAGAATATTTCCTGCACATGATAAAATGTTGCAGACTTCAAGTTCACGGATTTCACCGACACGATTTCTCAAGATGACCTCGTAAGCGAGTTTCTGCAGTTGTAATTTGCATACGCATACTAACGAAACGTCCCAGGGTCGAAACGAAAGAGGAGGAAAAAACCATTCATTCGGATGACCTTGTTGGGAATTTTCGCGCGGGGGTGCGAAATTGCGAATCAGCTGAAAAACAAACACACAGAGGGGGGTTGGGGGTTGGTAGGATCAAATAAACTAAAATTAATAGAACAATTAGATACACACTATGAATATTTTATTTTATTAGTTTAATAACAGAATTTCCTCAGTAAAATTGACATATAGGATAGTTTAAAATAATCAGCCTATCCTTGGGGGGGGGGATAATAGCTCCGCCCACCTCCCAGGAACTAATTTCATTTATACAAAGGTCCCTTGTCGGAAGTTAGCCGGTAGATGTCACTGTTGGTGAGTACGTGACAAAAGACGGATGATATGAAGAAAGAATACCGTGAGAAGGAGACCAAATTAATGACAGGTTATATAATATGATCATTATGTGATGGCCTGTTAAAAGTTTAATCACAATGGAAATCCCGTTTATTTCATCTTTCTCAAATCAAATTATATTCAGCCTATAATATGATATTCAATGTCGATCTTAGCCTGATTGTCATAAATAATATTAAAATTTCCCACTGGCTATATAGATTGGATAGAAGAATTCCGACAAGAGTTGAAAATGTAAATAGAGGTATATTGCTTTAACAGTACAGTGAGTCAGTACGCCATACGGTTAACTTTAATTTCATTTTCCAGTTAATTTTGTTGGTTTTAATAAATCTTGCTTCATGACAATTGTTCGTGGCACGAGCTAATTTGTTTTAGACACTGCCGATAGGGGGCTTATGATTTTGAAATTAAATTAATCCGTACAGAAATTATCATGAACAGAGCTTTAAATTAACCCTTCGAGATTCTCTGTGCTAGTTAATCCACATGGCTAAGAGAGAGAGAGAGAGGGGGGTGGGTGTTATCACACCTTACACAATCTACTCTGAATAGTGAATGAAACACCAACTAAACGCTTATAGTACTATATGTATCTATGGTAATCAATGAACACCATAGCACTAGAACAAAAGGTCAAAAGTTAATTATGACGTGACCACTTTTTCTATAAATGTTGTATTGAATACCTAGCGTGGAACCAGAGAAGTGAACCGATATTCTAAATGCAGAAGTAAGTGCTTATTTAAAGCTGTTCCCATTGTACATTGTACTTGTATATGTTCCGTTTAAGGCTCAATAAGTTATCATGAGACGGATTCACCTTTAATTTAGTAATATATGTCATAGCATCATTTTGGCTACATATATGTGCGTTTGTCTGTGTGTGTATATGTGTATATATGTGTGTCTGTGTGTGCGCGAGATATGACTCACACGGAAGCCAAGACAGAAAAATAATCGAAACTCCAGTAAAGTGACCACCAACAGATACGGGAACTATTGGGAATTGGCACAGCGTGGTGTTTATTAGATATATGGTTTGTTTGTTACATATTTGGTAACACATCGAACTGCCTTAGTCTTGTTTGTGAGATTATCTGGTTAGACCGTCGCTGCAGAACATTGTTAAAGGAAAGGAAACTTTTATTTCAAACTTGCTGCAGTAATACAACTTGTATTACTCCTAGTTGTATTATACACCTAGGTTCACAGAAATCCAGTTAAAACATGAACACGATCGACAACATATTTAAAAAAAATCCATTTAAAAGTTCTGTTACTTAAAACTCGTCTCTCGAAGCCAGACACAGACCGGATGCTGATGAAGTCTGACGTAATCGTGCACAAGCCATTTTCATGCACAAATATATTTTTGAATATCGCATTTATGTTTTATGTTGGTCCTAATAACCTTAAATGTTATTATAATGGCCAAAGAAAACCCTACAATGAAATACTTTCGGAAGACTGCTTTGTATTCTTCAGCATGAAGCTTCTATCGATTTGCCAGATTTATTTTCGACGACTCTATCGGTTACAAGTATGTTGATCAATGGGGGGGGGGGTAAGTTAATGAGGATGGCTAAGCCAGAGTATCGAGGACATGATTCGATCTGGATCGAGACAACTAAATGATCCTTCAGAATGTTTGACGTCAGAACACGTGGCTTTTCTTCATGCCGCCGTACAATCTGGTATTCGAGGAAGTCTTAATGGCTACCCTTAAAGAAATCTGGATTATCTCATGATGTATATGACGTCACGTATAGATTACAAATATCTTGGGGGGGGATTTCGATAAAATGTTATGGGTATGATATATTATAATCATAAAGAGTGAACTCGACACTATCTCGCTGGTTGATGTAGTAAGTAGATGCATTATTTACCTAGGTTCGGGTGCTGGTCAGAGCTGGGATATATAGTCGAGTGGTGCATCTCGATGGAAACGTCCTAGAAACACAACTAGGATTTGAAACCTGGTTTTTGCGGTTTCCACCTCCATGATCTAGCGACTGCACTAAAACACTTCCACCATCCAATTCACCAACAATAGTTTTTGTTTGTTCCGTACAGTACTGTGACTGGGTCTATGGGAGTTCTGTACAAATATCAGGACAACAAAATTATTAACTGACGCCCACTAAATACATCACCCGTCCAACACACCTAGGCACACCCATGCCATCGCATTCCAATTAAAAAGCACATAACCATTTAAAAACAAGCAAATCATCGCACAGCCATGGTATAATCTAAACATACATTAATATACATGAATAAATATGCTCACATGACCTATGAGACTCAGCATAATTGGGGCAGTAGTTGAATACTCAGACTATTAATTTATAGCGTTATCTCAGCGTACCAATTTGGCTTCATTAAGAGATAACACTGGCCAGCAAGAGGTTTTCGCAACGGAATAAAACCTTCATAAAAAGGTGACAGTATAATTCTGACACTCATCCTCCGGGATAAGCTCGTTAAAGGTTTGGTCCAGGGCTGACGTCGTTCTAGTACGTCTTGAACGAGACCGACACCTAACCGGAGATAAGAAAACTGTACATTTTGAGACGTTCCATACAAGCCCTCAGCTTCGTCGATTCGAGTATATCGTGGGCGAATAAAGCCGAAAAGATAACCTTCAAGATCTCGTTTGGCGAGATTAGCTACCAGACTGAAGGATCGACGATTGAGGATGATCGTTTGGTGTACTTGGGGCTTGAATAGACGGAGGTAACTCACTAGAGATTTATGGCCAACTTGTGGAAGTTGTCGTAGTTCGAAAGATGAATCATCGGCGCCTTAAAACTCTGAGATGATACTGTATAGAAGTCGATGTTTCGTAAGAAAAAGCTCCTGCAACCGAGTCAGATATGATCCGTGGCACTCCATGGTATGAGGAAGATCGGAATTCCATCTCAGATTTTTTTTTATCCTGGGGTGGGAGGCATAGTTCTGCAACTGGCATGGATCCCAAATATGACATTTAATTTAAACTGTAAATTTCTTTAGAATATTTCCATCTGGATAATTCATTTAATAATTGACAAAATTATTATTATAATTTATTATTATTATTATTATTATTTTTGCTGTGCGTGCAAGAAGAGGAAACTTTCGTAGAATGGGAGATTCTATCAGTACAGACTCCATTTGGAGACTGGACTTATCTCTGATTTGAGTCTCCATTTGCAAATTCCGATAAAAATGTATTCTGATAGGATCGCTTATCCATATAATAATTCTTATTTATTGACTATAATAATATCTACAGCAGGCTAGTTGTAGTAGTAGTAGTATTAGTAGTAGTAGAAGTAGTCAGATCTTGGACAGATACATTTCAAATGTATCTAGATAGGTTACAGTTACACTGAAATGTGCTTATATACAGTTAGGTATCTAGATATCTGATTTATTAATGTATCACAATTACATTCCAAATGTATCTAGATACACTTACAGTTACATTTTCTGGGTATTTAAATGATTTGACATTTAAAACATGACTGATACAATCAAAGATTAGACAATTACCATAACTCTCCTAATAATTTGTATTAAAGGCCACTCAATTAACTGTCTGGGTGCATGTTAAAATTATACAGTATCAATGACAATCTTTATTAGTGCTAAAATAGGTATTTACGTATATGAGTATTTAAAATAATCATGTATCTAAATTGTATCTGAAATGTATCTGAAATTCAGATACTTTTCCACTGTATCTAGATAAGTTGCAGTTACATTTGAAAAATTGATAAATGTATCTAAATACTTATCAGTTAGATTGAAAACAGTATCTAGATACAAAATATCTGAATACAAAATGTAACCGAACCAGGTATGGTAGTAGTAGCACTAGTAATAGTAGTTGTAGTAGTAGTAGTAGTAGTAAGTAGTAGTAGTAGTAGTAGTAGTAGTAGTAGAAATGTTGTAGTTAATGGGAAGCTATTTCACTGTGTTTTATGGTACTCAAGACAAATATAATAAGAAAACTGACCGTCTCCCCATTACAAAAATGTCGAAAGGCAATGAAGTAAATCGCTACAAAGTTTGGGTGGAATAAATTAGTTCCAGAAAGAGTATCTGTTATCATAACAGATATCTCATCTTGCTATGTCCACTGATGAATCGTTTTTGATAGCACAGACATCCGAGTTATTAGACGCACTTTATAGCAAGATAAGGAAAAATGCCAGCAGAGATTCGCTCAGGACAGCCAATATACAACGAGCCAACATTTACGTGACACTGTTGTTGGGTATAGCGGCTAGAGCAGCGTATTAAAACGATAAATGTGTGTGAGGTTGGAGATATTAACACAGATATCCCCTTTCTGAGTTGCAAGGGGCCTATCCAGTAATATACCCCACCTGGGTTCAAATCTTGGCTTGGATGTGTCTGAAGGATGTTTCATTTTTCAATTGTCCTTCTTATCTTATCTTATCTATGATTAGGTAGTCGAGATAAGAAAGCGTATACTTTGAACACATATGGATGAACTTATTTCGACAAAGTCTCTAATTTAGAACATGAGAGAAATGATTAAAATGGTTTAAGATCAGAAGAAAACGAACGTACGTGATAGGTTGTCATTTTACTAGAATGATGATAATTCTAATTAATAATAATTAAATCTGGATTTTAACCTTGGTGTTAACATTCTAGGAATTGAACTATATGTTGTAGGAGTAATTAACCACCATAGATAAGTTCACACTGTACAAACATTAAAGTGAATATATATATATATATATATATATATATATATATATCAGTATTATTATTAAGTGCATTATATTTGTCAATGAAGGGTTCTCCGATGGCTCAGTTGGAATTGCACTGAGTTGAAAACCTTCAGTTTATTAGTTCGAATCCGACTGACGCCTGTGTTTGTAGGATATTTCCCTTGGGAGTCGCCCCTCAGCCATAAGTCCCAGGTGTGACATAAATACCTCAGATCAACTGGACTCCACTCTAAAACACGTAGTACTGCCAATACTAAATAATAAGTTTTAAACATTTCCACTATTCTACCTCCCACACACCACGTCGAATTTGAAACACGTGTTCCATAGTTTGCTCACAAACAGTTTGTCGTTTGGCATACAAATCGCACCAAAATAACAAACAGGTTTGGTACAGATATATTACATGACTTATAATGGCCTGGATGGTGAACGATACACCTGCCAAACGTCCGGGAAAATATTTCTGAGTAAATTATTTAAAAACGCGACGCATTTTATAAATCCGCAAATAGAAGAGGTCATTCAGAGAAGAATAATGCACTAACTTGGTTTAAGATACATAAACAATGTTTCTCAACGTCTAGATATAACAATATAAATGTTATTGTTTTAATGGCCATCTTTGTGCACGAGATAAGCTAAAATTAAATGTCCTCTTATTTTCGTGTGTTTTTAAATTGTCTGGAGACTTATAAACAATTATCCTCGTTTGGTCACATGACGTGTATATGAATGTATGAACGTCATCACTCATCGATACGGAAATAGGCTTTTAAGGTATCCGACTTCGTCATCCTCACCTGGTCTTCTAACGTCCCGCCATAGTATTCAACTCATATGCCCACACTAACCTAGAAGGATAATATGCGGGAGCGACCCCACATAGAAAGTCACGCATTTTCTGCCACAAGAAGATCAACGGGGTTTTAAACGATATCCTGAAACTCAAGGTCGCATGAAACAAGGGGAAGTCACCTATTATAAAGTCTGCATATAAAACTCTGCTGAAAGAAAGCTCGTAATGAGTTGGTCAGATTCCCTAGACCTTCAAAGACAAAGACAGATTTCGGACTGGTAGGATGCCACGAAACTGGACCTAATTGTAGCCAAGCTCATGGATGAGGACAAATAACCTTGATGATCAGTAGGAATGGCCATGGGTGTTTCTGGTCTCCATAGAGTTATAAGGATTTTCTGATATCCTATTTAAAATAATATTTTGAACGCTGGCAGCTAACATTTAAGTGAACTAATATTTCTATTTTATCTAATTGTTTGTTTTAATTAACATTGTTGTATAATGCTCATTCGTCGGATAGTGCTTTCAAGTGCACTCTACAACTTCATCGTGTTATTATAACATATTTTTAATGAATAATAAGCGATTGACTTGAACAATTTATCCTTCCTGAGAGAATATTGCCGCAAATTTAGCAATATACCAAACGTTGCCATTAAGCGATGTCACTTGAATATTAATTCATTAAATATTTAGGAGCGCGTCGTATTTTTTCTCTCAAAAAGAATAGAACATTTCCAAGATCTGAACTAGCCTGTAGGCTGTAGGTATACATCATCCCTGGTCTTTGGATGCCTTCTTTGTTTTGTCACCAAAAGCTTATTAGGTAAAATAGTACCCTCCAGGTATTGAACCACTACATTATAACAAGTATTCTACTGTTTATGTCTAACATAACCTGAAGGGGTTGGGCGTATATAATATACAATTATCTTTTGTGGCCAGGTAATTAATCTAAGCCGTTATTAATCAAGCTATGATCATAGTGACGTAGCATTGAATAAAGAATGTTATATAAAGATGATGTTGATGATGACAACTATAATGATGATAATAATAATAATAATAATAATAATATTACTTAATCAGTAATTTACTAAGGCGCTGGTTGATGAAGTGATTGTTGGCATCTGGGTGAAAGAAGATGTAAAATAAAGCACACCTGTCCTCTTTATTGTGCTCATAAATACACAATATGTAGCGTTGATGGTGAGAAAAACTGCACACATCCATACTAGCTACCTCTCTCCCCACATAAACACACACATGCACATGCACAAACACGCATAATCGCATATACCGCAATCCATATCGAGAGGATATATATATATATATATATATATATATATATATATATATATATATATATCTGCAAACATTCAATTAACATAGCAAAATTACGATTAACATAAAATGTATTTAAACTAATTTTAATAAAGCTTATAGCTATACATCAGCATACAGCATTTATTCTTATATGCTATTGAAGTTAAGTAATGCCATACTTCATACATATAATGCTGAATCAAATACTACTTGGGGAGTTTTGAACTTAGATGGCGATATTTGTATAGAAATATTGGCCATTTTGAGTTCAGGTTGAAATAAGCTGGTAGTTACCGCCAATAAATTGGACTTTGTCCATTGAAATAAATATCCTTCGCTTCCACCTTGTAGTGTATTGTCGTTTTGGCCTTTGTCTGGCTTAATAATTCCGAGTTGGTCGATTCTATCAAAGCCACGAAATGATTCTCCCCACAGAATTTGGAACATTAGTTTTGAAAGGATTGGAAACATCAAAAACAGCCAATCTCATGAAGTGTTATTTGGCGAGTTCTAAGCGTCCATCGCATAGGCTGAGACTCGGTAAGACAGCTGGGCGATTTTTCTATATATATCTTGATATTAGCAAGTCGTTTGTGCCCGATAAAATATGTCATTCGAAATTTCTCATCGAATGAAGAATACGGGCTCATTGTTACGGGGATAGTCTAAATTCTGAACAACCTATAAGGGTCGCGGGTTCGAGGCTCCGCAGCTGCAATGCCGTCGTTTGGCGACTGATTCACTCAGCCAGAAATGAAAACCCGACAGGACGTGATGGCTTTGCGCTTGAGTAACGCTTTGCCCTTATGCTGGCATACATGCGTTGTATACATGCGTTGTATGCTTCCTCGGGAGTTGAGATATGTGCTAGATTGAAACAGGTCTGTGTCGGGGATAATAAGGGTATAAAGGACCTTAGACCAGCTATCGAGTTGGATAAGACATTACATAATTGTCAAATATTATTACTAATATTAATAGTCCGGATTGGTATGGAACACTCGATTAAATAAGCGTCTGTACTTTAAAAATCGTCTCTGATCACATTATTTTAAATCAGTATTGTATGGGCTAATATAATACATGTACTTATATCACACATTGAATTATTCAGCTCCACTTACGACAAAGTCTAACAGAAACAAAATAACTGTGTATTAACTGAGAGTACAATCAACACGGGATTATTACCCAATAACAGGGAACACCATCGAACCATCATCATCATCATCATCATCATCATCATCATCATCATCATCATCATCATCATTCAAGCATTTAGGATAAGATTATATTGATCAAAAGATAATACCTAAGAATTTGTCGTCTTTTCGCCGTTTGGCAAATGTTCTCTTATTTATAAGATATACTATCTATTATCAGTTAGAGGATTTTAAGGCAATACTGATTGCTGATTACAACAGTTTTATTATTTATAATGTTGATTACAATCATGCTGTTCCTGCTGCTACTACTACTGCTACTACTACTACTACTACTACTACTACTACCATTAGTAGTAGTACCACTGATAAACCTACTCCGTCTATTACAACAACAAGAATTACTGCTACTACTACTACTACTACTACTACAATATATATATATATATATATATATATATATATATATATATATATATATATATACAAATCTCTCACAGCTGCTGTTGCTGCTGTTGCTATTATTACAATTGTAGCTAATATAATTATGGATGCTGATCCAGTAGTTAGTCATTGTTATTCCATTAGCGATGTCTCATTATTGATAATAAATATGTTAGATCAATGACGATAAGTCAATGTTATGCCTGTTGTAGGGAGAGTAAATCATCGGGTAGGTGGCTCCCTCTATAGGAGACGGTGTGTCTTTGGATCGGATTAGGTGGGTGACTCTGAAAACTGTAGCCATAGATTTGTGCGGCGAGTGAATGCGTATGCGTACGTGCGTGTGCGTGTGTATGTGTGGGCGCGAGGGCGTGTGTTTTTGAGAGTCATTGATTGGGTTAATTAGAGAGCCGGTTGTTATATGTGTGTGTTAGGAGATATATATATATATATATATATATATATATATATATATATATATATATATATATATATATATATATATATCTGCAAACATTCAATTAACATAGCAAAATTACGATTAACATAAAATGTATTTAAACTAATTTTAATAAAGCTTATAGCTATACATCAGCATACAGCATTTATTCTTATATGCTATTGAAGTTAAGTAATGCCATACTTCATACATATAATGCTGAATCAAATACTACTTGGGGAGTTTTGAACTTAGATGGCGATATTTGTATAGAAATATTGGCCATTTTGAGTTCAGGTTGAAATAAGCTGGTAGTTACCGCCAATAAATTGGACTTTGTCCATTGAAATAAATATCCTTCGCTTCCACCTTGTAGTGTATTGTCGTTTTGGCCTTTGTCTGGCTTAATAATTCCGAGTTGGTCGATTCTATCAAAGCCACGAAATGATTCTCCCCACAGAATTTGGAACATTAGTTTTGAAAGGATTGGAAACATCAAAAACAGCCAATCTCATGAAGTGTTATTTGGCGAGTTCTAAGCGTCCATCGCATAGGCTGAGACTCGGTAAGACAGCTGGGCGATTTTTCTATATATATCTTGATATTAGCAAGTCGTTTGTGCCCGATAAAATATGTCATTCGAAATTTCTCATCGAATGAAGAATACGGGCTCATTGTTACGGGGATAGTCTAAATTCTGAACAACCTATAAGGGTCGCGGGTTCGAGGCTCCGCAGCTGCAATGCCGTCGTTTGGCGACTGATTCACTCAGCCAGAAATGAAAACCCGACAGGACGTGATGGCTTTGCGCTTGAGTAACGCTTTGCCCTTATGCTGGCATACATGCGTTGTATACATGCGTTGTATGCTTCCTCGGGAGTTGAGATATGTGCTAGATTGAAACAGGTCTGTGTCGGGGATAATAAGGGTATAAAGGACCTTAGACCAGCTATCGAGTTGGATAAGACATTACATAATTGTCAAATATTATTACTAATATTAATAGTCCGGATTGGTATGGAACACTCGATTAAATAAGCGTCTGTACTTTAAAAATCGTCTCTGATCACATTATTTTAAATCAGTATTGTATGGGCTAATATAATACATGTACTTATATCACACATTGAATTATTCAGCTCCACTTACGACAAAGTCTAACAGAAACAAAATAACTGTGTATTAACTGAGAGTACAATCAACACGGGATTATTACCCAATAACAGGGAACACCATCGAACCATCATCATCATCATCATCATCATCATCATCATCATCATCATCATCATTCAAGCATTTAGGATAAGATTATATTGATCAAAAGATAATACCTAAGAATTTGTCGTCTTTACGCCGTTTGGCAAATGTTCTCTTATTTATAAGATATACTATCTATTATCAGTTAGAGGATTTTAAGGCAATACTGATTGCTGATTACAACAGTTTTATTATTTATAATGTTGATTACAATCATGCTGTTCCTGCTGCTACTACTACTGCTACTACTACTACTACTACTACTACTACTACCATTAGTAGTAGTACCACTGATAAACCTACTCGTCTATTACAACAACAAATGTTGTTACTACTACTACTACTACTACAATATATATATATATATATATATATATATATATATATATATATATATATATATATATATATATACAAATCTCCACAGCTGCTGTTGCTGCTGTTGCTATTATTACAATTGTAGCTAATATAATTATGGATGCTGATCCAGTAGTTAGTCATTGTTATTCCATTAGCGATGTCTCATTATTGATAATAAATATGTTAGATCAATGACGATAAGTCAATGTTATGCCTGTTGTAGGGAGAGTAAATCATCGGGTAGGTGGCTCCCTCTATAGGAGACGGTGTGTCTTTGGATCGGATTAGGTGGGTGACTCTGAAAACTGTAGCCATAGATTTGTGCGGCGAGTGAATGCGTATGCGTACGTGCGTGTGCGTGTGTATGTGTGGGCGCGAGGGCGTGTGTTTTTGAGAGTCATTGATTGGGTTAATTAGAGAGCCGGTTGTTATATGGTGTGTGTGTGGCGGGGTGCGTGCGTGAGTGAATTGTTAGTTAATGAATTGTTGGGATATTGAGCCAGTGAGGGAATGAGTGAGGTAGTCAGTGAGTAAAGGAGCATACGTCAGAACAAAGAAATGCGTAAATGACAAAGTAAGCAAAAGGGTTGGTCTTGTGTGAGTAAGTGGTGTGTGTGTGTATGTGTGTGTGTTTGTATGTGAATAATTGAATATACGAGCCAGTATTTGGTTGGTTGAATGAGTCAATGGCTGAGGGACTGATTGAGAGCATTAGTGAGTGAGTTAGGGAATAACCGGCTGCATAATTCGACTAATGAATAAGCAAGTTTCTTTGCGAGCTATGGCGCCTTCGGGTATCCTAAAACTTGTGACGTATCTCAGATTCCTCAAACATTGAGTGTCGCATACCTGAAATTTGAGTGATGATTGTCTCTCTCTCACTGTCTCCCCTCTCACTCCAGTTACTTCTATAAACATCACTCCAATGGTCATCTGCTGCCACAACCGTGAAATATACATTTGATGCTTACCCGGGATTGTATCCTGGCTCTGCGTCATCTCGGCCTAATTTCATCAACTGCCATAACTGAGGCTGCCGCAACAACAATAACAACCACAACAACAAAAACTGTCACAACAGCAACGACGAAAAAAGCAACGGAAATGAATAGGGCGCTAAATATAACGTGAATCACGGCCAGCCACACTACCGCCATCTGGTGGTCATCGATAATGATTTCGGTGATTAGGCCGAGCGAAATTTGGTGTAAATGACGAGAACAGATAACTCTATTACGGCGCCTTGTCCGTTTGATATACTCGTCGTCGACGTCGACATCGGGGATGTCATCGTCGACTCGCTGATTGGTCAAGAACGGGGAGGGGGATCTAGCCTACGGCTATGGACTGCTAGATAAGACGACGATGGGTCATTAGTGAGACGTAGATACGACGTGATATCGACGTCGGCGAACTGTGTCGGGAAAATGGTAGCCAGCGTCGTCGGAATTGTTGGAGTAATGTAATTATTGGGTAACTGATATTGGGAAGAAGATCGAGAGGGGGGTTCACTCACACGCACACGCACACACGCACACACACACACAGCACACATACACAGAGAGAGAGAGAGAGAGAGAGAGAGATTGTATTTTGTGCATTTCGTTCTTGTCTTTGTACGTGCGGTCGATTTTCTGTTTGTGCATATATTTGGGATCTCACTTACACCCCCCTCCCACCAATCCCCTTCAATCTCCCATCTCAATACAGTCGTGACTGCTTGGAAATAAAAATGATCGAACTGATTTTTAAAAATTCCATTTACAGTTTATTCCAAGTCAGTTTTAAGAGCTTCCCGTTCTTGTGGGTCTAAGATTCCCCGAAGTTCAAAACCCAGAGAAGGTGGGCGACAAGAGGAAGACTCACGCGGAACATCCAAACAAAGGGGAAAGAGGCCATCAACAGCTACCCAGTGACGTACATGAGCCATTATCCCAACATACAGATTATTATAAACGAGATCACGGTTTGGCATATAAGGAATTCGGAGAAAGGTGAAGGTCATTTTAATCTAGGTCAAATCGAATAAACATTATTTTCTTCCGCTAAAGTAACACGGGCTATTTCTTGTAATTTTCACTCTACATTCACCCTGTAGGTGTCCTATCAGTCGGGTGACATCTTCCACACTCATAAGACAAGTCGGTATTGTCTAAAATCATGTGTTAGTTTGTAGACAGTGGCAAAAAATAAAGCTAAAAATGCTTCAGTGTTTGGACCGTCGAATATAATACAGTAGCAAATATTAGGAGGATGTGGGGACAGTGTGATCAATTCCCTTTTCTTAAATGTGCCCTTAATGTTGCCAATAACTAAAGACGTACGTATACACATCCATAAACACAATTTATAATTAATAAATAATAAATTATGTAAAGATTTGTTACTTGCCTCGCGACCATCTGTTTGTCAATGCTTTAACGTAAGTGAAAACATCTAAAACAGATATGGACTAATGGAAGTAATTTGATTACTGTTCTAATAATGTAATCTAATGGCACACACATACATCGAAAAGCAAATGTTACGATGTATCTGATGTTGTTAAACATCCAGATGTTGGCCCGTTTGTTTTCATGGAAACTTCGCTGATTGGTAATGTTGCATATCAGAAATTTGTTCATGACGTGACTCCACCTGGATATTCATTCAACGGTGCCGTTCGAATTTTCTCCTTCTTGATTCTTTGAGGAATCAAGCTCATTTCGGGCCTACTTTTTTGATGACTGTTCGGAGGAATATTTTTGTATCTAAGACAATCGGTCGGATTGTTTTAGATTTCTTCAAAGAATGTTCGGAATGTGTTTATTCTTTCGTAGTTATCTGTAGATCGTTTCAATAAACATTAAGATTGCTAGAGGGATGTCACAAACTAAAAGGTTGCCTTATACGTTTAGATCAGCTAATCACATGCACCTTGTGCAAGCACACATACTTGGACATTACTATAGCCTATATATTATCATCTCCTTTAAGGATGACACAGTTTGATCAGGGAAGAGGGGTCTTTTATGTATCTTTACAGAGACAATGTGTTGGTATTGTATCCACCGGATTATATTAATCAACTCTTAAATTTCTGTAATAGTACATTAAAAAACCTTCTAGATGAGGAAAAGCACAAAGAAATTACCAAAATGACCACTACTTCCATGGTAGGTCAATGATATACAGCTTCCAAAGAGACACAGAGGGTATTATGAACGGCATTGGGCCAGGACCAGTTGGCATACTAATCATAAAATGTTCTAAACTAGTAAAAGTCATATTAAAATACTCTCGTATTACAATATAAATATCAAAGTATGCAAGAGAGATTAAAGAGACTCCCTTCCAAATATTATTATCTCAGACAAAAAAAGTTTGAACTGTTATGTTCTAAACAATTACAGACCCGTTTCAAATCTAACAGATTTATCTTAATTTATAAAAAGACGGCTGCATTCCGATTAAACCTTGATGGTCACATTATTGAAACGGCCTTGGTTCGGGTAAACAAGTATATTATGATGTCAATTGATCATGTTAAGTCGGTATTATCTGTTCTTCTGGACCTGTCTACTGCATTTGATAAACCCCAGGGTTGAGTTCTTCGTGCTTTAGTTTTCAATATATATATACATTTATTTTTTTCTCAAATTAAATCTCAAGAAACACCAGCATTATACATTGGTGCATCTTCTTCTATTACCCCCCATTTGTCTCTAACAAGTGAAGTGGTTATTTTTGACAAATGTATATATATCGATATGAACATGTGACATCAGTATGCCCACCAGCTTATTACCATCTTCCAAACATCAACCGTCTAACGAAGTACTCTTTCCTATGGTCATTGCCTTTGTTACATCACATGTAGACTATCGTATCTCCCTGTTCTGTGGGATATCTGATTATAACATCAATCGCCTTAAGCAAATTCAATACGGCCCAGCTCGCATAGCGACAAATACTCTAAAATATGATTATATCATCCCAACTCTTAAAACCTTACGTGGGTTATCTTTTAGACACCGTTTATTGACAACTCATAAATATTTCATCGTCGATTAGAAAATCATTCCGAAATTTCAGATGATCTGATCAGATACCAATTCAGGTATCCATGTCTCGACTCAAGTCAGATGGCAATCATCCATTTCGTGTAGCAGTACCCACTTCTTGGAACAGGTTGTCGATGTATATTAGAAATGTGTAATGTCTTGAAAAGATTAAATGTGTTCCAAAAACAAATCTATTCAAGATTATTTTATCATTCAATTTTGTATGATGTCTGAAGTGTCACACTAGAGATCCTTTGAATGGCTTTCTGTTAATGAGGCCACTCTAATCAATCAACAGTATTGCTTTTATTATTATTATTATTATTATTATTATTATCATCATCATCATCATCATCATTATCATCATCATCATCACATCATGTCATCACCATCTTGCCCATAACTAAAGGTCTTCTCATTGAAAATACAATAAACTAGAGCATCATGAATCATCCAAATTCTCTCAGATATGAAGTTTCTACATCGTCTAATACAACACGCCTGAAACATTTCACGATGATAGACATAATGTGACTAGTTTATTCATTTTTCATTTCCTGACCTAATTATCTCTGGCCACTTATTAGTTCATCTGCCATCAAATCGTCTCTTGCCTATCTGTTTGTCCTTGGCTTCTATCTGTTCCAGGCTTAGCCATTTCCGGTGTGTGGTGGTTTGATCTACTGAGTCTATCTGTTGCTCTTTGACCTGGCTTGCCAACTTGCCTCCATTCTTCCTTAACATGTCCCCATCTGTTTATCCATGCCTGTCCAGTTTATCGTTTTCTTATGGATCCTCTTGGTCGTCACTTACTTGTCCCAAATAATAACCTGCCTCCTGCCTCTAATCTTCTACCTGCTCTTTTCCAGTCTTTAGCATCTATTTTATGAAATCAACATCATTGCCCATAACCTGCCTGTCTTCTGCTTACTGTCTAAAGTTCATCTCTCATCAGTTATCTCTCCTGTCTTCAATTTGCCTGTGATACTTTTATTACCCGCAAGCTTCTTACGATCATCTTAATGTTCCCACCCTGCCTGTGATAATTTTATTGCGCACAATCTGCCTGTAGTCAACTTATTGCGCACAATCTGCCTGTGGTCATTTTATTGCCCATAAATTAACTGTGGTTATCTCAGGGTCCTCAACCTGCCTGTATTCATCTCATTATCTACAACCTGTCTGCATCTTGTCGCATGTACTCTACCGTATTAGTGTTTCGGACTCGCCTCTCCCTCAATCCCACCTACCTTATCTCCCTCCCATCGCCCCGCCCCCCCCCCTCCCCCCTACCCACACACGGCGTGTCGACCATCTTTAGCCGACAAATCACGATCTATGCCCTCTCTCTCGACGACACTATTAACAATCGACTGAGCCGAGTCGACGTCGGCGGCGACTTGCCGACCGACAGCCGACATGTAGCCGACAGAAGGCCGTACAAATACCCCCCGTCGTCCGGCCAATATCCCCTAATAAACAGTAACATAAATAACGCACGCCGACACGTGACTACAACGAGATACGAATAGCAATCACGTGACATTAGATTACCGCCCTGTCGCCCCCTGGTGACAGACAACGCCTAGCAGAATTTTATAACCAGACGAGTAAAAACGTCAACTAAATCGCGCCATCGCTATTCCGTGGTGGCCATTCGCCGGATCCTGGAGGCTGCCATGACACGGACTTGTGACCGGTCGATTTCGTTCGACAACTTCCGATCTGTTCGGTTATAATCTTCGGGCGATAATCGGGGTACGGCGAGACGTTTACGACACCGGACGATATTAGGGGCAACCTGGCCTGAGTCGGTCTCTGGACGATATTAAGAGTACTTAGTGCTTAGTTATAATATGTGGGCGATAATGGGGCTGTTTATTGTTCGGTTGTCTTCTCTTCGGATGTCATCTTTGGGCTGTTTTTCTTTTTAATAATCCACCCGTCCACATACTAAGGCTGCACTCGTATGGTAGTAATTTTGGGCGATATTAAGGGTGCCTTCGACTCGCCGCTGTCGTGACAGTGGCTGCTTAATGGCGCTCGAATTGGATAGGTGGCGTTGGCCAGACCTTAAGTGCGGGTACTCGTGCGCAATGTCCTTGTCGTTGGCAGAGGTCAGCGTTTAAGGCTGCTGGTCGGCTTCCAGTTATCCAGGTATGGCTCATTTGATTGGAATTCAGCTGACCTCGTTAATGGCTGACATGCGTGCCACGTGACTTGGACCATGTGATGAACGGCCGAGTAAATATTATGAGATTTTTGGTTAGCGAAAAACTGACTTTGTAGAGTGCAACTACTGTAACAGTATTGGTACTATTGTCCCCATCATAGGCACAGTAACTCCATCAATAGAAGTACTGTAATAGAATGATACCAAGAATATTACGACTGCCATCATAACAGGTAAAAGAACATAATAATAATAATAATAATAATAATAATAATAATAATAATAATAATAATAATAAGAAGAAGAAGAAGAAGAATATACATTATAAATAATACCCTCACTCCTACTATCCACACTACAAGTACAACAACAGCATGGTTATCCCACTATCGTAGTTGAATAATCGCTATTATTATTATTATTATTATTATTATTATTATTATTATTATTATTATCATAATTATCATTATCATCATCATCATCAGTTTGAATACAATAACAGTATTACTGCTACAGTCGTCATCATGGCTGCGGTATCATTATGTATGTTACATTAAAATGGATTCGAATCCCAAGCTGTAGGTTTGGATTGCAGTACTGTATCATCTGTGCTGTCGGAGCATTCGCTGTTAGTTGCACTGTGGCTTAGCAGCACTAATATTAGAACGGTATGTTGCTGTTTTACGGCCACTTTTGTGCACAATGTAGGCTAAATTGACCTAGCGACCTCCAGAGGTAATGAGGCGAAGTGAAACATTATACACCTTTTTGACATAGCCCGGCCCAGGTTTGAACCCAGGTGCTATATATCTTTGGCCAACCGCGTTAACAGGTATGCCACGGGGCGCCCTATTACAATGGCATGAGTACAGCGCTGCCGAGTATTTCTCGTCAGCTCCATTACAACAAAATAAATTATATTATTGCACGTCAATACAAGACCATTGTGTAAATGAGCCTACGTGCAGGCTTTAGACTTTACCTTGCCCAAGGGGAGGGATATTGTTGTGGCGGTATCCTTAGGTAAGTAGAATAAAAACAAAGCGTTTGAAACTATCACGGTGATTTACCTTAATTGTATTATTAATAAGTAAAGAAGCGAGTTATGTAAAATAGGTGAACACTGGACAGGATAGTTCGAAAAGTAAAATAATTCAACCTAGTCAAACGTACTCCCTTATTCAACGAAAAAGGTGATCACATTGTTCAAGTTTTCTTATTTTTAAGGTGGATTAAAATATCTTATTAATGAGTTTAATTTGTAAAGGCCCTTTCGAATAGATATAAGGCAATCCCTGATGCCATCAAAAACAACTCTGAAGAAGTAAAAAAAAATCGCAAATCCAGCAAATCCATAAATAAACATTCGATATTGGAGTATTCTTAAGAATGATCAAATACGGTATGTTATCGTTTGTATCAGTAAATTTCATATATTAACTTTTTGTTTCATAACATATATCAGTGCCTGTTTGGGAGATGTCTAAAGTGTATGAATACTATCCCAAAATGGCATGGATATCCCTTTAAATAACATGCCAACAAAATAAACTGCCACGCTTTTCAGTTATTAAAAATCCTAATAATTCACGAAAACCGTAAATCTTGACAACCTCTGGCAGATCTGACGTTTGCTTTTCTAGAGAAATGTTCTAGTTCGCCGATATCAATCGGGGCTTCTTTATACTAAATGTTGCTGGTGTAAGGTCATTTGTATGTACACAGTAGTTTAAATGGGCCAATTGAGCATTAAAAATAATAATGAGAAATGAACGATGAACCCTACTGATATTTTTCTAGATCCCTATTCAGTAAGATAGCTGCTCTGATGCGCTTCACAGCATTATTATCCCTGACTCAGACCTGTTCCAATCCAGCACAGATCTCAACTTCCAAGTGAGCATACAACACATGCTGCCATTATAGGCCAAACGCGCTAGTCAAATACATACCAATCACGTCCTGTCAGGTCATAATTTTTATGGATGAGTGAACGAGTCGCCACATGAGGGTATTGCAACTCCGGACCATCGAACCCGGGACCCTTCGGCTGAGAGTCCTACACAACTTAATATAATTTTGCAGATGAAGAATGTTCTATATCAACTTCCATTGTAGCACCCTCAAGTTCTTTAGTCAGAAAAGTATATGGTGAAATGAAACATCAACAAAACTAGAAACTGGCATGTTTATTTATCCTGGAAGCTTTTAACGCACATAGCCAATTTGACCAGCTTGTTGTAGCTTAGTCTGCACTTCTGATGTTGATACCATGCCCTTGTCTGAGGTTATTTCCAGGATCCATTCCTTAATTTTATGAAGTTTTAATACAAGCGCTGTATGATGAAATATTTCATTAAATGTTCGCAAACTCTTCACGTATATAAGAAAATACACCAGTTTGGTGCCAGACAACTTTGACACAGAGATTCTGCAGGATGACCTGACACACCTTTCACTAAGAAATTATTATCACACCTAGACGGATTTTAGTCACGTCCCTCAATATCGGGCTGTATTTATGACAGTTGAAAAGTGTGAAAATTGCTCTGCAATTAGTCACCAGGTGTCGTGCCTGAACATCATCTAACATAGTTACCATATTTTTGGAGTATCTATTTGTTATGTCACGAGATTCTAACACTAAATATTTTATTATGTCTTCCAATATTTCTGCTGAAATATTTAATTCCATATCATAGACCACATAATACCTTTGTCCCTGGGAGCATATACCGAACGTATCAGCCTTAATTCATGAACCGATTTCTTGCTGAATAGCTTCATTCGTTATATATATCGTGGGTGGGGTGAGGTTAATCAGAACTGGGACATATAGCTGAATAGTGAATGCATTAGGAGTATAACGATAGGAATATAATGTTATGTCGTGTCCTGTCATGTTATGTCATGTCATGTCATGTCATGTCATGTTGTGTCGTGTCGTGTTGTGTCATGCCATGTCGTGTCAAGTCATGTCATGTCACATCATGTCATGTCATGTCGTGTTTCATGTATTATATATTAATTACATTATATTATATTATATTATATTATATTATATTATATTATATTATATTATATTATATTATATTATATTATATTCATCCCTACAACTTATATATTTTCCATGCTGCTGATTATTTATAGTTGATCGTGCATTACGATGATGACAAATTTCCTGTAATTAAATTACTCTATTGAAATCTTCAATATGTGACGTTAGTCAGCATTCTTTATAACCTCCATTTTTCATTCTAAAACACCTAATTCCATTAGAAAATTTTGGCACAACTCTTTTGCTTCCTGGCTGATGAAATCGTCTCCTTCCATCTGATCAAAGGAGTTTCTATAAGCTGTGAGTTGTTCTTCTCAGTGGGCGTATTGAACATTGGTGAGGCATGACTAGTTTAGATAAATGCCTTAAACATTAATTAAAAGGATAGTTCTTAATTATATAACATAAACATGTCTTTTTCTTTCCCTCTCTATATCACACACATATACACACACACATACACACGCACACACACCACAAACACACACACACACACACACACACACAAATACACAGAGAGAGAGAGAGAGAGAGAGAGAGAGAGAGAGAGAGAGAGAGAGAAACCCGCACACAGACACACACACGCACATGTACTCATGCACACACGCACAGTAATATATATATATATATATATATATATATATATATATACAATCTCATATTTCCAAAATAGCGGATCAACTTGAATGTTAGCATAACTCTCTCAGGGTGGAGTCACATCCATACATTGCGGGGCTTCCTATGTGTCTGATTCTATTAAGCGTAATTAGTCCATTTGACCAACCAACCACCTTTCAACCATTTATATGATTGTATTGTCAATGTGTCAATCAGAACTGTGGACACCACGAAAGCTCGTCTGGTAGAGTGAGAGCTGATATCGTGACGGGTTTCCGGTTCGGGTCCCGGTCTACGCAGCGACAAACATTATTAAAGCCTTTATATTACAGTCAAATCATTTATAAAACATTGTATTGGAAACGGTCGATGTAGGGTTAAAATACTCTCGCGGTCAATCACAGTAAGTTCAGAGCCAGAGTTCTATACAAAACCCCGTGGAGCACATCCGTTGTCTAACTGGTAGCGCGTTGAACCACAGATCACTACCACCCGGGTTCGAATCTCGGCGTGGCATATCTGGAGGGTGTTTCATCTTTGATTTCGCTTTATTACGTTTGGAGGTCGCTCAACCTATTTAGCCTACCATGTGCACAAAAGTGGCCGTGAAACACCAATCATCATCATCATACAAAATCCGGCAAGTTATTGGTTCGAGTCCATTACCTTCCCATAGATCTTTTGCCATCGGGCAAGATCATTCTGGTGAGATAGTGATCGATTTTAACAGATAATGGCTACATCAATCATCATTGACGGTTAGTTAAAGTAGAATTCTGGAGAGTTCAAGTTAGTATTGCATATTACATTTTACAGGCCTCGGTGGAGGGAGGGTGATGATGATGATGATGTTGATTGGTGTTTTACAGCCACTGTTGTGCATATGGTAGACTAAATGGGCCGAGTGACCTCCAAAGGTAATGAAGCGAAGTCAAACATGAAACAACCTCCAGATATGGAGGGAGGGGGGTAATTGGGGAGAATTTAGGCCTTTCATACTAACTTGTGTAAACTCGGCTAAAATTGCCCCATTATAATTATACTATAAAGTAATTTGAAACAGACAATTAAATAAGTAAATAAACGAAATGACAACAAAACCGTGGGCGCCTCCATGGACTAAATAGTAGCGCGCTGGTCAAAGATATGTTCCACCCGTGTTCAAACCGGCCATGGCAGAGGGGTGTTTCGTCTTTCACTTCGCTCGATTCCATTTGGATGTCTCTCGGCCCATTTAGCCCACCACGAGCACAAAAGTGGTCGTAAAACGGCAACATTTGAACAAAATAACAGATTTAAAATGAACAAACGTGTATTCCAAACAGAAACAAACAACACAAATGTGTACAATTACAAGCCCAGGTAGGGCTTCCGTGCCGTTTAAGTACACGAGTACTTGGAATGATCCCAGGTATTTCGTGATCTTCACCTTTGGTTATTAGGAATGCGTTAAGTCCTTATTGCCATCATATACCAGTAATGTGGCTGTCAAATATCCACATTGACACGGTCTCTTCATCGTACGGGGCTGACTGTCTACGGTTTTAACGTTAATGGACATCGGCTGTCGTATTCACCGATACACGTGTAGCCACCGAGCAATGGCCCTCAGACGAATACGTCATCGGTCACGTGCACGCTTCTGACGGCACTCGTCGAATGGCGGGCGCGCCTTTGTTAGATCACGTGCTAATGACAGGTGTAAGCGCCAACTCGTTTCGCTAAGAGCGGTGTGGGCCAACTCCGAGAAGTGGCGCCAATACATCGCCCGATTGGTGCAGTTGGTGTTATTACAGCGCCGCGGTGCAATTAGAGAAGGGCTATAAAACGTAAATGTAAATGTTGGTGTTTTACGGCCACTTTTGTGCACACGGTAGGCTAAATGGGCCGAGCGACCTCCAACGGCAATATGGTAAATGAAATATGAAACCCTCTTCTGACATAGCCCGTCGGGGTTTGAACCCAGGTGCTATAGATCTGTGCCCAACCGCGATACCAGTTTTTTCCTGGTATATTCTATACAATGGCTTACTTCACTATATAATAATAATAATAATAATAATAATATACAAAATTTATATAGCGCCCTATATAAACTGTAAGTATTAGTTGAGGTTCCGATGGTAAACCTCCATGTTGTGGATTCGAATCCAACTCATGGCTGGGTTTGTGGGATTTGTTTCCATCGGCAATTTCACCTCTGCCGGATGTCCCAAGTGTGATCAGCACCAAGACTAAACGGCTCGTCTCAACTCAACTCGGTTATATTACTGTATTTTAGTAGCGCGGCTGGCCACATACTTTTAGTACCCGGGTTCAAATACTGGCCGGATTATGCATGAAAGGTGCTTCGTCTTTCACTTCGCTCATTACCTTTGAAGTTCACTTGGCCAATAGAGCCTATCTTGTGCACAGAAGTATATTATATTATGGTGTATGTTATATTATGGTGTATATTATATTATGATGTATTATTATATTATAGTGTATGATATATTTAGGTGTACATCATTTCATGGTGTGTATTATATTGTATTACTGGGTATATTATATTCTGCTGTATATCAGAGTTATCTGGTCAACCACAAGTTATATACAATCCACCAGTTAGTCGATTGCTTGAGAGGAATTGTACGCAAATTCTGGTAAACTTTGTAACATAATTCATTTGTCATAAAATGTTATATGTAGCCATTTTAAAGCGACATAGTATAATAAAGTTAAGTTTTCAGATATCGTTCTTTATGACATCATGTGCTTCAGTACGACGCTTTGAAAATAAGATGTTGTACTGAGTGAACTCTGTGATTGATCAATGGAATAATAGTTATCGAAATATGTTTAATTACTGATACTACTACAACTACTATTACTACTACTACCGCTACTACTACAGTACTACTAGTAGTAGTAGTAGTAGTACTGTTGCTGCTACCACTACTGTCACTGTTGTTGTTGCTACTGCTGCTATAACTACTACTACAACTACTACTACTACTACTACTACTACTGATGATGATGATGATGATGATGATGATGATGCTGGTGTTGTTGTTGTTGATGATGATGATGATAAAAATAATAATAAAGAAAACAAATTAATAATGTAGCTTTAATAAAGTATCCTTGCTATAATGATGATACTACTACTACTAATAATAATAGTAATAATAATAATATTAATTATGTGAATATAAAAAAGTGTCATTCAAGGGCAATGTACAGTGATACCCCAATAAGAAATTTGAAAGAACAATTTCATTTATCGGCGAAAGCAACCTCGAACAAATGAAATTTTATGAGAGATTTAAACTTTTCAGGTAATGACGCACTTCTAATATTGCTTTATTCGAATGGAGGCTGCGACACTACCAGCGCCACGCCATATGACAAAAGACGAGACACATATTTCTCCAATAGCGTTTAAATGGGCTGCCTGTGTTTTGTGGATGATTTGTAATGGACACCAGTTCACACAGGTATTCAGGTGTCACGTCATTGATATGTTTATAAGTTGTTAGTAAAGCTTGAAATCATTACGCCGTTTAACAGGTAGCTAATGCGGGTTTTTGAAGAATGGGCATGATAATATTTTGGAGTATGAGTCACAATACGAGCTCCACC
Organism: Paralvinella palmiformis; assembly: GCA_025642065.1. NCBI lineage: Eukaryota > Metazoa > Annelida > Polychaeta > Terebellida > Alvinellidae > Paralvinella > Paralvinella palmiformis. The sequence continues at coordinate 15,205 of JAODUP010001083.1, read as the reverse complement.
ATTCTCAATTTGAGGACAACGATTAATACTTTAATCAGATGTGTCATATCCATGCTAAAGATAACAAAGGCGTGGCCCAGCGTAACAAGCACTTCTTGTGTCAAGAACTCTTTCAGACAGTGGATGTTCTTTAAGGCTGTAGGTAGCAGGTAGCTCGCCATAATGATGTGATATGTTCATAAATGTTAATACATTTGTGAAAAATAACCCCTAGATTATTACTGATCCATTAGTGACAATGGAAGATTCATAAATGAGTCGCGCTGGTGTTGTTAAGGATTTAATATGATCTGGTAAAACAAATTAGATAATATTAGTTTTATCATCCCTTATAGGAGATTTTCAGTCACCGTCAGTCTATTATCAGCCATTCGGTGTTCTAAATTCTAAAGGGAAGAGGAGAGATTGAACTCATTGCTGCTGGTGTGTCGGAATCGTACAAGAGATAGTTAACACCGTATCGCTGCAAAGTGATCCCAAGAGGACGTATGTACACCGTGAAAATCGGAGGACCAAGAACTGAACTCTGTGATACACGAAAATAATACAATCACGAAACATCATTAAACCTTGCTAAAAAGAAACTATATCATAATTTAGAGCACACATATATACATTTAAAGAAGGTACGAATTAAAATAATAAAGTCTTATTTATTACATTTATCGGTTAAACTGGAATACCAAATCAGCACAAACTGCATTTCGAAGAAGCTCCATAATAACGGTAGAGTACCACATTTATTGGTACCAATGTTCTGTTGCTAGACCTGTGGCTAGCGTACTGCATTGCAAATCTCCAATTCAAATCTCGCTGTGCCTGTGTTTGAGAGATTTACTTACTTAGGGAATATGTCCCAGATGTAACTAGTACTGGGGCTAAGTGAATCATCATCAACAACAACAATAACAACAACAACAACAACATTTATTAACCTGTACTAAATCTACTCTATGTTATTTATACGTTGTTTAGTTTTGTCTACATTCCTTAGAAGAAACAAATAGCATTAATATTGTTGCAGCATGATGTCACTTGAACTGGAAGATGACTTCAAATTATGATAAGATTAAAGTGGGGCGAGTTGACCTCGTCCTGACACTTTATATAGTAAATTATCATCAACAAACGATTGTTTAATAAACATCTTTATGTCATCAATTTAGTCAATTCAATGTAACTGGTTACCATTTGAAATAAAAACACTTAAAGACGAACTATAGAGTTGTTTTTATTATTATTTATCAACCAGCCTCGTATCTCGAAAGTTACCGAATACAAATTCCTTATTTTTTACATTTTAAAGTGATTCTGGAGACCTATGAATTTGGAAATGATTTACCATTCAGTCGGTAGGGGGTGCTTATGTGGCATCACCGGAGTCGAAAGATGAACCAACCTCCGTCATCCTTCTGAGGTCAGATGCTGAATAGCAAAATTCTAATACTTCAATGAGGTTTCCACGAGATTGATGCATTTTGTTAATAAGCTGAAACGACCATTTTTGTTGATGTTTAACTTTGTATGATGTATTTGTTTAATATATATATATATATATATATATATATATATATATATATATATATATATATATATATAGGTATAGATTATGGTATAATTAGGTTTTTTAGCCTTATAGGCTTTAGCCCTTTTTTGGTATATGCATTTGTTTACAAACGGATCCGAACTGAGACCACTCTGAGCTGTTATTGTTTAGTTTCCATTTTTAATTATTCCGGATCTATTCACTCAGATTATCTTTCCGTTGGGCATCTTCTGTGATGCTGATGTTTTGACATCCAATGACATTTGGGAGACCATGTTGTTTCGTTTTTCTTCCTGGGTGTAAATACGGAAGCGACATTGTTTTGAAATGAGGCAAAGTCTAAGCAGAAGGGGGTTTGTTTGACGGCAATGACGTCACGCGCAAAATGACGCCATTACCCAAGAATGAGACAAAGCAAACGAAAACCGATATAGGAAGGCAGAAAAATCTTAAATTTAACTTTTTAGTCAAATAACTGTAAATTAATTTAAAATCATATATATATATATATATATATATATATATATATATATATATATATATATATATAAACCATTGCTGCATTATATTTCTAAAACGGAACTTAGAACTTCAACTTATTTATGCGGTGAGTTCAGTATTCGAAATGTTGTCGCTGAACATAGGATAGAGTAACCATTTGAAATATTTGATATTTTGTTCACCAGAGTTACAGAACACCTAAAACGTAGATCAATACTTAGTACCATCTACATGTATATAAGATGATGATCGATCTTTTAAGGCCACTTTTGTTCAAATGGTAGGATAAATGGGCCGAGCGACCTCCAAAGGTCGAGCCGTGATAGCGCAGTTCGTTAGAGCGTAGGGCTCGTAGCCGAACGGTCACGGGTTCGAGGCTCCGTGAGCTGCAATCCTGTCATGTGGCGACTGGTTCACTCATCCATAACAAATGAGAACCTGACAGGACGCGATGTCTATGTGTTTGAGTAATGCTTTGCGCCAATAATGACAGCATGCGTTGTATGCTTCCTTGTGAGTTGAGCTATGTGCTGGGTGGAAACAGGTCTGAGTCAGGGATAATAATATTGTAAAATGTCTTATAGCTGCTTCTAGCTGAATAGGGTGCTATATAAATGTCACATACTATTATTTATTATTAAAGGTAAGGAAGCGAAGTCAAAGATGAAACACCTTTCAGATATGCTCACGCCGAGATTCGAACTCGGGTGGTAGTGATCTGTGATCCAAACACGCTACCAGTTAGACCACGGAGGCATGAATTTTGGCTTGTGATTTCAGTGCTGCCATTATTATTATATAATTTTTTAACGTATTATACTTTTTTTCGATGGATCAATACAATACTAATGGTATACTTTTTACACATATATGTTGCATTTATCAATGAAAATAACAATTGAAATATATCTTATGTGTAAATGTAATGTATCAAATCATTATGCTTAATTTCATTTATGTAATCTGCTGTAACTGTCATCCGTATACATTCTGTATTTTGGTCGAATACGACATATTGGTGGATGAGAAGTGCCATCTGATCAAGTTTCAAAATGAGCTCATATAATGGCATTGGTGAATGCAATTGAGCGGAAGCAATTTCACTAGCACAAAATGTATTATTGATATGTCCTGGATCTAATTAAGTATGTTCTTTTTTTTGAAAAAAGTCATACTTTTTTCAGAAAGTAAGATTGCAGCAATGGATTTATAATAACCTGGACAGTGTATATTTCGACAACTGGAGACTACATTCATGGTTGCATTTGCCAGAATGAACAATTTTACATGTATTTTCTACATTGTTTTCTACCTGTTTACCTTGCAGAAGTATGCAACAGTTAACTGCTGATAATGTGGACCCATACAAATGGACTGCTGATTTTTGTTCCTGGTTGATGAACCACAACATTGGAGAAGAAGAAAGTGTTAAGGTATGTAATATTTTCAGACATGGAAAATATGAGACTCAACTGGTATCCTTACATTACAAACCTTGTCAGGTGTGACCAAATAATATGACATGACTTGAAACAAAGGTGTGTGTTGAGTACTTTATGAAAACAACTTAGAGATATATAGATAAGGATTTCTTAGTAATGAGTATTAATTATAATGCTAGTATATAATAACTACTTTTGGCCACTGAGCAATATCTTGCCTGCTTAACAAAATATAGAAAATATATGTGGCAGTGACGACATAAAATAATGTTTATTGAATAAAAATATTATAATACATCAAGAAGCCACAACATTAATTATTTATGTTACTTTATGTTTAATACATTTTCTGTATTTTTATTATATATTTTCAGATGAAGATTTAGATAGACAAGCTATGTTGGATTTGACAAAGCAAGGAAATCTTTGTTAAATGTTAATTGGTTAGTCTTTATTTAATGTATTTCTAAGTAAGTTTAAAAGGTACATGTCACATGCATGTATATGTGTATTTAGATAAGAGCAATTCAGTTTAAAAGTAAAGGAGGTTGACAGAAACTGCCCTAAAAACAATCGTTCACTTAAATAATATTTATATTTTAAAATTTGATACTTCATGAAATTATTGTTTAATATTTGCAGAAGTAGAGAACATGGCTGCACTGGTGCTAATTCCATCGTTATTTAAGGAAAACAAGCAATGGCTGTTTACGTTTGGTGATGTACGTATCTATTTCGGAATGCTGTTTCTGTATCACTGCTTGTTGTGTGCTATGCTTTCATTTTAAAAAATCTAATATTTTGTATGTATTAATAGGGTTTTGTTTTTCATTAAAATTTGATGTGAAACTATTGACATTTGTCTTGCATTATGTTTTCAAATGATTTCAAATTTAGTTGAAGGATTATATTTAATTTGTGTGTTTATCATTTTGCAGCAGAGTGTGCAACCCAGACCCTCCACAGCATTGGATGGAGTGGCAACAAGACCTCTGGTGTACAAGGGCACAGCCATACGCATGGACAGAATATCAGTAACGAAATGTGACCCTCACATAATGTTTTGAGATGCTGATGGTTGCTTATATTTATAGAGAATTGCATTCTCAATATTGAAAAGAGCAGACTACCAACAACAGTGTTGAGAATGAAACAACTATTGTAGAAGATAGATGGATGATTACAATATGAATTAATTTGATATCTTGGATTACACAAACGTTAAATCAATAAATATTATATAATTGTTTTCTGTTTGTTTTTTGTTTGTTTGTTTACCTACACTGACATGTATGGGGGTTCTTCCCAAGAATCACAACCTCAAATAAGGTTCTTCATGAGGAACCTTTTCATGAAGTTAGTGTTCCCTGGGAAGAACCATTTGTCGAGAAAGGGGTTCTTCACAAGGAACCCCAAATGCTTCTTGAAAGGTTCTTTACGAAGAACCCTTTAAAGCTATCCAAATGGCTCTTCGGGAAGAACCCTTAAAAGGGTTCTTCGGAGAACCATTTAAACCAACCCGAAGAACCCTTAATGGTTCTTCATAGAACTATTTGTTTTAAGGGTACAGTATTATGGTATCATGGTATTTTAAATCACACAACATTACAGTCTAAAAGCACGTTTCCCGAACTAAATATCATGACGGTCTTTCCCGATTGTATGAATACAAGCATACGTACATATTACTTATATGCATAAATACTGACATATCAGTGAGTCAGTAGTCCGAGATACCCCCATCTGTCACTTGTCCTCAGGGATGACAATTTGTCAGTGTAGTTCTGACAGCCGATGATTGAATACTGTCGCCTAAATGGGTTGTTATACGGCCAGGAGCCATTTATAACGGCTAGATATAACATATGTATAACTGACAATCTCATGTAAATGTGTTATACAGTGACGCCACATTAACGAAGTACCATCTGGTAGCATCAAACGTCGTTTCGCTTATCATAATTTTCATGCACGCACACGCACACACACACACACACACACACACACCCTGTACACACGCAAGCACGCGCACGCACACACATAGGTTATATATACAGTGCTCCCTTACTAATTGCCACCCCTATATATTGCCAACCCCGCCTATCGCCAACATCATGCCAATACCCCCCATAAACCGCCCCCCCACCACTCCCTCGGATACCGCCACATCATTTTAGTCCCCAAAGCAATACCCCTCCCATATATCACCAAAACAAAGGCATGGGTTTATCAATCTCAACAACTGCAAACACAAACATAATACTTAATCCTATTTTCCGTTGTTCTACATGTAATTTAGTCATTATACGTGTATACCATGTTTGTAATTATTTTCTTGTTTTTAAATGTAATGTTGCTTCCCAATATGTACAACAGTTTACTCTGTATTTTATAGGCATAAATAAAATAAATAAATATTAAAATAAAAGTAGACCTATAATATCAATTTGACTGTCTACTGTCTGCAGGTGTTCAAACCGAGTTGGTGTCAAGTGCAGAGATCTGATAGTATATGCAGGTCAAAACATATGTATATGTGTGCTGGGATGAGGCTCTTGGTTGATTGTGATTTTAAGATTGGCTGTCAGCAGCAAATGTGGATGGTGTTAATTGATTGGTATTTATGGCATGCAGACAACAGTGCCTTGTTAATATGGTTGTGTGATTGGGTGTTGTGGCGGAACACCCCCCCCCCTTATTTTGGCGGATTATTTCCCCATACACCACCCTCATATAATGCCACCCCTTTTTAATCTCAACTTTTATCAAATCCCCAAGTTGGCATTATATCGAGGGAGCACTGTATATATATATATATATATATATATATATATATCACGCCCATAGGCCCTTTAATATAGATCCCATCTCACCTAACTGCATATACTTGCGAAGTTAAATTAAGTGTTGATGAGTGTTCACAAAGTGATAAGTAGCTGTTAGCTCAGAGGAAATCATTGTATTTACTCAGGTTTGAGATAATGTTTTGTTCTTGTCCAATTGTTCAGTTCTTCTTGTGACGCACGAATTAAATAGGTAGCACTGTTGAGCCATTCGAACCCAGAATGAAGCCGAGGTCAGCATCTGTGGCGTGGAAACGTTTCCGGTGAACCACAGAGAATAGCTGTTGACTGTAAACTGTGGTGTCAAAGTAGCTATCTGGTACATGTATTAGCTTATCATTGAACTACAGGCACTTTGTTTACTGCGAGCTGTGGCGTCAAATGGTGCATTTTGTATGTGTTTCTGCTTCTTGTTCGCACGGACTTACCCTTCCCAACGGGCGTGATACACTTGTCACGTGTGAGAAGGGGATTGTCAGACTTGTTATCAATATTTAGGGCTTATTAGAATATAGGCCTATGTATGTATAAATTTGTAGACGTCTAAGATTATGTATGTTTATGTATGCTTAGGTTCATGTGCGTGTATATTTATTTATGTATAGATCTATGGGTGGTATGTTTCGGTCTTGATACTCTGAGCCACGCCATCGTGTTGGGGGGCGTGTTTATGTGTGTGTGTGTGTGTGTGTGTGTGTGTGTGTGCGCGCCACATGTGTGTTCTAAAACACATATATACGGACAGATATGCAGAACAAATAGACAAACAGACATATATACCTGAAGACAGCGGCAGATTGAAGGACAAACGGACAGACAAACAGACAGACAAACAGAGACACATTAACCAACCCACCCCCGTCGTCGATTCACACACAAACACAAACACACAAAGAGGGATAGGGGGGAGAGAGAGAGAGAGAGGGGGGTAGATGGAGGGAGAAAGAGAGAGGGGGGGGCTGTTCCGACAGTCTAAGGTCAGATAGTTACACCTATTACATCAAACACTGCCTTTATCCTCACCAATAGACAACGAATAGAGGTCTATTATAATCTTCCATCCTGTCATTAATTAAATACCATTGTTCTGTATATAAACACACATACACTGAGATATCTCATATTTGTCGACCTATAGTGAGCTTGACAACAGATGCTTTGTTAAGGGGCTGGCTATTTTCCTGTTTCTCATAACAAAATTAGAAATATGCTTCATTTTTGACTGGTATATATATATATATATATATATATATATATATATATATATATATATATATATATATATATATATAACTCAGGTACAAATATATGGTGCTAGATGTGGTGAGCCATTCTGGATTCAGTTCCCTGAAGAAACGTTCAGAGTTTGAATTCACGGAGATTCTCTGTGCCTGTGCCTTTTTATACACAACTAAAACACACACACACACACACACACAAGGATAAACGCGTATGTCGGAATATCGAGTCCGTGATCATACATGTTTAGATCATAAAGATATTGGCGTTATATGTAACAAAAATAATACACAACATCCATTGGAACCACAATGACACTTATAATCTCGTGGTGTATTTATTTTTTTCAACAATTATGACACAATAAATAACCAGAAAGTTTGATGTTTGTTAATTACAGACATTATAAAGAAAAACTCCTGTCATTTTCTCCATCAGATCAACTCATGATCTGTTCATTGGAAAGATCACACATTTGTGTTTGTAATTAGCCTTGAATGATTATGATTGGCTATGGAAGCATCGTGTGTCGGTGTGTATTGTCAATTGTAATTGGTTACGATATAGCAATTGTCGCGTGTGGGCGGGTTAATTAAACATTACTGACCTCATGTCGGTGTGTCTTGCATGACTAAACTAGCGGAAGTTTTTGTCAAAATGTTCGTGTTGTCGGATTATCGAGGTCGTTTTACATTGAAATGTCACATTCCGTTGGCGAAATGAAGTGTCGGAGTCGGAAAGCGGAACAAGATTTTGTCGGATTAAAGAGTCATTTATAATGAAGCTAAATCCGTCACTGATAATATTGTGGCGGATGGTGGATTTGTCGGATAAACGATGTCCGGATTAACGGATTCTCACTATATTATAAAAATTTGCAAACACACACAACGGCAACAACAAATGATCACGTGTGATCTATTTTCACGAATGTTTGTGCTATTATATTTAGCATGTTTCTTAACTTATCGTATACACGTGTTGTTATTATGAAGATTGAGTACGTTATCACACGTTATCAATAGAAAAACCGGCTCGTATTCTACCCCCCCCCCCAACTTCTATTATTGTAGGCCTATTACCTCATAATTAATATTAATTAGTTATTTTTCTATTATCAGCCTTATTATAGAACCTAGCTATCTGCATATCGTCAATCAATTCTATTACCATCGAGCTTGATGTAGACTTACGTGCTCATTAGACAATAATAATGATACAATTACCAATGGCTGCCATCTGGTGATTAGATGGAATTTGGATTCCAGAATTTGGAAGGATAAGGGTATGGGAGACAGAATTAGGGAAAGGGACATGGGATATAGGGCTGGGCCGTGAAGCTGTGATAGGGGATCCTTATAACGGTCTGAGATACGTAACTGGGGAACAGTCGTCAGACACAGAAACGTGAGAGTTGTGGGATAGCGTTCTAGAGTAAGGATGTGGGATACGAAAATTGTCTAAACGCGTCGGATACAGACTGGCTAATGGAAACCGGAACTCTGAGCTGTATTAAGAATCTGGGATAAAGAAATGTTTTTGGTCTTAAGATTGGATGCCGCACTGAATAAAAATATTCGATCTATTAATTGGGTACTAAATTTCAGGATACAAAATTGGAATTAGTTAATTCGATGTTGAATTACCGAATTTGGAATATAGAAGCAAAAACAGAGATTGTGCGGGTGAAAGGCTTTTCTTCTTACGTGCAATATCGCGCTTACGAGGGAATGCCAGATTCGCGTAAACAAATCTCTACCATATTCCTACTGCACACACAAAAACAGTGTTTACACGTTTAGAGAAATGGTGCTCACATCTTTCCCAGTTCCTGAACCGGTCCCCAACACAAACAAACGAGTCAATAAGTAAGAGGAGTTTAACTCGAGATGGGAAGATCATTGTCTGTGGGACGAACGAGACAATTGAATGTTGCTTCCCACGCGTTTCCGATGGGCTTTTTCACACGCCTTTGTCAGTCGTCGCCCCGGAAGTGGATTGTGGTCGGACGTCCTCGGCCTGCCCCCCCTCCTCGTCGACAATAGCCGAATGACGGTTTTGTTTCTGGATATCGATATATGTGTCTGGATGCTGGCCGACACTGATAAACGTCCGCTATCGATAAGAGATACGATAAACAATGACCGTATCCGTGATGCGTTGTTTATCTCGTCGCTGACCTTTCTCTTCGTCCTTTACAGCTCAGCGAGCCGGTATCGGGGGACTGTGATGCAAATATTGCATTTACAACGCACATAACATGCCCACCGCGCTGCTGTGTCAATCAAAGCAACGATTAGCCGGGATGGGGTGGGGGAGTGGCACGTAGGCATCCGCACAAATTGTTGCGACGAGATCAAGCAATGAACGTATATAAGAATGTTATATCGTGTAAGTTCCCTTTAGTGAACACAGGTGGCCTGGCGATTAAGCGCCCGGCACTTGGTCCCAACGATCACAGGTTCGAACACTGTAGGAGGTCGAAACTTTTCCAGAGATTAATTTATCGGCTCACAACATCGTGGGTGGATGACCACGTTAAATGGCGCTGCCGTCTCCACTGAATTATTTAAAATAAGGGGGGGGGACGTTAAATACCCCAAGAGGACGTAAAACACTCTTGCAGTGACCACCCTCAGGTTATTTCGGCTCCAACTTTCCGTACTGCTCCCCTGTGAGTGGTGGGGGAGGGGGGGTTTCTCAACTACTCCAACATAGAGGCTGTGCCGAATAAGCGACATTCCCGAACAACAAAACAGTAAGTTCCATCAGAGGTACACTGTCCAATAGAAGCTCTTCCACTTGTTCAAGAATTACATCCTGGATCGTCGTGAACGTCGACTTCTACGATGTCCTCTGATGATTCCCGCCAGATCCAGATCTTCAACATTTGCAAAAAGAAATCGACAGCGAAGAAGACTGTTTTCGCAGCTCATAGATCTTATTCTATTACCTGCATCCCGAATGGCGTTACATCTGAGCACTTGATTTCCTCAAGGCATTACTCTCGGCGGGGGCAGTATCGAGGCTAACTAATTCACTAACTCACTCACTCACTAACTAACTCACTAACTAACTCACTAACTCACTAACTAACTCACTAACTAACTCACTAACTAACTCACTAACTCACTAACTCACTAACTAACTAACTAACTAACTCACTCACTCACTAACTAACTCACTAACTCACTCACTCACTAACTAACTCACTAACTCACTCACTCACTCACTAACTAACTCACTAACTAACTCACTAACTCACTAACTAACTCACTAACTCACTCACTAACTCACTAACTAACTCACTCACTAACTCACTAACTCACTCACTCACTAACTCACTCACTAACTCACTCACTAACTCACTAACTAACTCACTAACTAACTCACTAACTAACTCACTAACTAACTCACTAACTAACTCACTAACTAACTCACTAACTCACTAACTAACTCACTAACTAACTCACTAACTAACTCACTAACTAACTCACTCACTAACTCACTACACTAACTCACCATAACTCACTCACTAACTCACTCACTAACTCACTCACTAACTCACTCACTAACTCACTCACTAACTCACTCACTAACTCACTACAACTCACTCACTACCACTAACTCACTAACTAACTCAACCACTAACTAACTCACTAACTAACTCAACTAACTAACTCACTAACTAACTCATAACTAACTCACTAACTAACTCACTAACTAACTCACTAACTAACTCACTAACTAACTACTACTAACTCACTAACCCACTACTCACTCACTCACTCACTACCTACTCACTCACTCACTCACTCACTCACTCACTCACTCACCACTCACTCACTCACCACCACCACCACCACCACCACCACCACCACCACCACCACCACCACTCACCACCACCACCACCACCACCACCACCACCACCACCACCACTCACCACTCACCACCACTCACCTCACTCACCACTCACCACCACCACCACCACTCACTCACCACTCACTCACTCACTCACTCACTCACTCACTCACCACCACTCACCACTCACTCACCACTCACCACCACCACCACTCACCACTCACCACCACCACCACCACCACCACCACCACTCACCACCACCACCACCACCACCACCACCACCACCACCACCACCACCACCACTCACCACCACTCACCACCACCACCACCACCACCACCACCACCACTCCACCACTCACCACCACCACCACCACCACCACTCACTCACTCACCACCACCACCACCACTCACCTACCTCACTCACCACCACACTCACTCACCACCACCACCACTCACTCACCTCACTCACCACTCACTCACTCACTCACCACCACTCACTCACTCACCACTCACCACTCACTCACTCACTCACTCACTCACTCACTCGTACACTCACCTACTCACTCACTCACCACCACCACCACCACCACCACCACTCACTCACCACCACCACCACCACTCACCACTCACCACTCACTCACTCACCACCACCACTCACCACCACCACTCACTCACCACTCACCACCACCACCACCACCACTCACCACCACCACCACCACCACCACCCACCACCACCACTCACCACCACCACCACCACCACCACCACCACCACCACCACCACCACCACCACCACCACCACCACATAAGGACATATGGTTATACCAACACGTACGAAGATTCACACATATATTCTCACATATACGAAGATTCTCACATATACATCACATGCGTACGTACATAAGCACACCCACTATATATATATATATATATATATATATATATATATATAGGTAGCTGTGTGTGTACGTGCGGGCGTGTGTGTGTGTGTATGTGTTTTTTTAGCTGTGTATAATAAGGCACAGGCACAGAGAATATCGAACCGTGAATTCAAACTCTAGACGTTCGAATAACTGGATAAATCCTACCTATATGAACCATGTATCAATACACGTCCGACTGTGTGTGTGTGTGTGTGTGTTTTAGGGTACATAGTAAGAGGCAACAGGCACAGAGCATCAACATATCTAAACATCCTTCGAAACCTACCTCCATAAATCTAAATACAACTATACATACATTAATCTAAAAATAAAATGTTCCATACCTCCACATATTGATAAATGTGTGCGTATACCTAAGCATGTGTCTGGTCTACTCATCAGCCTGTGGGAACCAGCTAATTCGCTTTTCGTACGCGACAAATATGTCACGCCCACAGGAAAGCAGCTACATGCAGGCTATGTACAAAAAGCGGAAGCAGGTAAAAACATACCATTTAATACCACAGCTCGCAACAAACAACACGTGCGTGTGGTTGAATGGTGACTTGCTACATACATATCATAAACTATTTTGACACCACAGTTTACATTCAACAGTAATTTTCTGTGGTCCAAAAGAAACCTGTATATAAAGCATTTCGACACCTCAGATGCTGACCTCAGCTTTATTCTGGGTTCGAATAACTGAATAAATCCTACCTATATGAACCATGTATCAACTGGTCTGGCGTCGAAGTTCTTCTCTAACCTAAGTGAAAATTCAAGCCCTATATATAGCCTCAGCGTGTTAACAAACATTACAGTTTGTTCATAACAAAGAGAATGTACAATAACACAGTATGGACTCACTGAAGTGATTTAACTAAAATATAAACAAAGTAGCAATACTGCACAATGGATTATTACTGGACTAGAACGAAATATCGTCTCAAACCTGAGTAAATACTACGATTTACTCGAACCTAACAGCTAACCCTCATACGTTTCCGTTCATTACTAAGGGAACGTTCATTCACGCTTAATTTAGCGTCCCTAAGTATATGCAGTTAGGTGTGTTGGGATCTAAATTAAAGCGCCTATCCACTTGATCTATTTGACCCATGGTCGAGAACAGCGGATTTCAGGCAGATCTCCGATACTGCGAATGACACGTCGGGATTATAATAGCTATACATTTAACAAAGTTCCTATATCAGTGTAATCTAATTACTCATAATATGGGAAAAAACTCTGTCCGCAGCTTAATACCCATGGAGATGCCTGCCGGAGTAACAAACCACTCCAGGAGTATAAATCCATCAAGCAGCATTGTATGAATTAATAGGTCGTTTCGCCAGACCACATAAGAGGACAACAATATAGATTCTACATTATACATAACAAAGCTAATAAACTCAAACATGTTGCAATAACGACATAACTTTCTTACATTGGTGTAATAAGGAATCTGGATGGAAATAGATAAGATGTCTGGCACGGGCAATGTGCGTTTAGGGTACATAGTAAGAGGCAACAGGCACAGAGCATCAACATATCTAAACATCCTTCGAAACCTACCTCCATAAATCTAAATTCAACTATACATACATTAATCTAAAAATAAAATGTTCCATACCTCCACATACTGATAGATGTGTGCGTATACCTAAGCATGTGTCTGGTCTACTCATCAGCCTGTGGGAACCAGCTAATTCGCTTTTCGTACGCGACATATATGTCACGCCCACAGGAAAGCAGCTACATGCAGGCTACGTACAAAAAGCAGAAGCACGTAAAAAACATACCATTTGATACCACAGCTCGCAACAAACAACACGTGCGTGTGGTTCAATGATGACTTGCTACATACATATCATAAACTATTTTGACACAGTAATTTTCTGTGGTCCAAAAGAAACCTGTATATAAAACTTTATTCTGGGTTCGAATAACTGAATAAATCCTACCTATATGAAACACGTCCGACTGGTCTGGCGACGAAGTTCTCTCTCTGTGTGTGTGTGTATATATATATATATATATATATATATATATATATATATATATATATATATATATATATATATATATATATATATATATAGTTTTAGATGAACCAATATAATTGCATTCATATAATGCAGCATAGATTGACAAAATGTAAACAACTGATTGACGGACGGACCCATTGTGTCCACTTAATAACTTCACAAGTTATCACTTTATGATCGTGGCCATCATAACGTTTCCGTCTCGGTAGAAAACGTAGAGTGTATTAAATTATTTCTTAACAAAATCGTGACGCTTAGCCAAAGCATCAACAGACTAAGAATCGTTGGACTAGTTATTATATTAGCTGGTCAACATTATAGAACCACGCACCTTTGTTACTTCTGTCAGTATCTTAAAGATATCTGTGTTACATTAAAATACAGCAAAATCATCCTTGTTTAAAGACGACATGTAACCTATACGTAACTCGCATTACGTCGGTAGGTAGGATCCGGAACATCTGTCTTTCGTACGTAAGAAATACTTCACCTTATCAAGAAGCGGAAACAAGTAAAACTTACTTAATTTGACATCAGAGACTGAAGTAAACAGCAATTTCTTCTCGTTCGAAGGTAAGCTAATACAAGTCGAAATGAACTAATTCTATACAGCACCATGTAGCCAACGATAATGGTTCTCGATCTGAACTCATACAGATGTGTGTGTGTGTGTGTGTGTGTGTGTGTGTATGTATGTATGTATGTATGTATGTATGTATGTATGTATGTATGTATGTATGTATGTATGTGTATCTATGTAGTTATGTGTGTATGTATGTATGTATGTATGTATGTATGTATG
>JAODUP010001082.1:0-124190 GCA_025642065.1 Paralvinella palmiformis | reverse complement strand
CATGGACTACAATAAAACTTAGTCAGAGCTGCGCCGAGGCAAGATTCTGAGTGAATTGAACCGATACATGTGTGCTCTTTGTGTCCTTTATATATATATATATATATATATATATGTGTGTGTGTGTGTATGTATACGGTACATCAATTACGAAATAACTATAAACAGGGGCTGGTTAGGCAGTTGACATAACCCTTCTCGCAACGGTATTAAGCAGATCTCGGTACAGTAAAACCCGTCTTAATGAACCAGCCCATCGGAACACCTTGGCTGGTGTTTAAAGACGTGTGGTCTGTTAAGGCAGGATCCGAACGGTATATCGGAGCGGTATATTCCCTGTACTATTCGGGTCTTTGGGGGGACACCGTTTAGGTGTTTGGCCAGGTTATCCAGCATTTCAGTCACTGTAGCAGGCTCAGTACGCTCTTAAAGAATTATGTGTACTCCGAAACAGAACCATTGTTTTGTATCTGGCTGGTTGGCTGATCTGATATACATAACAACTTTGCACAATAAGTTTGCACATCTCTAACAAGAGCTGCTCAAGCAGCAATTACCTTTACTCAAGGTGTGTTGAAATCACATAATAATCACATAACAATATGAACAGCCCTGCCCACTAGCCAAGACGCCGTGCACAAAACGTCATACACATCGTCGGAGATATAATTGGGAAAGAGCTATCATTGGTCAATATGTTGGTATTTTCAGCCAATGACAATCAGCGCTTAATCATGCTAATAAATCCTGAATCAAATTATCGCAACTGACGGTTTCTTGACAGGTAATCTGTTTGGCCGGGGACCCTAACACTATGGCATTTGGCTGCGTCAGGCAGATGGCGGTTCTAGACAGGTCAGTTTGAATGGGACTTGCATCGGGACTTTGGAAAGGTAGCGTTTAATAGCAAGTGGTGCTCCCAGACATGTGGCGTTAAGAGCAAGTTTGACTATATATATATATATATATATATATATATATATATATATATATATATATATATATATATATATATATATATATATATCAATAAGATTTTCAAATCGTAACGTCCGATGAGCCATTGAAATTCTACATATTTTACGACGACGTTATGATCCGTCTGCAAACTCGATGGGAGTGTTCCGAAATTCAAACTGTGGCAATATGTGGTCAAATAGGGTGCGAAGATCATCTGAATTTGATGCGTAGGCTTAGTTCAATTGAAAGATGAAAGTTGTCCCAATCAAACGGGATTTAGGTGATTAATTTCTGAAAATTCTGGAGAATTTATTTTTCCTGATGATTTTCCGATTATTTTTCGGCGAATGAACTTGTCGCATTTCCATATTTGATAATCGCGGGCAAGAGACTGATTCAGTATAAAGGGAGAATTTACTTCCGGTGCACTTCTGCCCACAGCAAAACTAGATAAAAGAACGCTGATAAATTCGTCCTTGTTTTACACTGATAACATCAGATCGAGTTATTAACTCGCATAGCACTTTCATGGCACTTCCATTACATTAATTATAGCATCTACTGGTTTATTGCATTAACCATAATATCTACTGGTTTATTGCATTAACCATAATATCTACTGGTTTATTGCGTTAAGTATAACATCTACTGGTTTGTTGCATTAAGTATAATATCTACTGGTTTATTGCATTAAGTATAAGATCTACTGGTTTATTGCATTAAGTATAACATCTACTTGTTTATTGTATTAAGTATAACATCTACTTGTTTATTGCATTAAGTATAATATCTACTGGTTTATTGCATTAAGTATAACATCTACTGGTTTATTGCATTAAGTATAAGATCTACTGGTTTATTGCATTAAGTATAACATCTACTTGTTTATTGCATTAAGTATAATATCTACTGGTTTATTGCGTTAAGTATAACATCTACTTGTTTATTGCATTAAGTATAATATCTACTGGTTTATTTCATTAACCATAATATCTACTGGTTTATTGCGTTAAGTATACATCTACTGGTTTATTGCATTAAGTATAATATCTACTGGTTTATTGCATTAAGTATAAGATCTACTGGTTTATTGCATTAAGTATAACATCTACTGTTTATTGCTTACTAGTATATGAAGGAACATTTGTCGAAGAGAGACATCGTTTCTTGTCTTAGAGGCTCTTATATAGTGAAGATTCTCCTAGAGTCATATGCCCAAGCTCAGATTCGAACACGGGTGGTAGTGATCTGTGGTCCAACACGCTACCGCTACACCACGGAGGCTCAGACATATATATAGGTCTAGTTATGTTTTGATGTGTTGATGTTGATATCCAGCTTCATGCATATAGTTCTATTTATGTATAGCTATATGAAGGTATAGGTTTCAGAGGATGTTTAGGTGTTGATGTTCACAGGCACGCACGCACGCACGCAGCACACACACACACACACACACTAATATAGATCGAGATATTTACTCTAGAAAAGATGAAAGGAGATAATATAACATAGACGCAGATGAGTCTGTATACCGAGTTATGACAGAGACGATATCAGGGTTATTTTTATCATAAAACAATCCACTTAGAGCTTTATGACACAGATCAGACCCGAGTTATGGACGTGCCCTTATTCAGTAGAATTGCGTCATCTTATAGTTAAAATGACGCCTGACGAAGGCAACCTCTAATCAACTAACCGGATTAAGGCAGATATATTTGGGGCATTTAACATACTTATATATCTTTTTTGAAATGTAATTAGACAATACACGTCAGTTCCTTCTTTATGCCACTTTTATAGAATACATTTCAATTCGGCGAAAATCGTTACGTCCGACGTTACGTCACTCAGCCACGTCAATACCTCTAATAAAAGATTAAAATAGAATAAAACACCTTAAAAACGGTTTTACTCCCATTTGTCACACGTCCCGTTTGTAAGACAGCTTATAGGTTATAGATTATACGGTTCAATGCACACATAATCCCCTTCCCTATTCCTCATTAATGGACCAATCCCAAAACGTAATAACAAGAGTGTTCATTGCACGTTTATTTATGTTTCGTTACATGTACATTGCATATCATGTTGTCAAACAATATACTAGTATATATGTACACTTACAATAACATTTAATTGTAGATGAGGAAGCCAACATAATAATAGGCGTATAGTGTATAGTGAACACTTATAAGACAAACTACGGGTATTGAGGAAGCCAATATAGTTAATATGTTCACTTACGACAACTTAATTGATTAATCCCGTTTGCTATAATGATAGGTGTATAGTGTATAGTGTATAGTGTATAGTGTATTGTGTATAGTGTATAGTGTATAGTGTATTGTTAACACGCAGTATTTAACTGAGTAAGCCAACTTAGTTAATCCTTCTAGTTAATATCAACAATGACATCTAAAAACAACAACTTGTTACTGTAAGTGCGGTGTTATCATATTATAAAGGGAGGGGGGTGGGACGCTGTCCTACCCCAAACTGTCTGACAAATGGGACGTCTGACAAATGGGAGGACGCCTAACAAAAATGTATACACCATGAACTATTGACATCGAATGGGACTTCAATGGCATTTTATGGCACTATTAAGGCACCAGGTTCGGTTAACGTGATAAACCGGGTTACGTCACTGCTTTTGGAACCAATTAATGGCGTAGGGCGGAGTAGGGCTCTGAATGTTTGATAAAGGAATAGGAAAGATCTCTTATCGATCACCCCCAGTCTTATTTCTAACTTATTCATATCGTGTCAGTTAAAGGGAATCATCGTCCCCATTTTGTGTCTTAGTCAATCAGGTAATGTTCTACTATAATTATATTTTTCGTCCATGTCAACACAGAGTTATATCAATTAACAGTTTTGCAGTAGATTAAAAAGAATTATATGTACTGCTGCAAAAACCGCCCAGTACTGTACAGTACATTAATATATTATCGTTCACAAGTCAATCACCTGGCAGGTAATTGGTCAGATAGGGTATACAATGAATTTCCCATAATATTTCTCCAGGTATGTTTGATATATACGTTTTATATATATATTATATATATATATATATATATATAAAAATATATATATATATATATATATATATAATATTATTTTTTTTTTTATCTCTTTAAATTGGCATTATTAAAGGTGTGTATCGTTTCTAAAGGACACCTTGTGTTTCCATCAATAAAGATTTTGCTCGGAAGCATCGGCATTACGGGATCACCTGTCTAAGAGACTATTAACGGCAGATAGTACACTTCATTAGCTCATACACCTTTAGTTGACATAATTTGACTTCTAGGGATGTGAATAAAACATTGAACTTTGGTTTTCCATTTGTCAGAAACATCATTTCATCGTAATGTTGACAATTAATTGTAAAATGATATTCATGATTAGTGTTTCAAATCGTTTTTTAATAGCAAGAATAAATTATCTTCCTGGTACCTGAACATGATTTTAAAAAACTCTGATATTATAATTTAATAGGACACACTGCATAGCTAGAGTTGCAGCAGGAAACATCTGGACGTGTAGCTAAATATGAATATAAGAAAGAAACTCTTGAAAGTATTGTGTATTCTGTATAATCTCCTATACAGGACACACATTATTTAAGTTAAAAAATATTGTTCTGTATAATAAATACATCTGCTAAACATGACACACAATAGTTATGTTAAAAATGTTGTGTGTTCTGTATAAGGGATTTAAGAATTAGTAAGTAATTGGTATAAATTAGATTGCTGTGTAGATAACAATAATAATAATGTATTATTTAAAAATAGGTGAAAAAAGAATTAAGACCATTGCACCATTCTTAATCTTTATTCTATAGTCTATGTTCATGTTAATTAATACAATGATGCACTATCATGATATCGTAGAATAATATTTTATATGCAAAACAAAAACAAAAAGGAAATTACACTTTTCACCATTTCTACAACGAACACTGTCAGGAACTGTATTGGATTTAATGAACTCGGCAATAATAAACTTCGGTTTAAAAAATGGTTATCATCGGAAAACAAATACAACGGCTACTATGTAAACATTAAGATGACTTCGCAATGTTTCGAAAAGCCATAAATGTGGACGCTTTTATGGCCAATAACAAGTTCGAAAGCGATGAATGAGCCGAAATGCGACCATCCAAGTTTGTTCCATGCGAAATATTGTGCAAATGTGCTCTTCTCTGTCTGTGTTTCACCCGCTAAGCCGCGCACATGTTTGTTTGTTTGGATATTTTTAGGCCACTACTGTGCATAAAGTAGGCTGAATGGGCCGAGCGATCTCCAAAGGTGATGAGACGAAGTCAACGATGAAACACCCTTCACAAATGCCCACGTCGAGATTTGAACTCAGGTGGTTGAGATATGTGGCCAACCGCGCTACCAGTTAGGCCAAGGAGGCGCCCTCTCATAAGCACCAACAATGACATCTAAGCGCACAAACAAATTCAGTTGACACATCCAATATCAATAAACAAGAAAATAAGCAAACTAGTTCCTTCACATAGAACACACACACAGACGCACGCACCACACCCCCGCACACACGCACACACACACGCACACCAGTATCACTTTGAGTAATCATAAAGTTCGGCACTGCAGTAAAAGAAGTTCTAAAAACTTGAAATCGTGTTTTAATTAATTACACTTTCCGTAATTATATGAATTTTTGCATTCGTTTCCGATAAAGTTGCTGATTGCATTAAAAATGTGTTATAATTTATCGGGTGGAATAGGATTATGTGCGAAAGGTTTTCAGTGTATCTTCCTGCCGGATTTTATGACAAAAAAAACAACAAATAATCTTCAGTGCTGCATGTGTCCTTAAAGCTTTATCGTCCGCTAATATAGTATTTGGTAATTGTATATAAACATCAGTGTTACGCATTGTGCATACTATAAATTAAGGCTTAAGATAACCTTAAAACACATTTCCCTTTAAATCCATGAGGTTTATCTAAAGCATAGGATGATCATACTTGCCATTATAAACGATCGACTTCAACTGGATCAAGTTAATATTATAAATGAGCCCAGATGATGATGTTGATGATGATTGATGTTTTACGGCCACTTTCAAAGGTAGTGAAGCGAAGTCAGAGATGAAACACCCCTCAGATATGCCCACGTCGAGTTTCGAAGTCGGGTGGTAGCGATCTGTGGTCCAACGCGCTACCAACTGGACCACGGAGTACTTTGTGATAATTTGATTGTTCACATGTAAGCGGCACCCATGCCGTAGGCTAATTAATATTTGCATCATATCTACAGGCATAAGTTTATAAATACGGAGTCCTACCAAATATAATGTGACCGAATGTCTTCATGGATTAAACGTACAGTTAGAAAGGTGCGCCAGTGTTTTCATAGAATGACAGGTGATGCTCTCGTCAAGCCCATCAAATCCTGGTTCCGAGTACGCGTTCCGGATATGACAGCTGTCAGCCGGATGTCGTCTGGTCGCGTCAATCCGGGTACGCCTGGCGTCATCAAGCAATCGTATTGCGTGTTGGTAGATGTGAAGAATTCGTTATCGGGAAATAATGGCATTAATAGCCCTTACTTGGTCGAGTCCAAAGCTACGAGCCTGCCATTAACGGGGTATCCTCCATTAGTCATGAATTCATTTATGAGCAGATAAAGGACGGAATATAGGCTTCCCGAACTTGAGAAAGGATAACTTGTTTAATTAGAGGCCGTGTTGATTGTTTTACCGGATTGTGATAATTAAGTTTTGTTAAACCTTTTGCCAGAGTGAGTTATCGAATGGATGGTTGATTGATTAAGTAATTGATTAAGTCAGTTATTTAATGGGTGATTGAGTGAGTGAGTGCGTGAGTGACTAAGTGAGTGAGTGAATGAGTGAGTGAGTGAGTGTTTGAAAGAGTTAATGAGTGAGTAATTGACTGAGTGATTGGCTGTGTGAACAGCTGCGTGAGTGGACGATTGAGTGAGGGGGCGGGTGAGTGACTGCGTGAAAGAGTTAGTGAGTGAGTGAGTGAGTGAGTGAGTGAGTGACTGAGTGATTGGCTGTGTGAACGAATGAGTGAGTGGGTGAGTGAGTGGGTGACCGAGTGAGCAATCGCTTGACGGCTGAGTGAGTAAGTGAATGCGTGAGTAAGTTAATGAGTGAGTGAGTGAATGACTGAGTGAGTGGCCGACTGAGTGGGTAATTGAATGAGTGGGTAATTGAGCGAGTGATTTAACGAGTGAGCGAGTAGGCGAGTGAGAGTGAGCGACTGTGATGTTCAACCCATGCGCCGGTCAAACGTTGAATATATAGACAGCGGGGAAAGTTAGCGATGATCATATGAAACATCCCATAAACATTTGTTTTAAACACACACACAAAAACACACTGGAAATGTTTTACGATCGTCCATATTCCATTGCCGGTCTATTTTCCGTTGGCGTCGTCGCATACGGACGAGTCACCCCCGTTTCTTCTCCCGTTTGAAATCTCGCCGCTCTTCGTTCCGAAATCCTGTATCTTCATCCGGAGCCGCTTCCGGGATGCGGACGAGGAGAACAGCCGACGACACGGCAGGAGGCTGGCCAGATGCCTGTATCCGTCCCGGAAGTTCTGGTTCGAGGCGAAATAGAGGACCGAGTTGATGCTGGAGTGGGTGTGCGCCAGCAGCAGGGCGAAGAAGTGCACCTCCTGCCTGAACGTGTCGTACCTGTCGACGACCACGATCGTGGCGTACGGCGCCCAGCAGGCGGTGAAGAAGATGAAGATGAGGAAGAGCGTCCGTGCCAACTTCATGCTCTCCCTCCGCGCCCTCGAGTTGTACGTGCTACACTCGTGTCGGACATGGCTGCCACCTGGCGGTAATTGGGCGTAGGAAATGGACATGGTTTAGATATGGCAGTCGTGTTGTGTGTGTGTGTATGTTTGTGTGTGTGCCTATATATATATATATATATATATATATATATATATGAGAGTTAAGTTTTGGAAAGCTAAGATTTCATTCCATGTAGTAAAAAAAACATTTTAATCAATGTAATTGTTGCCTCGTGTGTATGTGTGTGTGCGTGTGTGTGTACGTGCGTGTGTGTGTGTGAGTTTGTATATATATGTGTGTGTGTTTTTCTTCTTCTTTTTACATAGATGTATCGTCGGCCTATCTACCTTGAGCTTCTGCTTCCTGACATGAAGGTAGATCTTCAGGTAGCATATGGAGATGAGCGAGATGGGAAAGACCACGCCTACGATAGCGAAGAAGATGCTGTAGCTGAAGTTAGCCGTCCTGTCCCAGACGCAGGTGAATGTTTTCTTGTCATAAACGTGATCTCCCCAACCGACAAAGTTGGGCAACTCCAGGAGAAAGCTGACCAACCAGAGGCCGACACACATCCACAAACTGTTGAAAAACGTGTAGATCTGAAAGTAGAATGGAATTTCGTGCATATACGAATGTCTTCTAATTGAAGATCGTGTGTTAGTCCATGACGTGTTGTTTCTGACATGATACCCAGGTATCATAAATTTGATCGTGATCTGATTACAGTATGTTGTAATTTTATATTCTAATTTAATCATCGCAGACTCGTCCTTGGTGTACAGTCGTGTTTTATTGATTTCTTTAAAATATACGAATAAGTATATATATATATATATATATATATATATATATATGTCTCTGCGTGTGTGTGTGTGTGTGCGCGTGTGTGTATGCATGCGTGCGTATCTGTGTGTTTGTATGTGGGGTTGTTTGCGTGCGTATGTGTGTGTGTGTGTGTGTGTGTGTGTGTGTGTGTGTGTGTGTGTGTGTGTGTGTGTGGATGTGGGATGTGTCTGGGGGGCTATTAGTGTGTGTGTGTTTATGTGTGTGTGTGTGTGTGTGTGTGTGTACATGTGTTAGTGTGTGTTTGTTGATATGTGTGTAGGTGGATGGGTGGGTGGCTGTATGTATGGGTTGGGTAGGTGTGTTTTAGAACATATGCACGCCCAGCCACGTGCCGTATCTTACCTCAGGATAACGCTCATTGTGACAAATGTGGATGAATCTGTTGAAGCTAATAGCACCAATACTTAAGAGAGAACAGAAACAGCTGGTAAGACATATTGATGCCACAGCTTCACATAGTACCGGCCTCTTACTAAACCATTGTTCGCCTTCTAGTAATCCTAAATTAGACATTTATGGAATTAGTGAAATTATGTCAAGGGGAAAACTGAAAATGAAACTGAAATCGAAACGTGCATTTTGTTACCTCGTTACGTCGCTACATCTCTCTTCCCATCTCATCTATATCTCTATATTTCCATCTCTCCATCTATGTATCTATCTATATATTTATCTGTCTGTCTAGCTATCTATCTAGTTATCTATATAAATATCTAAGTATATATATATATATATATATATATATATATATATGTGTGTGTGTGTGTGTGTGTGTGTGTGTGTGTGTGTGTGTGTGTGTGTGTGTGTGTGTGTGTGTGTGTGTGTGTGTGTGTGTGTGTGTGTGTGTGTGTGTGTGATGATTGATGTGTTACGGCCACTTTGTGTACATGGTAGGCTAAATAGGCCGAGCGACATCCAAAGGTAATGAAGCGAAGTCAAAGATGAAACACCCTTCACCCACGCCGAGATTCGAACACGGGTTGTAGTGATATGTGGTCCAACACGCTACCGCTATACTACAGAGGCGCCTATATATATATATATATATATATATATATATATATATATATATATATATATAATATAAACCAACTGATTTTGTTGCTGTACGTGGAGATGTGTACCTGTTTGTGTGTGTGGAGCAAGCAACGTGTAAGCGTACATATGTTCTGGAGCCAAACATTCCGTTTCCTAGTTAAAGGAGGCTATTTGGATCGGGAATCTACAGCTGCCTGGTACCTCCAGTTGTGACCGCCTCACCCGCCTCGTGATATTGGTTTTAAAATGATATCATAAGGTTCTCAAAGAACCGAGGCGAACCATCCATTGAATTAACTGATCTTAATAACCAGCTGCAAATGATCCGTGCAATGGTCAAATCGGTGATTTGAGGACGGAGACAGCAATTGGGAAATGTCTATAATTGCAGGTTGTTTTGTTAGCTTTTTGAAATACAAAATCAGTTTAGATTTGGTTTAGACATTACCCTATCACCATGAAAGGTCACATCACGCTTCCATATTATCTTAGTTTATGCCATACAAGGGTGGACGAATGTTGTTTAACGACGCATCGGCACAATTTAGGCCATTCAGTGTCATTATGCCATACAAGATAAAATTTTTTATATATATATATATATATATATATATATATATATATATATATATATATATATACTCACCTACCACAATTACCAAATTACCATTTATACATAAATGTATGCTTTATATATGCATGAATAAAATATGATTTGGCTATTTGACTTGGGCACCAAGTGAATAGAATGACTGGATCATGAATTGGCCACTGACTGAAGCAATAATGAAAGTAAATAAATGCTGGTTCTCATTCTAAACAAAAACCACACACACGATGTCAACATTACTCTCTCTCTCTGTGTACAAATCATCAATTAGCCTTTAATGAGCAGAGAGGGGGAGACGCATCTTCTGAGGATTTACCGTCACCGTCTGCTTCCAGCTGTCATCATACAGCCAGAAAGAGAAATTAATCAGATCCAGCTGTGAATCGGACATCGAGTTGGGGCTATTACACGGAGAAAAAGAAGCACATAACAGCGCGAATTATGACGGGAACCTTTACAGGGAAGATGTCAAGTGTACCGAGTCACCGAGTGTATGACATTGTCGCATAGGATGGCACGGTTGTCGCGGAGAAAAGGCTAGAACAAAAAGGTCGAAAGGAAGGCAATATCCTAGTTCATTGTCGTGATCTCCAGAAGGACATAAGTGGATGGGTGATTTGGGTTCAATGTCACATCGAGGAAGGAAGGTCGTTTAAGATGGCCTTCTTTTGGTCGCTTTCAATTGCCTACCTGTGCCTTCTGTTGCCCAAGTAAATAGCTAAATATGCAGGAACTATATATATATATATATATATATATATATTAATATATAATAGCTTTACAAAAACCAATGAGACTGTAATTATACTGTTTGTAAAGATTGTGAGTAACACGACCTCCTACAATTAAATATTAATCTATTTCATGACACCATTAATATGTAATTTTACCAAGGTGGATGTATTTCAGAGGTAGACTGCAGCCAGTGATAGGCCAACAATTATAATAATATAACAATAATGTAGGTTTAATAAAGTGCCCTTCCCGCCAAGACCCATTCAAAGGCGCCGTACAGTGATACTCCAGCCACATGTATATAAGAAACCAATACGAAATTTAAAACAGTAACATTACCTACAGGTGAATGTTTTCTTGAACAAGTCAGTCTTTAGAACACATTTAAGTTTTTCACGAGATGACGCACTCTTCCTCTCCACTGGCAATATAATCTACGAAATGAGGACTTCTATCCGAGACACGGATACCTGAAATACTATCTGATTGGATTATCTAAGTTGATTATATAGCATTTGTTGTGCGTATTTGTTTCATGTTTCATCCATCAATCCCGAGCTTCCGTCTGGTAATCCTATATCTGAGCCTTATGTCCTATTTCAGATTTGTAATCAAAGCCGAACAAAGTTTAATCTTACCTGCCCACTATAGTATTGAAATTAATTTTGTTTCCAGGTTGAAAAGCATTCTTATCGGTAAATATAACAAATCCTTCAGGATCTATGACAGTGATATATATTGTCGTATAGATTCATCAAAACAGCGCTAAGGTAACTAAATAACACAGGTAATAACAACGAATTCCTTTTATTTACTGTCTGGCTTAGCGCAAGTAAGGATCTATATTTTGTTTAATGCTCGCACTCTAAGTGATCATTATTGTGGTAAGGCGTCTGGGACAGTGACGCACCGTCTCAGTGACATACCATATCAACGACATACCGTCTCGCTGACATACCGTCTCGGTGACACACTGAGACCCGGCTTAATATAAGACGACGTCAAATCCCTCGCGAGCATCACTTCATTAAGGAAGCATTTACACATCATTCGGCATAAGCGCTCTCCTTGGCCAACGACAGTAGCTCAATTATAGGAAGACTGCACCGAAAACTGTGACGTAGAAAGCACTGTTCTAGCCAATAAGCAAGTAATCTGGTTTTGTTGTGGGGCTGTTTTATTTCGTTGTTGTTGTTGTTTTGGGTAGTTGCGATGCGGGGGGGGGGGGGGGTTCTCGGTAGCACCTCGTATTGGTATGGCGATTACTGCGCCGCGTGACTAATCAACTTAGTGACTTCTTGTGTCATCTTCTTGTCAATAGGCTAAAATGTCCCAATGTTTTCGCACAGTTGTATTTATTGTTTTTTACTCATAATTGTAGACTCCACGGCCATTTGAGTCCTTGAACTGAACTCCTTGTCCATTGTCCAGGTGTAATTGGGGTTATTTCGATATTAGTTCAGCTCAGCGCTTCATCTAATGCTAACCCTTCGAACTAGGCGGCTATGCCGTGGTCGTTTCGATTCAACCGAATGATGCGGCTCTCATTTGAAACACGGCAAATTAATACACAAGATGAAGGGATGGGGGGGGGTGATGATGGTCTGTGTAATCGGTTTATTTCGAGTAATTCCATACAACAAATACGACGACGTGAATCGCTGATACTCTTCTGAAATAACGTATCTCCGAGGGCAAGGCTTACTAGGCACCGACATTACAGAAGGTGTGTCAAGACACGAAGCAGGGCACCGCAATGACACAGTGGCTATAGCACTGCGCTGCTGCCCACCACTAAATTTAGGATTCAATTCCGGTGAATTCCCCGTGTTTATCGGATGTTTCCTTTGTCATCCTGTGGCTCGAATAAGGTTTTTCCACCGCTGGTTTAACTCCATAAAGGGGTGAGTTAGTAGAAAGATGTTTTAAAGATTGAGTGCCAATGAGTACAGTCGCATAGTTGCAATGCAGTCGTTCTCGATCGATACAACATATAAAGCCATTCAATTGTCGAGAATGAACCGAATTCTATATTTTCAAAAACTCTAGAATGTTGTCGGAATTAATGCGGTTAAAATAAAGGAACATCTGATGTACATCTTTCCGCTTATTTTCTTCATCTAAGTTCTATTCTTAAGAAGCTATTTCTACTATTTTGCTTAAAGGCCATTTCCAAAACGTCACAGCACGTTTAGTAGACTAGTCAGTAACAAGGGAAGAAATAAGAGTGAAGCATACTAGAATGGCATCCTGGTTCAATGCTGATTCAATTATATTCCGAGTTTACCGCAATATGAGCTCACACGTTGAACGCATTTATTCAACGAGTTAGTGGGTGGGTGGCTCAAATGTTCTCGGTGCAGATAACACCTGGAACACGTAATTATAGTCGACGAGCGACATCGCACAAAGCTAGGTAACTTGACACGATCTGAACCAGGTCTAGAGATTTGGTAGGCATTTCCTTTTCAGCAGGAACCTTTGTTAATAGTTACTACAACGTCTAGTACCATAACATACTTTGTATTATAGTTCAGTAATTATTATGGCTCAGCCGGTGTTTATTGTCATAGTCAACTGTTATAATTACTGTTTCGGAAGCTAGTTTTGCAAGTGTCTAGTATACAAAACTAACACTACTACTACTACTACTACACTATACTACTACTACTACTACTACTACTACTACTACTACTGCTACTACTACAACTAATATTAATACTACTACTACTAAAACCACTACTAATACTAATACTACTACCATTTTTCTATTACCAGTTCTACTACAACTACTACTATTACTACTACTACTACTACTACTACTACTACTACTACTCTATCTACTACTATCTACTACTTTACTACTACTACTACTACTACTACTACTACTACTACTACTAATAATAATAATAATAATAATATTTATACTATTACTACTACTACTATTTTTCATAACCCTTAGAGTGCTACATTGATTTCGTTGCAAGTCGTAATGAGTTATATAATATAACGTGATAGATCCTGTGCTATTATTAGCAAAGGTGCCTTGGAAAAAAGAAAGGAAAAAAACGAACGCAAAAATAAGATGTTTATAATATTACTTACCGACGATACTAAAAGGGTTCACAATGGTTGTAATAAACATGTCAGCCACGGCCAGATTAACGATGAATACATTGCCTACCGTCTTGAGCTTCTATAAAACATAAATAACAAACTTCAGCTATTATAGATGACATGTTTGAGTCATAAACGTAAACGAAACGATCAAATGTAAAACAAAAATGATGTTTTACGGCCACTTTTGTGCACAATGTAGGCTAAATGCGTAAAGTTTTATTAGATTACATTTTGCGCATGCGCAGGTCGAAGAAGAATGTGTTTAATTAGTGATAATTCTCAGAAAGTATCTAATACGAAACCTTGTGACAGGAGACAGCTCCAATGATGAACGTATTGCCAACTGTACCCAAAAGGATATCTAGAGATATAATTACTAGATAAGGAATGCCTGAAAATATAAAAAAATATGTCTACATTATCCTGACATCAACATTCTGATATATATATATATATATATATATATATATATATATATATATATATATATATAAAACAGTTAACTGTATAATTATTTAATATGTATATTACCTGAAATTTTCAGGTAATTTATATGTACTCTCAGTTAGCAATAGAATAATACCTGAACATTTCAGGTAACTGTAACACAGACACACACACACACACACACACACACACACACACACACACACACACACACACACACATCCACGCACACACACACACACGCGCACGCACGCGCGCACACACACACAATTAACTAACCTGCAGTCGGGTGTTGTTGTATAAACATAAATTTTCCTGAGATGTTCGCTGCTGTTTCGTTGAGCCGAAAATATGTGATATCCATCTCTGCTAAGATATAATTAAAAAAAGGTGAAGATTACAGATTACAACTCTGAGATCATTAAATAATATAGGGAAGAAATACATAACACACATGACACCATCTTGGAAACTAAGCCAAAAACATTCTCTTTAAAATTGGGCATCGTGACAATAAAACAAAATAACTAATTTAGTAGTTTATCAAGGAACATCTTTAAGTTACTTATTTGGAGAAACCTGACGTAAATTTCGATTCATTTGTGATCAAACCCCAGGAGCAGTAAATGCTGTCCTGAATCTATATCTTAAGTTCTGCGAGAATTAACTGCATTCTGAATATAATCACATTTACAGCTTCGTTATCAAAACCCTGAGAATGGTAATTCGAAAATCAAATTAAGTAACAGCGCTTAGTACACCAGGTAGCCGGAAAGTAGACAGATTGAATGAATATCTTTAAATTTAACACCAACATTAATATTAGGATGATATCTCGTTGCCATCAAATTTACCTGGAATTCAACACACAGCAGCGCAAAGATTCTGAACTGTCTCACGCTGGTAATTATGTTAATTATTTCATAAATACATCGTGTATGATAGACTGAAGTGATGATCCGGTGGGTGGCTGAGGAGACGCGTTTATTAGCCTATCCTTGGGAAGAAGAAGAAGAAGAAAGAAAACGAGTCGGTGATGTGTCAGTCACGTTTTGACGTTGATGAACCTGTCGACTTGTCATTTATATCGCGCACATCGATTCTTAGATCTGACGGTTCTCTAGCCAATTCGTGGCTCGATATATTCCCCCCCCCCTCCCAAACGATTATCCGATAGACGTCATTGGAATGCAAATACAGTCTCCCCGCCCTTGGCAAGGTGATAACAGTCATCATACGCGTTATTCGAAGGAATTTATCGAAGGAATTTGATCTCATGTTTATTTCAAATCATATAGAAACTAATTGCTGTCATAGTTATCTCCTCGCATATCCGGTGACGTGAGATATTCAATGCGATCGTATAATACATATATCGGAAATAAAACATCATCAGTTGATCCTATTACATTTTTGAATATGAAACATTGTAATACTAAACCATCATATTAGTAAATAGCACGAAATAATAGCCTATGTAAAGGAGATGTACAAAGTTGATTAATATATATATATATATATATATATATATATATATATATATATATATATATATATATATATAAATATATATATATATTAGTGTGTGTGTGTGTGTGTGTGTGTGTGTGTGTGTGTACACGTGCATGATGGGTAGAAGCAGGTGCGCGCACTTACTCTTGACATATGATACCATAAGAATAGGTTCCTATGTTTTGCCAAGGACAATTCAACTGTTTAACGGGCTACTCTTTGCGATAATTAGATACAGGAAATATAATTACTGTGGTGTAATATATAAAAGCAGTGTGGCTGAGTGAGTGAGTGAATTAAATAGTGAGCCATTTAGTGAGTGAGTGAGTCAGTCAGTCAGTCAGACAATCAGTCAGTTAGACAGTCAGTCAGATTGACAATCTATCAGTCAGTATGTCAGTCAGTCAGTCAGTCAGTCAGTCTCAACAAACACACACACACACACACACACGCCACACACACACACACACACACACACACATATATATATATATATATATATATATGTAATAACAAAATTATAATATAATGACAACATTAATACAACAAATAGTCTTATATATTTACCAAATCCCACAAGTCAAATGACAACATCCAATAACAACATCCAATAATAACATCCAATAATAACATCCAATAATAACATCCAATAACAACATCCAACCATAACAACATTACTATTCCAGGTCACAGCTTACACTCGCTATCGGTCAGTAAATAGTAAAACCTTACCTCAGCTCCCCACGACGTTATCTTTATGCCAGTTAGTTAGATCCAATGACGGCATACAGTCAGTGCTCGACTTATGTACACAGAGGTAGAGGCATTATGCTGTCGTCATACCGTGTTCGTGTTCGTGTGTGTGTGCGTGTCCTCTAGCTCGGCTACACGAGGACGAAGCGAATCACGTATTATTTCTCGTTTAATGAATCGACTATTGGTGCCGTTGTTGCTCTGTGGATGTTAAGAGACATAGGTATTATAACTTAGTCCTAAAGCCCCCCCCCCAACCCACCCATAAGGAATGTCTTTATATCCGTAATGGCGACATACAGGACAATGTGGATTCTTTTACTTATTTCCTTGCGCATATATACATATTTCCGGGTTTTCTATTATTCATACGCACACAAATTATATAACAAATTTATCCCGAAACACGCAACTTTCGAACTATCTGGAGCTGTCCAGATCAATTGAATGACACATAAACTCCTGATAGGTCTTTAATATATATATATATATATATATATATATATATATATATATATGGCTTAGAATGTTAAATGTTTTAATAATCTACCTGATTATTGCATAGATAAAATTTTATCATATTTATTTTAGACCCTTCTGTTGGGAGATTTTAGTAATAATGTAGATAACATCGGAAAATACACTGAAATAATAACAACAATAACTACTGCTTCTATTACTTCTATTACTTCTAACAGTACTGCTAATTGGTATACAAAAGGGCGCCTCCGTGGTCTAGTCGGTAGCGCGTTGGATCACAGATCACTACCACCTGAGTTCGAACCTCGGGTGGGTATATCTGAAGGTTGTTTCATCTTTGACTTTGCTTATTACGTTTGGAGGTCGCTCGGCCCGCTTAGCCTACTATGTGCACAAAAGTGGCCGTAAAACATCATCATCATCATCATCATCATCATCATCACATAGTATACAAAGATGTATACAGACAACTAAAGCTAATAAAACGAAGTAAAATATTATTACGATTTTTCAACGATATCCATTAAATGGCAATATATATTACCATATATTATTATTAAAATTAATGAGTGACTGACTGAGTGTATGAGTGAGTGAGTCAATGAGTGAGTGATCTGTTTAACCTCGATGATGTTCACATCAGCATATTAGAGAGGCAACTCCCCAGTTGAATAACCTAGAAAGACAGTCTGTAGTGTGTGAGTATATATATATATATATATATATATATATATATATATATATATATATATATATATATATAATTGCCATTCTAAGAAATTATGCTGATCAGGTAAACAAATTTATATTATTTTCATAAAATGCCATAAAGCCCTACTATACTTAATTATATCTGTCACCCATTTATATAATATGAAGTGTACCAGAAACGCGGCATTCTTCATGTACGACGTATCAACGAGAAGGGTCGCAATCTGAAAAGTTACAGCGAACGTCATTGGTGAACTGAAAGGTAATAGCGAACTTCATTGGTGAACTGTCGGATATAGGTCATATTCTAAACATACTTTTAGAGCAAAATTCATAGATGAACTGTCGGATATAGGTCATATTATTAACATACTTCTAGGGCAAACTTCATTGGTAAGCTGTCGGATATAGGTCATATTCTAAACATACTTATACAGCAAACTATATGGATGAATTGTCGGATATAGGTCATATTATTCCACGACACGTCTTCCGAGGTGAAGACGCGGGGGGTCCATACTTTTAGTGCTATTCTGGTTCAACAAGCGTATTCTGGTTCAACAAGCGTAACTTAACTTATCGTAGGCAATACAAATATAAACATTATATCAAAGGTAAATATATTTCTGGCTTCATATAGGGGACAACTGACTTGTATTTGAAGGGCACTGTGTCTTCAGCTTATGGCGTAGCAAGTTGTCAAAGCGAGGATAACCGTTAGCCAATTACGTGATTATACCACATTTGAAGTGGGAACATCATATAATAGGCTTTTAATAGCAGAAAAAAGGCTTCAACTCTCTATTGCTTTGGGAAGTGTACTGTCTTGCTAACCTTCAAATCGGTCATTCCAATCCTCTCGCTTCCCACGGCTGTTGAATGTTTTATCAGCGGAGTCTCTCACCACGCATCCCTAACCCTAATGAGACCACCACTGGGACTAGATGAAACACTTTAGTAAGAAAGACTAAATACACCTTTTCAAAGTTGGAATATTTGATCCATAGAATATTCCTCCACAACAACAAAAATTAAACAGCAACAACAACAATTGCCCCTATTTTGTTATAATTCACACAGCGCCCCATCCCCGAGGCGTCCATAACAACTTATAACCCGTAACGAAGACGTGCGTGTTTTATATTGTCGAATGTAAATTAGCCCCTTAATTAAATTCCACAGGGGAAGATTTTGTCCATTGGTGCCGTGGACTGGATTTAGTCCACAGCTCAACGAGCTTCCATCGGCCGGACGTTTTACACAGGTCCGTTATTGTCATTAGGCCCATTAGTCATTGCAGGTTGATCGATATCGGCAGGTTATGCGTCGCATTATCCAGACAAAGAAGCCACCAACGTGTCTCACTCCGGTCGAAATGATGAATACGGACGAAGGCCTATTCCCAGACGTGTCATGCAGCGCAGGTAGCTAGCTGTCCGCCTGTCTGCCTGTCTGTGGTCGATATACTTGGAGCATTTCGTCGGCCGAAAACTCTATCGCTAACTTGTTTGGGACAGACTTTGGGGGTGGAGAAGGGGGATCGGAAAAGTGGGGATGTTTGCCGCAGCTGCGTGGTTGCGTCAAGTTTTTTCAGATGCGGTGAGAAGCCGCTAAATGGACGACTGGGTATTCTGTTCAACGCGGCGTGTCGTCGTATAATGCATCAAAGGATGACCTATGGAACAAGGTTTTTAATCGAGCGTGTAATGGATAGCAACGCGAATGTACATCGAATGGAATATTTAAATGCAGTCCGTGGTGTCCAATCATGTAGCCTTTCCGATGACGTCATGTTGTTTGTATCGGGTCATTTGGTGAACGGAACTCATTTCTGAAATGTCACTTATAGGAAGAGGCGAAAATATGAAATGTTGCCGTTTTGCTGCCAATTCAAGAATTAAATATCCTTCAGAATTGTTTATTCTGTCCTAGAAGTCTGTGGCATGCCGCGCTATGACTAAGCGCATGCAGCGAACGCGGGGTATTTTTCAACGACGCATGTAACCTATTAGGTTGGTTTATTACAACAACAACAAAACATTTATGACTTGTAATGACCACCTACATGAAGTGTATCAATACAGTTATAAATTAAATGACGTCAGATGATACGAATGTTTATCCCCGTATTTCCATAAAAATAACTAAATAATAATATTTACGAAATGTTTTTATTTGTACTAGGATGCTTCAGCACCAATCTAAGTCATAATTATATTTCCATTAGCTACTAATCCATTTGGAATAGTATTAAAAATTACCGTTATCTTTTTCATACACGCACACACCTACACGAGAAAAGAAAAATAGACGTAGAGCTGTATTCCGTGCATTATTTTTATTTGTATCTTTGGAGGTGTTTGGCGTAGGAATCCAGCAATGAAATCACTGTAGCAGGTATGGTTGTAGGACGTTTTGGCCACGGATGTTTTGCCCTTGGACGTTTCGGCCACTGATGTTTTGACCTCGGACGTTTCGGCCACGACCAAGCACCCTTGGACATTTTAGCCACGGAAAATAATCATGGTGGACGTTTTGGCTACATATTATATTTTTCTAAATGTACATAATCTGATTTAATGTGATTTTTGTAAGTGTAAATTGTAAATACGGATATTTGTAATTTTAAGTGGCCTCAAGAGTATGTCACTAAATGAGAAGCTTCAACTCTGGAATATAAAGGGATTTACTTTTTAAAAATTACTTTGAAGAGGTCACTCCAACGTCTGGTGTGTTATCAATAAACCATGTAAGTCAAACCATCTTATTTTGTGTGTGTTTTTACTTATATAATACAGCCCAAAAGTCCAATATTTACCGTGGCCAAAACGTCCGTCTACCAGCCGACACAGTACCGGTCTTGTCATATCAAGGGAAATTGATACCCCAGGCCGTCACAGTACGTTCTTAAAGCATTAGAAGTACTGCTGACCCAGGAATAGAAACACTGTATCGGATCTTGAAAGGTGGCATTTGGCACAACTCGTATGGTTAATTTGTTTTATATACCAACCTTAGTTGTATATACCATTCACATAGTAGTATGTGGGAGTAGAATTATCCCTCCTAGGTCCAGTTATGGCAGTCAACGTTAGCTCTAATATGCTTGTCATAAATATCATTTGAGCACGTTATAATAATGATATTGCTTTTATATTGGACATTAGGTCTAGTTTTAAAATATTAAGATATAGTTTTGACAACGCCGAAGAAATAACCCCACAACGATCTGCTTTAGCACAGATGTAGGTTTTATAATAGCAATTAAACTGTCAGCTTTAATAGTAGTTGCTGCGTGAAGCCCGCCGTTGTACAAGACAAAGTGCCCCCAGGACAAAGTACCCTCAAGATAAAATCCCTTCAGGACATAACCCCGTCACATGAAGAATGTAAAACGTTTAAGACCAATTGTTTTGATTTACATTTATTTATCTCCCTCCCGTTAATAAATTTCCATTGACATCAATTTATTGTTGTTCAATTATGTACAATAAATTGAATATAATACTTGATAAATGGCACTTTAGCTTAATTGCAATTCACAGTCAGAGTCTATTGAGATGAGGGAGGTCAACTTGTAAACAAATTATACATTTGTTAATCTGCTTGGTATCGTGGGAAGTCACACACTTGTCACTTTCCGTGGGAATCAACTAGACCCATGTTTATGACGAAAACATTACCAGATCTAAAGATTACTAGCACTCGAACTCGAACTATTACTACTAGAATTATGGAGGTCATCAACTGTCAGAAGTCACACAGGTAGGATATATGTATATCAAGAGATATGTCCGGAAGACAGCCGCCAGATGCGCATGTTCCAACCTTGTTGCATTCTCGTGCAAGGCTGTCATCAACACTGACCTTGAGATGAAGACTGTGACAAGTTCCACCCGTCACACGCATGAGCCACACGATGCCGCCGTCTCTGCCTTGTTAAGACAGGTGCCAGGATATTAAGACAATTTCCGAGGTTCTAGGGGTGATGGTCACTGTATTTGGTAGAAATAACCTTTGATGTGTCTTACACCTAAACTTATAAGAAATGGCAAAACAGTTTTCAACTAAACTATATGTTAAATGTATATATATATATATATATATATATATATATATATATATATATATATATATATATATATATATATATATATATATATCAAGAAATATGCCAGTGGGTGTAATATATATATATATATATATATATATATATATATATATATATATATATATATATATAGTTGTTCTTCAAGAATTGTAAATCTGATTAACTGAACATGATAGGATATTGTCCGAGGGGATTATGTCCGTTTACCACATTTTACATTACACACGATTCTCTGTGCCAGTGCCATATCACACACGGCTCTCTCACACACATACATAAACACACACACACACACGCACACACACACACACACACACACATATATATATATATATATATATATATATATATATATATATATATACATACACAACATACCGTTGATATTGCAGTGGTCAGAGCATTTCTCCCCTCCCCGTGGGTGTGTGTGTTCGTGCGCTCGCGTTCGTGCGTGCGTGCGTGCCATCGCTTATGTGTGTGCTAGTGCGCTCGCAACTGTTCTTTACGAACGGACGCGGTCGCATCGGAACACGAACATTAGAAGATGCTCCAGGCTATACATCACAATTTTGTCGAGTCGTTTATTGAGACCAGTCCCAGCTGCCTGATGAGATGAGGTCGTGACATAGAACAAGACGTCACACACCATCCCCTCGTTGACGAACAGCAATAACAGTTAGCCTGACCAAGGTCAATTAAGGCTGATGCTGTATGACAATGAACGCGGTGATGTCCTATCTGAGGGTAGAAATCCATATTCGCTAATGACGCATATATGATAGACTGATAAAGAAAATAATCTTCAATCTCTGGTTAACCTATATAACCTTTAGCAATGTTACAGTGTTACAATGTTACAAGGTGAAGACGAACCCCCGCGGATGGGGTCGGGGGGGGGGGACGTTGGATAGGGTAACTGATGCCGTATATGGTACTGGGTTAATGTGCCCCGCGGACATATTATGCGCATCCCTTTAAATTGACTTGATTAAAGATGGGTATCGTTTCTAAAGGACACCTTTGTGTTCCCATCCATAAAGGTCTTGCTTGGAAGCACCGACATTACGGGATCACCTGTCTAAAAGATTATTAACGGCAGATGCTACACTTCATTAGCTCATACACCGCGGAACGTACTTTAAAAGACCAACTCATTTTGGAACACTATATGAAGATGAATTACCTTTCAGATACGCCCACGTCGAGATTCGAACTCAGGTGGTAGTGATCTGTAGTCCAATGCGCTACCAATTAGACCACGTAGGCGCCCATAGTTAGGTAGATAGATAGATAGATAGATAGATAGATAGATAGATAGAAAGAATAATATATATATATATATATATATATATATATATATATATATATATATATATATAGAGAGAGAGAGAGAGAGAGAGAGAGAGAGAGGGGGGGCAGGCAGACAGACAGAAAGAGAGGGTGGATAGCGGAGAGATAGATAGATAGATAGATAGATAGATAGATAGATAGATAGATAGATAGAAGATAGAGAGAGAGAGATTTAATCTATCCGTTACAACTAAAGAAGGAAAACAAAATGACGAAATCATTATATTAAAAACAAATTGTGCCTTTCACCTTTTCACATTTATTATGATAACAAACACAATCAAATTATAGGAAAAGTCTACAATAGTTACAATAACTAGAGAAGTATACTTAATGCAATCCTTTGGTGGCCAATACTCATTTCAACTAATTACGATAAAATGACCTTCATTAGCATTACGAGTCACTCTCTCATTTAAACCTTGTAAGTTATACATAAATTATGTGTTATAGTGGATATAAACGTTTTAATAGGTTTCTGTTTACTTTGAACTGGACACCACGTGGCTAATTAATTATACTGCAGAATATGAACGCATGCTCAGTGTGGGCACACAGAGAGTGAATATGTTACATGAGAAAGTGAAGACATAATCGAACAAAACTGTACCAAAATACACACATGTTGATGATGTCAGTACAAAATTCGTTCCACGGAAAAGGGATAGAACTGAATATTCATGAGGATGTCTTACATGATACGGGATCGCTGTTCGGGATCTGAATATCCACTTACGAGCAATTAAAATATTCATTTATTTTAATCACTTTGACATTTGATAAAATCACAGTTTTGATCAACTGAACATATAAAATGACTAGAAATGAATGCTATCTACAATTTAATTAAGGAATTATGTATTTTGC
Organism: Paralvinella palmiformis; assembly: GCA_025642065.1. NCBI lineage: Eukaryota > Metazoa > Annelida > Polychaeta > Terebellida > Alvinellidae > Paralvinella > Paralvinella palmiformis. Next base: position 99,827 of record JAODUP010001082.1, on the reverse strand, counting down.
TTTAAATTATTATATCGGCCTATCCAGCTAGATAGCTGCTCTAATGTGCTTTACAATATCATTATCCCTGACTCGGACCCGTTCCAATCCAGCACACATCTCAACTCCTAGGCGAACATACTGTCGTTGTAGGCGCAAAGCGTTGCTGAAGCACATAGCCATTACGTCATGTCGATGATAGCATTGCAGCTCCTGAGACTCGAACCCGCGGCCCTTTGGTTACGAATCCTACGCTCTAACTAACTGCGCCATCACGGTTCTAAGTGTCTTCAATCATTCTACATTTCAGAAATTCTGAATCTTTATTTATTTACATTAACACTTAACATTAACCTTCGCTGAAAATACCGTGGACAATACATATCGCTGCCGGTTCACTATTCAGATAAATATTTAAGTTGTTGTGGTTGCGGGTCAGTCTTTGTGTCTCCGCGTGTCTGTGCGTTTCTTTCTTTTGCCCTTAAAGGTCATCGGGAAAGGTTTCCCAAATTAGTCAAAATGTCAGTGTTATTTATTAAAATCAATTTCAGTCACAGATATATTTCAGTATTTCCTAGAAATAAAGTTACAGTGGTTTTAAAACTTGTTTTGCTAGCAACTCACATGGACAAATATGCCACAGCTTTAATCTAGAATCTTCGAAAAACTTTGGAATGTGACGTCATGTTTGACAAACATAGGACGCAAACACTCGCCGTGGCCTTCTTCAACCTGTGATACGTGTTCTATATTGTCTTTGTTAAACGTATAAAATGGTGTATTGTGCCGCATATAATTATGGAAATGGGTCTGCCAGTGAATGGAGTATGCATTCATTCCCCCAAAACAAGATTCATTTGCGCAATTCGCTGCTAAACATGAACAGAGTGCAGTGGAAGCCAACTTGCCACAGCAAGCTCTGCGGGAGACACTTTGAGGAACGGATTTTGTTATTTCGCCGTCTTTGGCACAATCAGTTGGATGTGACATGAAGAGTGTCAGACTCACGGAAGATACCATTTCAATCTTATTCGACAAACTGGGTGATGCTAAACCCAAACGAATCAGCAGTTTTATGAAGAAACTGAATAGAAAACAGGTATGTATGAGCGATAATAGGGTAATCTCACCAGTTAGCACATTCGTGAATAAGTAAAATATAACTTATTCGCAAAAAGTAAAGTTTACTTAGACCTACTAAAAGCTTCTTATGGCTGTGTATTGTAGACACTATTAAACTGTTAAAATAGTAGGTGTTACACCGAAGGCGGCACATTCCTGTATAGCCTATAGGCCACGTATGAGAGAGCCCCCATCCGCCGGGAAATATTCGCATTCAGGCCCAGTGTGTTGACTTACTAATTAAACGTATACCAACGGAAACAAATACACACTAATCCAAATTTTGTTGACATGTTGTGAACCGGGGCCGGAATGTCCGTGGCACAGGTGGTTGCTTTAGTTGCATGTCTGCAATTGCTACAGGTAATGGTTCACAATTAATGCTGTATATGACCTTTTTCGCTAGTGGTTCAAAGCTGTAGGGATTGAATTCCCTAAGAATATCAAAACTTTCGTCAGAATCAGACATTTTGTCTGTCAACTGGTCAAGACGCTTCTGAACAAAGCTGTAAGACTATGTGATGTTTGGACACATTGTGACGTCACACAATAATCCCTAGCGATTGTAGTACACACCAGCAATGGCTCGATAAAGTTCGGAAATTAAGTATTTAGGGAACATTTAATGGAAATATGATAACTGGTTGTTAGAATTGTTTTCATTGGGAATAAAATAATTGTTTGCTACGTTTTATTTACTTCGAAATGTGAAGGAAAAAAGTCTGTCATATTTACCATACTGTCGTAGAGGTTGTATGATTGTATGAATGCCTGAACATTCTGACATCTGATATGCAATAAAATTGTTCGTATAAGACACCACATAAATACACTTCTTAGGCATTGATTTTAATTAAATAATCTGAATAGTTTGTTCCACTTAAATGTATATTTACCTTTATATGTTTTTAATCACAATTCTAATACGCCAAAGAATGGCTTTAGCTAATTTTGATGCCATGTTAAATGTATTATTATTATTATTATTATTATTATTATTATTATTAGTAGTAGTAGTAGTAGTAGTAGTAATAGTAGTAGTATTAGTAGTAGTATATACTTATTTTAACCCTGTCCACACCTTCGCGTTTATCATTCATATTCATGGTTAGTTCACAATAAAGACCGTAAACATGGTGTAATATAATTGTAATATAAATCCAGCTAATACTCGGATTTGACCCCACATCCGGGCGTTCTCCTGTTTCCGACATCCCAGAATTCGGACAACGAATTGTTCAGACCGACAAATGTTCTAAACCAGTTACAAGCCAACCGATTAGCCCATAAGTGGCCAACCTGAGTGGCCGAAATAACTGACCGCCAGGAGGCGTTTGTATCCAACACGTCAATATCGGACTTTACGAACGAGGTGCAACTTGCCATCGGCACTCATACACGCTGATTCCATATCTACCAATAGTCATAATTGCTAGCACCCCCATGTTATCTAAGCGTATAGATTGTGCATTAGTCTGTCGGATTGACAGATTCCAGTGCCAATAAAATTTCATTAACTAGAAATACAGCCTTTCCTTGCCGTTCTTTCCTAAACAGACATTGATGGACTATTGATCCGTCCGAATACTGGACCGAGACATCTACGGCATTAGGCAAGCCGCGGGAGGACTGAGCTGTCAGAACATCGAGATCTAAATTTGATAACGTAGAACAATATGTCGGATTAATGAACTGTTAGAAAAACTCGGCTGTGAACACAATAAGATTATCCCGTTGTTCCCAATTGTAGCCTACTTTTCCGTGTTTTGTTCTCGGATGGTGTTGTATGGTGTTGTCTTTTCTGTTATGTGTTTTTTATGGTTTCGTCGGTGCGAGTTTATTTTCGTCTAACCGTTTCTACTATTTTGCCCGTCCTGGATTTTGGCCTGTTGCTCGTTGTGAAGTACGGGATATTTATGCATAGCTTTAAACGTATATGATGCATAATGGACGTCTCTTCTTGGCAAGTGATTGATTGTCGCTGTCTCGCGCATCACAATATATTATATAGTCAACCTTCTCGTTGTGACGAGACTGGCTTAAACACAGTGTGTATTGTATTCAAAATACGGTGTTGGACCAGAAACATCAGTCAGTCTTGAGTAAATGAAAGTGGGAGTTTTGGGCCGAGAGATTGTCGTTCGTTTAAGCACGTTTCGGTATAAACAAGTTATGCTATCTATCTAATGTCGAAGGACAAAAAAAGAGAAAATATCTCAATACTATATATATACGAATATACACTGGTTACTATATCAATAATGGATCAATGTCAGTGTGTTTATATCACCGTGAAAACATTTACCAGGGAATGCTCTTATTCTATTTATTCTATTATTCTATTATTCTATTATATAATAATAATAATTATTATTATTATTATTATTTATTATTATTATTTATTATTATCATTATCATTATTATTATTGTCCACTGATGTATTAAGTTATGTCTATATCTTCGTTCCCACAGGAAGACGCATAGATCAAGTACCAGAAGGTCTCTCGTTCAAACGCGTTCGTAAACAAACTGCAATTATTAAAAAGATTACACAACAGAACAACTATACATCCAGAGACACATCGAGAGACATTTAACGTGCTCAGCCACCCACGATGTTGTGAGTCGATAAATTATTCCCTGGAAAATGTTCGACCTCTTGCTGGGATCGAACCTGTAACCCTTGGCACAAAGTGCCAGGTGCCTAACCACTCGGTCATCGGACCACACATTCTTTGTTGTTAGTTTGTGGCTTTTGTATACCGTAAATACCGTTGGTATTATGATAGTGCAGCGTGCTGCGTGCTGTGTATGATTAGGTGCTTTACGGCCACTTTTGTGCACATGGTAGGCTAAATGGGCCGGGCGACCTCCGAAGGTAATGAAGCGAAGTCAATGATGAAACACCCTTCGGACATGCCCACGCTGAGATTAGAACTCGGGTGTTAGTGATCTGTGGTCCAACACACTACCAACTAGACCACGGAGGCGCCCCGAATAGACGCCTTGGCAATAAATACATTTAGGATTAACGCTGCATTTCCTTTAATAGGAGGAAATGTCGTCACACCATCGACGTTCTACAGAGATATCCTTTTCGACTTAGATGTACGCATTGGGTTACCGAGCTTCGGCTGAATACGCCTTTTAGGGAAAGAGAACTAGCCCTCTTTCTTTTCCTCAACTGGTAATGGAAACCCGATCCCATCTCATCAGCGAGCCCCCGTATCCATCTATCGCCGTCGCTGAGGACAAACGGCGAGAAATGGGAGAGAATCGTGCTGCCAGTCATCCTACTAACAAAACCCTGGATAACCAGTAACCGTAAACACCGTGCCCGACACGCATAACAATAGAGTTGCGTGTGTCGTGCACATTTAATGCGCAGGATTCTGATATAGACCGGTAGGCGAGACAATGGCTATCGGCGGAATGGCTGCTGGTGCTAATAGAAATTGTGTTTCCATGTAAGTGAAATGGACAATATAACATGGCGGGCTGACTTATGGAAAAGGCAACTATATCGACCCGACGTCATGTTAATTCGGCATTGAAGTACCCGAGAGTCTCTCCGCTCTCTGTCTGCCTGCCTCTCTCTCTCTCTCTCTCTCTCTCTTTTATATATATATATATATATATATATATATATATATATATATATAGAGAGAGAGAGAGAGAGAGAGAGAGAGAGAAAGAGAGAGAGAGAGATTCAAAGGCGGGAAATACGGTTTCACCACAATTCCCCAGACACTTTTTGAAACAGGTACACTCATTTCTCTTACTCATTTAAATACACCCATGCACATACTGACACACACACACACACAAACACACAAACACAAAGAGAGAGCGACTCGTTTTGATAGTAGCCACTCCTAGTTTTTGTAATGACAAGCGGAAAACTGAGTGAGGATATACTCCATAGATTAATGTGGGCACCTGTACTAACTGACTGACTGACTGACTGACTGATTGACTGATTGGCTGACTGACTGACTGAGTGAGTTAGTGAGTGAGTCAGTTAGTGAGTTAGAAAGTGAATGAAAAAGTATGTTGGCTAGTGAAGTTGACTGAGTGAGTGTGTTAGTGAGTGAGTGAGTATATGAGTGAGTTAATTTATGAGTGAGTGAGTCAGTGAATCCGTGCTTCTATGTATGATTGTTTGTGTGCGCATATGCGTGTGTGCATACTTGCATATATATGTGCGTGTAGGCCCGAGTGTCTGCCTGACTGATTGATTGGTTGACTTGATGACATTGGCTAGTTGAAAGACTGAAGGAAAGAATGAAGCAGGAACAAATAACTGACTGACTGATGTCTCACGTGCTCGCTCATTCACTCACTCCCGTAAAGAAATCAACCTACTAATAACCAAAAATAAATCAATCAATTATTTACCAACCGACTTAGCCACTCAGTCACTTTATCAATCGATTAATCAATCATATTGTGCTTACCTAATTGCCCCTTTACAGGTAATTTACCTGGTGATGTTCAAATAAGGTAGCTTCCCTCTCGCAAAATGACGCTCTTTGGGAGACAGTCGATCAGCCAATTATCTGCCTCTCACAAGATGGCAATAAGTCATTTATAACATCTATTATTGGTGTGTTATCTACTTTGATCCAATTATCGGCTGTAATTGGAGACATTTGCCGTGGGACAGACAGTCAATGATGATCAGGCAGGATGAGTTTAGGATGTTGGTGATTATTAGTCGCATTTTGGCGAATAGGTGTCAATAGTGGCAGAGGAGATGGTGATTTTAATAGTTGTGTGTGTATGAGTTTGTGTGTGTGTGTTTGTGTGTGTGTTTGTGTTTGTATTTATTTGTCTGTAAGAGAGCCTTTCTCACTATAGTCTATGTCTGTTTATATCATCATCTTCAGGCACGATCAGTCCATTGCAGGACGAAAGCCTTAGCATGTTGCCTCCAAAGGTCTCGGTCTCTTCCTCTCGTGTACCAGTTCACATTGCCCCAGTACTGTTGTAGTTCATCTCTCCACCTTTTTCGTTGCCTTCCTCGATTTATTTTGTCACCTATGGGTGTCCAAACTGTCAGGGCTGCACTCCGTCTATTATCTGTTCTGCACCTCATGTGACTTGACCATGTCCATTTCCTGTGTTTAATTATGTCCATAATCTCCATAACTTTAGTTTGGTCCCTGACCCACCGTGTTGTGTAGTGTTGCATGCAATTTTATTTCCATTTTCGTCGTCAATGTCCAGGTCTCCGCTCCATATGTCATTGCTGGAAGGATGCACTGATTGAAGACGTTTATTTTTAAGCTTGTTGGTAGTGTGTCCTTCATAATTGTGCTGTCTCTTCCAAATGCCTGCCATCCTGCTTTGATCCTTTTTCTTATTTCGTTGTCTTGGGTTTTCTCTATTAATGTAAAACGTTGTCCTAGCTAAATAAAATCTTCTATTTATCAAGTTGGATTCCATTTATATATACTGCCTTGGTTCGTTTTGTGGTTCCTGCCATGATCTTTGTTTTTCTCAAATATTCATTTTCAGTCCATATTTTCCGCTTGCGCTTCCCAGCTCTTGAAGCATTACCTCATTGTTCTTTGCAGCGTGAGCTGTTATTATAATATCATCTGCAAATCGTAGATGGTTGAGTTTCTCTCCATTAATACAGATACAATTCTTTGTCCAGTCTATAGTCCTAAAAAAAATTTCCAAGCATGCTGTGAATAAATTTGGTGATATGGTGTCTCCTCGGCGGACCCCTTCTTTATCGTCATTTTGGTGCTGTCTTTGTGCAAACAAACTGTTGTGGAGTTATGTGCATAGATGTATCTTATTAATTTGATGTAGTTTCTGTTGATTCTTTGTTCCTGCAGTGCTTCTAGAACCGAATAAGTTTTACACATGATCAAACGATTTCTCATAATTCACAAATGTCATGCTGAGTGGTATGTTGTGTTCCAGGCATTTTTCCTTTAGCTGGTTTATAGTATGGATTTGGTCGATGGTTGAGATACTGCTTCTGAATCCGGTTTGTTCCTTTGCCTGATTGCTGTCTAGGATACTCTCTACTTTGTTGATAATTACTTTAGCCATGTGGTTTACGGCATGCTTCATCTACCAATTTATAACATTTGGCATTAGTTCGTTTGAGTTTACTGGTTCTTCTGTTTGTGTGTTACTATCATATAGTTGCTCGTAGAACTCTTCAATTCTCTGGAATATCTCGACTTGATCTGTAATTTCTTGTCCATTACTGTCTAGAATGCTGGTAATTTTTTGTCGTCCTTGGAATAGATTCGCTTTGACTTTCTTGGGGTTTCCATTTTTCTCAATTGTAGTCTTTATTATCTTTGAATTGAAGTTTCTTATATCTTCCCTTAGTGTTTTCCTGATTATTTTACATGTTTCTGTGTATTCCACGTTTCGGATGCCTGTTTTATCCATTTTCATCTGTCTCCTCTAATTCATTAGCTTTCTGGTGCCGTCTGAAATTCCTTGATATATATATATATATATATATATATATATATATATATATATATATATATATATATATATATAATTTAAACCATGATTCTTAGAAAAGTGCAATATTATTTCATGTAACACAAAATGTACTTAGACAAAGTAAGATAACAGATAGTTATAAAAGTTGTCCATGAAAAGAATTGTATTCTACCAAAGCTCGTATGATATCTGTGTATCAAAACACAAGCTGTATATTAGTTTGAGTGTATAATGATACTCTGTCCATTTACAAGGATAAGCAATTCTTTGGCAGGCTTTGACTCTAACAAAGCCATATAGGATAACACAATGTAAATTCTTGTAACGTATGCTGTTAACCGATCTACTTTTTATCATCTACTTACTCGGTTGAACATTCATTTGTCACAATGTACTCGAGTTCAGCTGAGTTATTTAACTGTTAAACAATCTTATGTCAGACAGAAAGTGAGTGTCCGGTGATTTGGTAATGAGCAGACACGGATCAATCCAAATTCCGGAATTGGAATTGATTATTTAAAAAATGGAATTGGAATTGAGAAATGTTGAATTGGAATTTAATTGTTTAACCAACATTCACTATGAAATTCTGCACATTGATATTTTATTTACAACAATTATATTCCAATCATCATTAGTAGAAAGTAGTTATTATAGGATGTAGGGAGGCTTTCAGCAAATGTTGACATTACTTGTGTTGTCATTGGAATTAATACATCAAGATATTTTTCATAGCAATAAGACTTCCGGTCCGCCATTAATTTTATCATTTCTCCGGGAATGTCAATCTGGAGCATAAAACTTGCCCCTCCTCTCCTTAAACTGTGACTAATTTATCCTGTCCCCAGACCTAACTGTTTGAATAACCCTTTAAGATATTTTGTTGAACTTACCATATGTAAGTGGTTTAGTACCCACCTGGGTGGAACTAAGCAAAAACATTAGTTTTAAGACTCCTATTGGACAAAATAGGTGATTATGAATCTCACGCAGTGGAATATAAACACATCTTTGATGATTACAAAATACACGTTTACATAAGGATTCATCCAAGACTATAATCCACCACTTGATATAATCAAATATCTCTTTAGATAAAAGCGCCTTGTGGTTAGACTTTTGTAATTTGTTATCATGTTAACACTTAAATGTGGTGTTACCAATATACTGGAACCAAATTGATCCAGATTGTCTTGTCTTGTCTAATAAAGGGGAATTGAAACCCACGGCCATCTCTGTAGGGCACGGCTTCTAATAGGGGGTTTGTTAATTTTAATGCAGGATTTACTGCAGAACATTTGGTTGTTGAATTGATCCAGAAATGTGATTCCTTATATAGTATACTATATATATATATATATATATATATATATATATATATATATATATATATATATATATATAAGATACGCACACCGATTGTGGCACCTAGTGAGCGTTTTACCAATTAAAATGGTGACACTACCACATAGCATACCTGTTATATATAGGGAGATATTGCTATTTATTAATTTACCCCCTTCAATGTTTAAAACCGGTCAAACATATGCACAAATTAATTTATCATTTACTTTTTTAATTCAGAAATATTTATTCCATGACATCCTATTTGGAATATAAACTACTTGGAGTAGGTATTCCAAAGTAGGTACTCGGAGTAGGTACTCGGAGTACCTACTCAAGGTAAAAAATATAAGATGGAAAGAAGAGTAAGTAAAAGAGGATTGGAATTTATAAATTTGGAATTGGAATTGAAATGGAATTGGTGAATTTGATGTGGAATTGGAAATGGAATTGACAAAATGGAATTCACCCCATGTCTAGTAATGAACATTATGTACCCATATGTTGGCAGATGAAACAGGTATGTTCCATGAAAGTTGACGACTGAATAGGTCTCTCTTCCAGTAAGGTTCTTAGAATTGCAAATTAATTCTTTTATAGAAAGCACAAGATAATTAACAATCTAGAAATTATTAATAATTGTTACGCCGACAGTCACGTGACGAGTAGACCCTTACATTGAACTCCGCGAGATTACATTTAGTTCTTTTTAGATTTATGACAATGTATTGGGTTTGGCCGACGTTTTGTGTCAATAAATTAGCTTTGAAAAAAATCAAGACCAACTACATTGTGTCATGAATGCCAAAACAGCGAAATGTAATTTCGCGAAGTTCAATGCGAGCATAACTGGCATAAAACTAGAAAGGATAGGCGTAAACTGCAATGATCTAGGACCTAAATTTCTTGGCATAAATATCGACGAATCGTTAACTCGGAAACATTTATCTCACGTAAACAAGCAAACCATCCCGACCCATCTTTTCAATAAATTAGTTAAAACCTTTTTGCAATACGATAGTCCATAAACACTTTGTTTTGCACTAATTCATCCTCACCTGTCGAACGGCATCCTAGCTTGGGGAAGTGTTAACCAATCAATTGCAACAAGACCCTTGTGCTCCAGAAACGTGCAATCCGTATGACTAACAAGTCGAGTTACAATAGCCACAGTGATCCATTATTCAAACGATCTGGTATTTTAAAACTGAACGATTGTACGAATACCAAGTCAATCTGTTTGTGGTTGATTTTTTAATATGAGATTACCAAAAATATGCGCAATTATATTCTCTTTACTCCTCATTGTCAAATATGTCTGTCATGTGACTCATATCCACATTTTTCGTGTCTGAATAATCATGGTAATACTATATATTGTAAGGGGGCAGTAGAAAAACAACTCCTTGCCATACTGGTCCCACACATTTCCACATTTTTGTATGATGTATTTGTGATTGAAATTTAAAAGAAAATTGGTTATAATGTACGTGTATGAAATTGTGAATAAATTACTTACTCGCTTCCTTACTCACATGTGCTGGAAAATAAGTTCAGGAAGATCCATCAGGATTAGAAATTTCTGGGGGTTGGAGGGGGAGAGAGTTAATAATTGCACCATACACACTATCGACTAATTCTATATGATAAACTAAAATCTATATTTTAAGAGTACTTCTACTCCACATTATTATTATTATTATTAAAATGTTTGATGTTGTTGTTATATCGTTCACCTGTAGTGGGTCATCTTTTCAGCCATCACATACAATCTTATTCTGTTGTCAATTATTTCCAGACTGTAATGTGATGTCTTTATGGGTCACTCAATGGGGGAGCAGCACGAAACCGTGATCACGAAAAGAATGTTTGACATCCTTAGAAGGTCATTAACGTCCTAATATAGCACACACACACACACACACACACACACACACACACACACAGGAGAGAGAGAGAGAGAGCACGGTGACATTTTAACTGACATCCCTTTACTTCTGTGCTATAAGGTCGTATTTCATGGATTTAACCCCAAACAGTGGACACAAATACTCGGTGAGACAATTTGTCTGACAAAATGAATCAATTTACGATGACATTCTTTACCATATTGCTACCTGGATAATAACGAAAAGTACATTCAGGTTCAAAGGCGGCATTCTTTTCCATTGTATTTGTCTATGTTCCATCATGTCATTCCCAATAAAGTATCCAACAGTCATTGACTACACTGAATTTCTAGTGGACATAAAATCTCTCTCTCGTGTGTGTGTGTGTGTGTGTGTGTGTGTGTGTGTGTGCGTGCGTGTGTGTGTGTGTGTATGTGTGAAAAATTAGTATGGCGTAATTAGAATTTAAATCAAATTGTTTTAACAAAAATTAAATATTACTTACCAGAAATAGCAGTGATAAGAATCGATTTACGCTTTTCATTGAATGATGGCACTTCTACTTTCCTCTGCGTCTTGACGCACGTTCACAAACACTCATGTATTCAAAGACAGCTCACATATTATATCTGCTGGTAATAATATGCAGTACAAAAGAACGTCATATAGTCGTCATTCAGGTTTCCAGCAGTGTTTAGAGAGCGTATTATATCGTTATAGATGTTAATGTTGATGTTTTACTGCCACTTTGGTGCACACGGTAAGCTAAATGGACCGTGCGACTTTCAAAGGTAATGAGGCGAAATGAAAGATTAAACACCCTTCTGATACAACTCGTCTGGGGATTGAACCCAGGTGCTATTGATCTATGGCCAACCACGTTACCATATATATATATATATATATATATATATATATATATATATATATATATATATTCTGGTGTTGAATAATCCATGTCCTATTGGCGCAGTTTTAAATGAGTCATTGAGGTGTTTATCTATTCGTTCATGTCGTTGCAGTAAACAAGGTAGAGTTTTTAACTCCTTACTTTTGCATTTAACTCATAATTGAAAACCGACCTAACTCCTTGACCAACAGTTCCATAGGACCGAATTAATTACTTAATATTACTATATTCGGAGTGGATATTTCTCTTTAGTGGTACATATGCGAATAGCATTTCCAGGTCCCAATGTTATCGGTGTATTCTATGGTATTCAAGAAGATTGTTTCTGCCTAAACGCCACATACCATAAGATATTGGTTGTTAACTATTACGTGTGTGTGGCACATACCAGGTCCAGTGTGTGTGTATATGTCTTTGTCTGTGAGCACACCCACATACATGTACACACACACACACACACACACACACACACACACACATACACACACTATATATATATATATATATATATATATATATATATATATATATATATATATACAATTATTTCGTAACAAAATAGTATGTACAATGTTATACAATTTATTTCAGCCGTAATAAAAAAGTAGAAATACAGAAACAAGAGAGAAAAAGAACAGAACAAACATCCATCCATTTAGACATGTCTTAGCTAGTACAGATCTAATCAATCAATAACTGGATCTCTCTAACATGGAAATCGATAAAAAGCCTTTTATCTCTGATAAGACCCAATTGTTTAGCATATCACCTTTATTCTTGCAGATTTCATTACAATGTAAATATTTTTGCAGCATTGCAGTTTCTATTTCACAAAGTTCCCTTTTATTAAAGTTTGGCAATAACATCCTTCTATATTCTGCAACGGCCGACCTTGATGATTTACATAATAATGAACAACAGTGAGTACACTCATTATTACTTTAACTGATGGAATCATAAAAAGATAAGAATCTAGATCATTTTGGACACCATTGCTTCTGACAAAATGTCTCAAAAGTCTGCAATGTGTTCTAGGTGACACATTCCATATTTAGCTAACATATTTTCTCCACGTAACATATAGTCCATTTATATCAGCTGAACTCAAACGCCATAATGGAGATCCGTAGAAACTATTACAATATGTGCGGAACATAAATGAACGAATATCAGCCGTACAACACCCAAATTTAGTCATAACATAATTTTTGTTCTACACAATATCACATAACGGATTATTGCAAGCGATTTTGCTTAAATTTTCATTGCCAACATGATGACCAAGGTGACAAGCCTATTTATGAACCTGTAGTGTTTCTCCTTTTAGATGCAGTTGGGGCATGTCAATATATTGATAATTGGTGTTATACAGTATAAGATGTGTTTTTTGTGAATTGAAGATAACATCATATCCTTTACGAAATTTCTCACGTATACCTAACATTATTTGTGTGACACTCCTTGTCGGTACAAGCAGACACATGACGTCAGCATAACCTAAGCTACCTAAGTAGATACAGACGATGAAACATTCAGCCGTCGATTGTTTAATATAATATCAATATCATCAATGATACAGAGATATATTACATGGTAATTCAAGTACACCGATAAATTATACATGTCTTATATGACAATATTATGAAGTGACAATTGCCCCAGATGTTGAATCAAGGAGCAGACTTAACACCGTGGAGGAGGCCCCAGACTTAAATCATGTAATAATAGCATTAATTTAAAGTGCCCATTGTATAATATAAACCTGGAGCGACACACTGGGACTGTATATTGAGGTATTTTAATACTTAACTGAAATTATGGGCCATTAGCAGAACTTTGTCTTGGTGGTCAAACAAAGTTGCATGCCATGTGACATTCAACATAGTCGAATGCTCTGAAATACACATAAGTAATACATCAAACATTAACATTAACACAGTATTAACATATTCCAATACCTTTATAGCTAAGTTACCAGCATTTACTGGTTGGAGCAAAGTCCAGTGTCCATGTGCTACAATTTGGCTGTCTCTTGTTGTATAACTAACCAGTTACTAACTTGTACAAAAAACAAAATTACAGCCCTGTACACACACACACACACACACACACACACACACACATATTTGGACCTGGGAACCAATCATATACGTAACACCTGTATATTATTAAATCAAAAATGTTATTTTATTAGAGTATTACCACTCTTGACGTTTACATGTAGTAAATATTGCAAGAACGGCTGATTCAGAAGAAGAAAAAAACAGTTCACTTTCAATACAAGATATCATGCATAAATACAGTAATAGGAATCACCCATTGAATTATAATCTGTGTGATCTTTCATTAAATCTATTCACATCGTCATGTCAGATGACAAAAGTTATACAAAAAATAAGTTTGAACTAGACAGGACAGCCCTTGACAGCCATGCAAATCACACTGGACGTTTATCTATCGGATAATGTTTATGCCATATCACATGCTTAATGTCGCAGCTTTTTAGAACAGGTTGCGGGAGAATGTTAGAAATGCATCGTCTCTTAAAACGTTCACCTGTTGAAGATTGTTTTCATCTTTAAATAATTATTTTCGTATAAATATGTTATTGGCTTTTATATATACATCTTATTTAGGATATCACTGTATAGCGCCTTTGGGTGATTCCTACTAGTAAGGGCGCTTTATTAAATATACATTATGATTATTATTAAATATACGTTATTATTATTATTAAATATACATTATTATTATTATTAACTTTACGTTATTATTATTATTATTAACTTTACATTATTATTATTATTATTATTATTATTATTATTAGATATACTTTGTTATTATTAGATATACATTATTAATATTATTATTATTATTATTATTATTAGATATACGTTATTATTATTATTATTATTATGATTATTATTTGAATTATATTTCAGTCTGACTACGCTCTATGATGACCTGTAGACAGAAAGGCGGGTTTAAATAGTTACAAACTTGTTATGAACCTAGTCGTTACCTTTGAGCCTCGGAATCAGCTCATAGTTATTATTTGTGGTAACTCGACATTAATATTGTATCACCATTATTGGTAATAATCATGTGTTTGAAATATATGAGGTGAATTTGGCCTAGAATAGATAATCATCTTATCAACTTATCAATTAGACAACCACGTTACAATACTATACTAGGGGCTTTGTACACACACACACAAACAAAAACATCCACACACGAACGTACACACATACAAACAGACATTATTAATAATTGGTTCTAATCAGCTGGGTTTTCAGATTTGATCAACTTAAACCAATTTATTCAAAATAACTCAGTTATTCTGAAGTATTCACGCGTATATATGTCAGATATGCCTTAGCAGCTTTCATTAGAATTATGATAAATATGCGGGGGGGGGGTCTTTGATTACACTAATTAAATTCATTTTGGATGTACACATGCACAGACAATTAATAGATTCATGTCAAGCTATATTCACATTAATAGGTAGTTACTTGATAGATTCAGATTAACAATTGTGTAATTACTTGGCATATTCAGATTAACAATTGTGTAATTACTTGAAATATTCAGATTAACAATAGTGTAATTACTTGATTGATTCAGATTGCCAATTAACTAGTTTGAGGAAATATTAATAAAAGCCAGCAAAAGCTTAAATTAATTGTCCAATCAAACATGTATAAAACTGTTTTGCGAGAATATAAAGAGTTTGACAGTTCAGATTAGTTGCAATAGTGACCTCCGGTGGCTTAGCGGTTTACCACGCGACACTTGGTGCCAACGGTCACAGGTTGGAACCCAGCAAGCGGTCGAAACTTTTTTTCGGTTCAATACATCGTGGATGCACGTTAAAGGACCCCTGAGGACATAAAACACTCTGGCAGTGACCACCCTCAGGGTATTTCGGCTCCATCTTTCCATACTTCTTTCCCTGTGAGTGGTGGGGGAGGGGATTTCTCAACCACTCCAACATAGAGGCTGTGCCGAATAAGCCACAGCATGGGGATTCTCCCCGAACAACAAAGCCATATTAGTTGCAAATTACAGGGTATGATGTGCTGCAGAACTGATGTGCATTTTCCCAGATGGTGCTAGACGATTACAATGAAAACATTAGACCGGCGTTTATTTGCCTGAAATATTTAAGTATCACAATAAAATATAACAGTAATTCGCCTTCTGACATTTTAGCTGAAAATTTCATACTTGGTTTTCATATTAATCACTGGTCTCCAACATTAAAGATATGGAATTTCCCCAAATAAAAAAAACCCATAAACATGCCCCCCAAACGACTTACGAATAACACACACATACATCTAGGTATTAGCAAAAAACACCTGCTAGAAATGTTTCAGTCAGCTCCAGATTACTTTTATGTAAGAAATATGAAGAACGGTGTGATAATTTTAACCTATAAATTGTAAGCCAGGTTTTCATTTCAAATTCAACTTATATTAAAAAATTTGAATTAATAAAATTCACATTAAAAATTAAAACATACAATTGTATTCGGAATTAAAAATTATCAATCTTTTCTTAGAAAGACCAACACAAGATAGGAAGCACATGGGGCTTTATTTATCACATTGTTATTTGATTATCAAAGAAATAGACGTGTGACTTAATCGGGTCAAAATAGTTTCCAAAATCACAACTATAATGTGTTTTCATGGCACGCCCAATTAACATCATAATAGGCTGGAAATGTTATGGGTTATAATTGGTGATATATATATGATGGTAAATTACAGATATTAAGGTATGTCTCAATACCAACGTTAATTCTTGTGGAGCAATTTGACCTTTTGGCCTGCGCATAAACATTGTGAAAGGAAATTGGAAAACAAATCAAGTGGGAAAATGTTACCATAGTTTTAAAAGACATTTAGCTCATTTTTCAGCGAAACAATGATAATTTTGATGAGTGGAGAAGCAGCAAAATCCATCTGACCCCACAGAAACATGCCAGAATGTCACATGGTTGCGTTATTTACTAACTAGTTGGTTTGGTTATGTGCCTTGGTGGACGTAGAAACTGAAATGAAACAGAATTAATAATGGGTAATAGTCGGTATATAGACAGATATATAGATAGATGGAAGATATAGGGATTGTATTATATATATATATATATATATATATATATATATATATATATATATATAAGCTACGATGAGAGAGAATTGAAGAGGGGTCCTGAACTAATAAGTCTTCTCATCAAAAACGAAATAGTACAATATGCCGATTCTGGAGAGGTATGTATGTCTGTTCGACAACTAGACCCCGTATCCAAATTAGTGATATAAATATATCGACATAAACGGTTTCCGATAACCGCATCTCCTCTCCGAATTAATGACACAAATTACCACCTGGATAAATAGGTCATTAGTCACGAATGGAAAATTAAGGACGGAAATACTACAACATGATTCTTAGATCCGCAGTAGGCATTGACCCGCCAAACGTGCTTACATATTATTCACGCCCATCGCAGCTTACCTTTCGAGGACATTTCGAAACAAGGCCAACGTAATAATACTCGACTTCCGCTACCAAACCTCCACCTGACGTCAGTGATAGGAACTAAGGTAGTGGGTAACGGCCCGTAACCTGTAATACCACACAACAGTCCTCACAGTCTTGTTATTGATAAGTCTGATAAAGGAGTAGTTCAGAAATATAAACAAAATGCCATTTACAATTGTGGGGATTCATTTGAAAGTTAGCATGTTCCAGGTTCCGAATTAGAGAGCATCAAGACATTTTGATCACAAAAGCGATATACAAATAAGTGTTTACATTTTTCAAGTAGGTTCGAAATATATAACTGGATAAATCAGGGTCAAAATTGATTCATTTAATGATTTCTGCACTTTTAGGTGCGAGTATTTATATTATTACCAGTAATAACATTGAGTTTTTTGTTTTGTTTTTGTACAAACAGCCCTTTCCCATTAGATTAAATTATCTGTTTTGTTTTATCAATTCTATGTACTTTCAATTAATACCTGAATGTCAATCCCCATATGACATGTGTCAAAAATCTACATTTGCCGGAGATGTCTTCGTTTGTCTCACAGTCAATGTCTAACAGGTAGCTAATGTAGTTTTTCGAGTACTTGATACTAAGCCTGCTGCACCATTCTGAATTTAGTGAAGACGATTGATGTTATAATCAGATATGACATATAAAGTGGGGTTACAAGAGTCGATGTAACAAACACATAGAGCGCCGTAACAAGTACTTCCTTGTGCCAAGATAACCTTTAGACAGTGGATGTTCTTAAGATAATAATAGGAAATTCAACATACCGATACATTTGTCAATAATAGAGCATATATTTGTTTCTGTCCCATTATGGATATTGGAAGATGTGCACTTTATATGTCACCCGTTAACAGTCTTTGAATTTAGGCTTTAAACATCCTAACTCTCTTTTGTGCGCCTTATAGCCATTGAATCAACTGCAGAAAGCATTTGATAACCACTTCAGCAACCATAGGTTTTTAACTTGGAGGTTTCTCCTACCAATTGTATAACCCATGACAAGGTGCTGGAGGGAGCACACTTACCTGCATTTAATACCTTTGAAAAAAGAAGTTATAATAGGCATATTTTTAATGAGTTAAGGCTATTTTGGAGAAGAGTCTGGTTTTTACGAAGTTCTTGATGCATAACATTGAAGACTACCTTTCGATTTATTATAAATTTATTTTATCGTTTAGTGTCGTAATCCACAAGAGTACACATTATTATATGTATCTCTTTGCATCCTGGGTATTCGTACTGTATAGTAGAAGTAAAGGTCTAGGCATTTCCTTTGTACTTTGCATTCATACCTTTGTACTAGAGATTCACCAGTTAGTCAATTTCACCTGGTGGATCAAAATATCAGGAAATAGTTCAGATCAGCAAGAGAAGAATCGTTGTCGATCTACCCGTATTTCTTGTATGAAATAACTTGAGCTTAAACTGTTATTTTAAATATACATCAGTTAATGAAGAAGTGGTCAGATACCATTAAAGAGATAGATACACCTTTGATTATCTTGTCTTCTTCACGGGAGATGACAAGATCTAAGATACGGCTATCTATATGTGCTTGTTATTGCACTTACTCTCAGCGTATAAGCCAATTGCTTTACACTGAATACACACAAGCTATATGATTGAAGGTGTGTCCCCGGGGATGTCGTCCCACAGACATGGAATACAGGATTCGATTCTTACCTCGAACTAGGGGTTTCCAGTGAGAGAGTTAGTGAGTGAGTGAGTAGCTGAGACTAGGAGATGACTATTTGTTTTTATCTATGCCCATCATTATTAACTTCAATAAACCCCGAGTATAAATTTGTACGAAATAATAATTTCTATTGCGGAAATAAGTATATCTTCAAAAAAACCTTTTTTATTGCTAAAGTAAATAATAATATATAAAGGAGCGAACTACTCCAATGGAGTTCTGCAACTAAATAAGTTAGAGAATGCTCAAGCCTATAGTTAGTCATTTGGGTCCTCGTACTATTCATAAGACAATTAATCACTATCCGAATCTAATTAGCAACTAATTACTTGCGTTTAATCACAAACAGCCAGAAAGAAAAAGAAATATTGCTGTTTTACAGCCATATTTGTGCACAAGGTAGGCTAAATGGACCGAGCGACCTCCAAAGGTAATGAGGCGAAGTGAAAGATGAAACACCTTTCTGACATAACCGAGCCGGGGTTGAACCCAGGTGATATAGGTCTGTGGCCAGCCTCGCTTCCAGTTAGGCCATGGAGGTGCCCTATAAATATCGCTGTAATAACATATGTAATGAAAAAATAATAACTGATTAGCGTATCGGATTCCGTTTTCACACACACACACACACACACTCTCTCTTTGTGTTTTTTTTTTATGGGTGTGTGGGCTTTTTTTTATATATATATATATATATATATATATATATATATATATATATATATATAGTGTGTGTGTGTGTGTTTTAGGGACATAGTAAAAAGGGAAAGGCACAGAGCATCAACATATCTAAACATCCTTCAAATTTTTTCATAAATCTAAATACAACTATACATTCATAAATCTAAAAATAAAATGTTCCATACCTTCACATATTGATAGATGTGTGCGTATACCTAAGCATGTGTCTGGTCTACTCATCAGCCTGTGGAACCAGCTAATTCGCTTTTCTTACGCGACAAATATGTCACGCCCACAGGAAAGCGGCTACATGCAGGCTACGTACAAAAAGCGAAGCACGTAAAAACATACCATTTGATACCACAGCTCGCAATAAACAGCACGTGCGTGTGGTTCAATGGTGACTTGCTACATACATATCATAAACTATTTTGACACCACAGTTTACATTCAACAGTAATTTTCTGTGGTCCAAAAGAAACCTGTATATAAAGCATTTCGACACCTCAGATGCTGACCTCAGCTTTATTCTGGGTTTGAATAACTGAATAAATCCTACCTATATGAACCATGTATCAATACACGTCCGACTGGTCTGGCGTCGAAGTTCTTCTCTAACCTAAGTGAAAACTCAAGCCCTATATATAGCCTCAGGGTGTTAAAAACATTACAGTTTTTTTCATAACAAAGAGAATGTACACTAACTCAGTATGGACTCACTGAAGCGATTTAACTAAAATATAAACAAAGTAGCAATACCGCACAATGGATTATTACTGGACTAGAACGAAATATCGTCTCAAACCTGAGTAAATACTATGATTTACTCGAACCTAACAGCTAACCCTCATACGTTTCCGTTCATCACTAAGGGAACGTTCATTCACGCTTAATTTAGCGTCCCTAAGTATATGCAGTTAGGTGTGGTGGGATCTAAATTAAAGCGCCTATCCACTTGATCTATTTGACCCATGGTCGAGAACAGCGGATTTCAGGCAGATCTCCGATACTGCGAATGACACGTCGGGATTATAATAGCTATACATTAAAAAAAATCCTATATCAGTGTAATCTAATTACTCATAATATGGGAAAAAACTCTGTCCGCAGCTTAATACCCATGGAGATGCCTGCCGGAGTAACAAACGACTCCAGGAGTATAAATCCAGCAATCAGCATTGTATGAATTAATAGGTTATATATATATATATATATATATATATGTGTGTGTGTGTGTGTGTGTGTGTGTGTGTGTGTGTGTGTGTGTGTGTGTGTGTGTGTGTGTGTGTGTGTGTGTGTGTGTGTGTGTGTTTTAGCTGATATTTAAGGCCTTGGCACGAACGTTATGCTTTCATTGAAACAACAATTATAACTCCAAACTGATTTTTTTTAAATATTTAATTGTATGTATAATTAATTACTGTTATAATTAGAGAAAAATGAAAGGCAAAAACTAATTTCTAAAATAATCTAAATATAAACAAGAAACTATGATTAAAACAAAACCAGGCTTTGTGTCGAACACTACGGCCAAGAAAGATTAAGCCTAAAATGGAAAAGTAAAATATTATTATACAGTATGAATAATGTATGAATAATATAAGCATAAATCTGAATAAATTCAGATTAATAATAATTAATAGCAACGATACAACACGACTCAACCCAATAACAACGACCGGTTTCGACCTATTCAAGTCTTCATCAGGTTGCATAGAATGTCTAACGTTACTTTATTGGTCGAGGTTTATATACACAATTTTCAATAGGAAGCGTCTGTGTGTGTTACAGTTAATCTATATAACCAGGTAATATGTATATTACTTGTAACATATATATAAATATATATATATATACTCTGGTGACTTCAATTTGTCTGCAGCTTTACAACGTAATAACCATTCTTGGATAATTCATTACTTGTAATGGAGCTAGTTTAGCTTTGGCCTTACCTGAACTATTGACATTGATGACGTGTAGTTTAGATATCAAACAACTCCAAATCAGGAGGATACCGACCTAATTTTAGATTTCTATATATAGTTGTCTGTGTTCGGATCGTATAACTGTGTCACTATCTAGCAAAGAGATCAAAAAAACAAATTAACAACAAAATATTCACTAGTAGTCAGTCAACAAACTACGAACAACGATCGTGAATTTGATAGCTCGATTTCTGGTTTGGAAGACGATTACAGACGGCTCAGTGGTTCTGTCAGAATCCCTGTCATGATCTCTAGGTCCTAAGCAGCCTTCCAGCAGAGCTGGATAAAATCGGCATTTATTGGCCAGATTTCCTGCACGCTGCCACACATACTGCTTTCCCTGCAATTTTGTCTTAACAAAGCATGACCACAAATTATTTTGTTCTCTGACAGACATTGTGAAGTTGTCAATATCAGTATAGACTGATAAATTACCAGCTGTATATTATAGTCAGGTTTTGTTTTTGTATGTATTCGAGATGAGATAACTATCAATAGTGAATCTATGTGAACGCTTAACTTATATACCCATCCTGGCTAAACACCAAGTGTTCAACATTAACTAAATGAAACCCTAAATGCATGGAAAGGACATGATTTCAGGTGCCATATTATACCCAAATTCATGCAATTCACCACACTGAAGCAAGTGATTTCCCATGACAACTTCTATTGTGTTGATCCCCCAAGATCATCCCAACCATAGATTTGGCAGAATCGTCGCTGATAAGTCAACAACCAAAAAACAATAAAACATATTTAAAACATCTAAATAAATAATAAAAAAAATGTTTTATAGTGATTTAAATCAATGATTTAAATCAATGATTTAAATGAAATAACTGGTTCCCAACAGAATGGAGAGAAGTCTTTCTCTCTAACTAGGCAAACGGCAAGGTTCTAATAGTTGAGGGTGGCGTGACGTCATACCGCTTCCGTAAATACGATGCGTGCGCATACTTCGTTGCTGGAAAATGTTAACAATCTACTGGTCTAGTCTAAACTCAAGTGATGCTGAAACGTGTTACAACATAATTATAGATAAAATGAATGATGTGATAGAATAGTTTGCACCTGGAAAGATAACCAAAATACCTGCCAAACATGTAATACGAGAACCATGGATAACCCCCGGAATCCTATATTCATCAAAACACTTAGATAAACTTTATAAAAAGCAATTAGGTAAAGAAAACGTATCACGGGAACTTGTTAAATATATAACTTACAGAAATAACTTTACCAGAATCAAACATAAGCAAAAGCAGATATATTATGGTAACTTATTTCAACAACACAAATCAAACATTAAGAAAACATGGAGTACACTAAATGAGATACTCAACAGAACAAATGACAAAACATCAATATCAAATTCATTCAAAATAGATAACACAATTGAAAACGACCCCACTTACATTGCAGACAAATTTAGCGAGTTTTTCTCTGAGATTGGACCTAAATATGCTTCTAATATATCACCGTCCAGCACAAATTATCAAACCTACATGCCGACATGTAAGAAAGCAACATCTCTATATTTTCGTCCCACTGACAGTAAAGAAATAATAAACACCTTAAATTCTCTAAACTGAGTTGTGGACATGACAATGTGAATACGCTATTACTAAAACAGATAAAATTTGTCATTTCGTTACCACTTAGCATAGCTGTAAATAAATCGATGGAAACCGGTGTTTTCCCGTCAAAACTTAAAATTGCAAAAGTAATATCAATATATAAATCAAAAGATAAACAAAGTTTTACAAATTACAGACCAATTTAGCTTTTACCTAGCATATCCAAAATATATGAAAAAATTGTCCCTAATCGTTTGTACAATTACATGACAATTAACTCTTTAATGAACAAGAACCAATATGGCTTCCATAAAGGTCACTTCACAATAAATGCAGTTTCCAAACTTACTTATGATACTCTACTTGCATTGGAATCGAGTAATTATACTCTTTCTGTGTTCCTGGACCTCTCTAAGACCTTTGATACAATAAATCACAATCTTGTATGTGAACAATTATGCCATTACGGCATACGCGTGTTGTCTTGGAGTGGTTCAGAAGCTATCTAACAGAGAGAAAACAATATGACTATTATAAATGTATTGATTTAAAATTATTTCCCATAACTTGTGGTGTACCCCAGAGATCTGTATTGGGACCACTCCTCTTTGTTTTATACTCAAATGATCTACCAGGATCCCTCCGGTGCACCGCATGTATACTATTTGCAGATGATACAATTTGTGAATCTGGTAAAAATATTCCGGAATTATATAAACCAGTTAATCAAGATATTGCATCATTAGTTGATTGGTTTAAGGTGAATAAAATATTTTTAAATATAAGCAAAACACATCATGTAATCTTCTCCAAAAATAAGAATGTTAAGTCGGACACACATGTATTAAAATTAGATAATACAATTATTAATCGAGTTAAATGTGTCAAATTTCTGGGACTACTAATAGATGAAAACCTAAACTGGCATGAGCATATAGATAGTTGTAGATCAAAAATATCTGGTCCACTATATGCCCTCAATAAAATTAAGCATGTCTTAAGTACACACAATATGAGAATTTTGTATACCACAGCTTGATATATCCCTATTTAACATATATGACACGCTATTGTGGGGTTGTAGTCACTCAACGTACTTACTGAGATTAGGCATTTTACAGAAAAAGCCAATCAGGACCATCTCGAAATCAAACTATAATGCTCATATCGAACCCTTATTTAAGAAGCTACAGATTCTCAAGGCAAGGGACATTTGTACTTTTCAACTTTCAAAAATAATGTATTCATTCATTAATATTTCTTTACCAGATCTCCTAATGACGATGTTCACTATAAATAGACATATTCATTCACACGAAACAAGATGCCTTCACCAGCCACACATACAATACAGAACAAAATAGCATTTTTATCAAAGACATTTATTTACCTAGCACCTGAAATATGGTACAAACTGCTAGAAACAATAAGTCAGTTAAGGCCGCAACCTAACTTTAATAGATCTGTAAATGTATTTCTTACGAACTCAAATTAATAAAGTCATTTATAAATTGCATATATTGTATAATATATTGTACAATATCACATTATATTATGTTATGCTATCAAAGTTCTCATTCAAGCCATTATTATTATTATTATTATTATTATTGTTGTTGTTGTTGCATTTATTGTGTTATTGTTGATGTTGTTATTATGAAACAGCATCAATTTATACCACTTCCTCGTACTATAATCAGTGTTGGAAATTCCCTCGCAATATTATCAGACACCAGAGCTGGCAAGTCCTAAAAGTTGTCAGCCCTGATGAACAGTTGCCGGCCCAGGTACCGCAGAGAATTGCAGCCCAGAAACCGAAAAACAAGCTGTACGTGTACGAAAACAGTTGGGGGGCAATGTATAGGCTAAAACTACTAGTACAGGAAGAAGGGGCATACTAGTTGGCCATTCATGCATAATGGGGTGAATAATTATCAATGGAAATGGGTTTACAAATGTAGGTGTGGAGGGGTCAAGGATAAAATGGAATAGCTCTAAGCTGGTTTTCACTATGTGAAATACAAAACAACTAATGATTTAGTTATTAAACATCCATCTTTATTTCAACATAAAATAAAATATTTTTTGAAAAGTTCATTCACTGGTAGGATCAGATTCCTCTAGATCAGAAAAATCTGAATGACAATCAGAGCCTGGAACCCGGTTACTTGTGATCACTGCCTCATCTGCCTCGTCTGCCTGGCCATCCATTGCGGTCTCCAAAGCTTCTTCTACTGCCTAGGTCTCAGGTATTTCCCTTCGCCTATATGCCTCCATGACGTTGGGCCTTCTGTTGTAGTGTAGGTTCCACTGGTGAATTGCCTGCTTAACATCAAAGTCAGCAATGTTAGTGGAGTGCAGCTGAATCGTCATCGGTATCGTTATTGTGGTAGAAGTTATTGTGTTGCGATACTGAGACTTGTATGTTTGGGCATCGAGTCCTTTATAGATTGTTGATGGTCTTCCTGGTCATGGAATGAGGCTTGTGGCTACCAGGAAGACAATAAAAGTACATGTATACACAAGTATCTGATTATATGATAATTGAGATGATCTGCATCAGTTAAATTCTAAATGTGTGATACCATTCTTGGAATGTGTAAGTGTCACTCACCTTGTATATAGCTCTTGTTTCAGAATAGTCCATTCTGACTCCACATTATGAACCACAACGACTGATGCCTCCAGATGACTTACCAAGAACACAAGAAGTCTTAAACAATATAAGAGAAATGAAAGTTCACATACATGTGTGTGTATGTGTGAGGGGTTATCGTATATATTCATGATATTTGATACCTACCAACTGCATCTGCATATGTAAGAGGCCATGAAGAGAGCTTGGCCAGCTTGTGGGACTCCAGCAAGCCACTGTCTATGTCTGAGAAACCTTTTGCCGTGGACTTTATCAATGCATATACAACCTGTGAGATCTGCATATTGACAGTTTTGTCATGGCCTTTCAATTTAGCCCTTGTTTTGCTCTAGCTTACCTGTAAATTGTCTCATTTCTGATCCCGGTCTGAAAATGACAACATCACCACCACCAAATTTACAAAATTCATCACCTGATAATGATTCTGATAGTAATAAACCATTTCCACCACCATGTTTCTAAAGATACTAGACCGCCATAATCCACATATTCATTAATATTGTTAAATATGGTTAATATCACTATCCTTATTGCACATTCCCGTCACCATACCCATGTTTGTTACCATGACAGCAAACATTATGCTATTTGTTTATAAAATCACCAACTATATTACAGAACATCAACATAAACAACATTAGGACATTGTGACCAAAATTGTTTTTTAGCAGTAGCTGATGTCAGGTTTTGGTGGATAGTATAAAGACAAGTCTCTCTAGTTTGTAGCAGCACCAGGATAGCCAGAACATCTACCAACCAGTGTGTAAATGTCATAACCTCAACAGAATGCAGAACTTGCCCTTACACTGACTACCAGATTGACTTGTTGTTATAGCGACCTGCAATATCCCAGAATATCCAGTGTGTTATTTAAGGATGGCTGGTACAGGGATAATGCACTGATTATTATTATTAGTAGAAGTAGTAGTAGTATTACGTGTTTAATTATTATTACAATTATGGAATTATTTATTATTATTCTTGTGCATCTAGCATTGTTAAAATATGAAAATACAATAACCAAAGTAAGAAGCATTTACTCATTATAGTATTCCGACTTAACATGTTTCATTGGCCATTAAACATGAATTAGGATATTGTAAATAAATGTACCTGAGATGGAAGATCAATGCTGGATGCGCTTTCAGCATATTCTTCAACGTTCTTTGTGTTTGCGCAACCCATCTCATTCCTCCAATCCTCACAGACAATAACGGAGACTTTGATAAAGCTTCAAATGCCTTGGTCAATCCTGCCGTTTGTTTTGAACTCTTATGATAAAACTTGTACAAATTATCCAAGAGATTGTGTACTTTTGTGAACAGTGTTCCAGTCTCCATAGCCTCCTTGAATGCTAGCTCGACATCATGAGACATGCACTGAATCATGACAATCGACTTATTTACGTGGACAATCTTGTTCTCGACTACTGACATGTCTGTTGATCCATCTGACATAATAGTGATGAACTTGGCTGTGTGCAAAAATCCCTCGATGTCGTTGGTTCAAACTACTTCAGAAATAGCCACCATGATTTCCTTACAGCTCTTAGAATTCCTATAAGTACAACCAATATCTAACCCCTTCTTTTCATCTGCCTCACATAGTCATTCATAATCTGCCACTTGTCTCGATTTCTTTGTTATGCTGTGTGCATCGATGAATAACTTGCTCAGGCGATCAAATGATTTTAAATTCATCTGTTGCATAGATCTCTGTGTTGGATTTTCACTTGGTTTGGCATTTATATATTTATAAATCTCTGTAGCTAGCTTGTGATGATCGCTAATTTGATGAGTACACAGTCGTCATGTTTTACATTCCGACACCTTATGACAAATGATCCATTTGCGTACTTCCTGTACTTGTCATGTTGTTTCTGTTTAACAAGAGATCCATAGATCGAACGGCATGTATGACAGTGCACAACCTGCATCAATAAAAGTAAATAAAGTAACAATATATTTGAGATATGGAAGATAGGAACTATGGCCCTATTTCCACCAAAGATTTTAATTTGCATCAATCCCTAAATAACGATATAACATGATGTTGCCGATAGATTGGCGTCTAAGAGTGTGAGATTTAAATTTCCCGGGTAATCAGAGCCACGTCTGTAAAAGAATTGTTGGTTGGTTGCAAGAGGGGAGATTCCATTAATATTTCGCCAATCACTACCGTCGTACCAATGCTTCAGACGTCAACAAGAGCACGTGTAAAATATAAATACAACGATTTCCGCGTAGACGTAATGAGACTCACGTTCACTTCCGTCTACGTATGTAGCAAACGACATGTTGAAAATAACAAATACAAATCTGGGTTTGTTCATTGAATAAACTGTTGTTTCTTATTATTTTAACCGTTTTATTTGCCGTATAAAACGTAGAATCGGTTGAATATCAGCAGGACTATCGGGCCGGCAACTATAGATGTACGCCCGGGTCAAGAAGTGTCTTATTTCCAACACTGCTAAATTCTCTGAGCACAGGAACTGCTGACTGCAGCAATTTTATCAGTCAGCTCCTATGAATTCAGCGAAATATGACTGCACGATCTCTATTAGGAACTATCGTAAGATCCAGATGCGAAGAAGATATATATATAAAATGTGTTCAGATTTGCATCCAGATATTGGATTTCAAGTTATCCTCGTAGCAGTTTATTTGTCACCTAAAGAGATATAAAATAAACTGATGCATTTATTGCTTAACGAATATTTGTTGAGTTATATTATATACTGTACGTATAAATAGTATTAACTGGGGATACTTTCGGGATCTTGTATTTATTCTGTGATGTATTTTCTGTTTTACTGGCGATTTATTATCTGAATGTTTTAGAGTGAAAAGGAAATATCGTGTTATGTTTTATTATTAGTGTCTAATTGTGAAACACATTCTTAATAATATCATGATTGATACAAACAAGCAACAAGTAAAAACATCGAGTTACAACTCATTTATTTGAAATATCTTATAATATTAACTTTATGTCAAAAACAACATGTTATTACATACAAATAATGTCATGTTATAAGTATACGGCAGATTGTTTTAAGAGGCAATCATGAAAGAAATTAAACAAGAAATAATTCTTATCGATTGTAATAGTTGTTCATTGAAGCGCCATATTTAAACATTAAAAATGTTCATTAATTTAAACCAGCAAGAAAATATCTAAATTGAACTGTAGATTATATTTAATCTACCCTAATTATTGACGGTGCCCTATCTTCTAAACGAAGCTTTTAATTTCGGTTTACGTTGATACTAAATAGTTTTATTTATTATTTATTATTTAGCATCCCAGTAAAAGTGACTTTTAAACTAAATGGAATAAAAACAAATTTCCGAAGAAATATGTGTACATACAAATAACCGGAAGTGTATTATTATTGCTGAGCTTGTTTAATAGAGTGAATTACTATTCTTATAAGAAATCTACTCTTAAGTATAACTTTTATTTAGACAAGATTCCACATATTGGGGTCTGTGAGGGCGGTTTAAGATTTGAAGGACGTTTCTATCATTAAGCCGAAGCTATTATCTGTAGACAATAAGATTAACTCAACACCACAGGGTGTATCAACTACTAAGACATTACTATATCCTGTCACTGGAACCTCCAACCTTCTAATCACGGTTTATACCAGACACTTCTAGACAGTGATAAACAACGGAACAAACAACGTTCAAACAACGGAACAAACAGCGAAACAAACAGGGAAACAAACAACAAAACAAACAACGGAACAAACAGTGAACAAACAGTGAACAAACAACGAAACAAACAACGGAACAAACTACAAAACAAACAACAAAACAAACAACGAAACAAACAACGGAACAAACAATGGAACAAACAACGGAACAAACAATGGAATAAACAGCGGAACAAACAACGAAACAAACAACGAAACAAACAATAAGAACAAAGCAAAAATAACAGAACAAACAACGGAACAAACAACGAAACAAACACCAACAAAAATAACGGAACAAACAACGGAAGAAAAAACCATAATAAACAGTGGAATAAACAATGGAATAAACAACGAAACAAACAACGGAACAAATAATGGAACAAACAACGGAACAAACAACGAAACAAACAACAAAACAAACAACGAGTCAAACAACGAAACAAAAAACGAAACAAACAACGAAACAAACAACGAAATAAACAACGGTACAAACAATGGAACAAACAAAGGAACAAACAGCGAAACAAACAACAAAACAAACAACGAAACAAACAACGAAACAAACAACGAAACAAACAACGAAATAAACAAGGGTACAAACAATGGAAAAAAAGGAACAAACAACGGAACAAAAAGTTACAAAAAGAAACAAACAGCGAAACAAACAACAAAACAAACAACGGAACAAACAAAAGTTCAAACAGCGGAACAAACAATGGAACAAACAATGGAACAAACAACGAAACAAACAACAAGGAAAAACAACAACAAAAAACAACGGTACAAATAACGGAACAAACAACGAAACTAACAACGAAATAAACAACGGAATAAACAACGAAACAAATAACGGAACAAACTACAAAACAAACAACAAAACAAACAACGAAACAAACAACGGAACAAACAATGGAACAAACAACGGAACAAACAATGGAATAAACAGCGGAACAAACAACGAAACAAACAACGAAACAAACAATAAGAACAAAGCAAAAATAACAGAACAAACAACGGAACAAACAACGAAACAAACACCAACAAAAATAACGGAACAAACAACGGAAGAAAAAACCATAATAAACAGTGGAATAAACAATGGAATAAACAACGAAACAAACAACGGAACAAATAATGGAACAAACAACGGAACAAACAACGAAACAAACAACAAAACAAACAACGAGTCAAACAACGAAACAAAAAACGAAACAAACAACGAAACAAACAACGAAATAAACAACGGTACAAACAATGGAACAAACAAAGGAACAAACAGCGAAACAAACAACAAAACAAACAACGAAACAAACAACGAAACAAACAACGAAACAAACAACGAAATAAACAAGGGTACAAACAATGGAAAAAAAGGAACAAACAACGGAACAAAAAGTTACAAAAAGAAACAAACAGCGAAACAAACAACAAAACAAACAACGGAACAAACAAAGGTTCAAACAGCGGAACAAACAATGGAACAAACAATGGAACAAACAACGAAACAAACAACAAGGAAAAACAACAACAAAAAACAACGGTACAAATAACGGAACAAACAACGAAACTAACAACGAAATAAACAACGGAATAAACAGCGAAACAAATAACAGAACAAACAACGACACAAACATTGTAACAAACAACAAAACAATCAACAAACAAATGATCAAACAATGGAACAAACAACGGAACAAGCAACAGAACAAACAACGGAACAAACAACTGAAGACTTCAGCTAATATTATCATTCTATGACTAAAAGAGATACAGAAGATGTTCTCTGTTAGATAACATTTTTCGTCTAATACGATAAAGTTGTGAGTCATGATGGCTCAGGTGGGTAAGGTAGCACATGGCAAGGTGAAAGGTCATTGTTTCTAAACCGTGAGCCTTCCTGTTGATTGATTAAGCCACCAGAAAACTCCCTATCTTACGTGATGAGATCGATAACTGCCAAATATACCCCCCAAAACGACATCTACCGGTGAGCGTCGGTACTTTGATATGATCTGATAGACCAGCCATCTTGAGTTATTTGCATAAGAACTAGGTCATTCCTATATGAATCTTCCCATCCAGCATGCTATCACCTCCGTTCTCTTACTTGCAACGCCCCCTATCTGGCAGCTGCCGTACTATATACAGGACGAGATTACCTTCTAAATGTATATATTATTACCTTTCATTAACCTGGCCGAAGCTCTTATAACGAAGCTGACTCGAAACTAATGAGCGATAATTGATGTAGAGATCTACTTCGAGCTACTAGAGATCGCTGTACGTATTCGTAGTATCGCGGATACGAAGCCGGTATTAGGCCTCCTCTGAGTCGTGTCTACGTCGGTGCGAGGGCGCCGGCGATTGATTTATCCGATTGTACGAGTTCGGTGGCCGTTATTAGCCCAGGTGAAAACCGACAACCGGCGCATTAAGTGCAGCCCCGATAGTGTCGTAGTGCTACAAGCATCGTAAATAAAACATCAAGTTTAAAGGAGTTCTTAAGAAACGACAGAAACAACGAATATGCCGCGTTCATTTCTGAATAACTATTGCTCACATACACACTCGCCAGTAAGGATATTCAACACACCATCCACTGATACATTTCTCGACATACACGACGTGCTGTTAATTTCTAATAAAAGCACTCCTATGACGTTGACCTTTTACGTGAACTAGTATGCGCTCCGCAAGCCAGAAGGAAATTAATCTTGATACACTTACTTATACCAAGGTAAGGCAACCGCGTTTGCTTAAAGTGCAATCCTAAATTTCTTGGGTTTATTAGTTTACCTGTTCAGCCCGAGATGATGATGATGATGATGATGATGATGATTGATGTTTTACGGCCACTTTTGTGCATATGGTAGGCTAATTGGGCCCAGCGATCTCCAAAGGTAACGAAGCGAAGTCAAAGATGAAACACCCTTCAGATATACCCACGCCGAGATTCGAACTCAGGTGGGAGTGATCTGTGATCGAACGCGCTACCAACTAGAACACGGAGGCACTCCACACGGAAACAATAGATAGTTAATAAAATTATAGAATAGAGAATTATTAAAGTCCCTTTGCTATCAGTGGTTATTGTAATGCTCCGTTCAATCCATCAAATAAGATATATCTAAAGAGGTATGCAGCGGACTGCTTTGATCATAGCATCATCGGAATTCTCACCTCATATTTCGTGATAATCATTACTAGCACCGCTAAACTGGCATCATCAGCATCATCATCATTATTATCATCATCATCGTTATTGTTATTATCATCTTCCCATTTGTGATATTCTAAAACGCGTTGGTACGATATGGGGCGCCACCTATAGCCCAGTGGATAAAACGCCGAACTATAAACTTCCGAGTAAAAGTTCGAATCAAGCTAGCTGAGTATGGGGGTTGTTTTGCTAAAGAGTTGATCTATTAGTCTTCGTCATTTTACCATTTTCCATCCAGAGACCGAACAAACCTGGCCTCCATCCGTGGTTCAGGGACAACATCGGGCTCGCCGACTTCATCGAAAGCAGGAGACGCTCATCGACGTCGACCGATCGCAACGCCACCTCGCGAAAATGCGCCTCATCGGGAAGCCGGAAGCTGACGAGACCGAAGGATTTCCGCGGAACGATTGCCGACAGATCGCCCAAAACCTGGCCTGGATTTACCATCCACTTCAGCCTATCCGGAGCCATCAGGTCCGTAGGAAAACAAGAAAAGGAGCTGTATCGTCCCAGCATAAAACCGAGCAGGACTAATCGGCCCACGCCCTCGGGCACGGCCGTCCCCAAAAAGAGGCAGAAACCGGTGCTGAAACGATTCGTCTTCGACTTCGAGACCAGGAAGTGGAAGCAGGAACTTCTAATTGAAGGCAAGACGCCCATAACGACGGAGCTGTTTGTTCCGGAATCAACTCCGCCGGTCAGCGCGAGCAGGTCGTACGCCTCGATCCGGGAGAACGACGGAGGTGCCGAGACGCGACTGAGAAACAAATACGCGACCCCGACCAGCTCTTCTCGGTCTTTCTATTCGAGCGTCGACGATTACGAGGAGAATGGCGACGATTACGACGAGAGATTCCGTTATCCGGAATCCGGCTGTTCGACCGGTCGGGACACGAGCTTGTCGGATACGTCGCCGCCGAATACGACGATGAATCCGGACGAACGGTCGCCAATGGGAACCGGCGAGCCGCAGTTAGTACTGAACGGTCTAATCGGGGGTACCGCGACGCGAAACCGAACCCCGAATATGGGAGGTCAAACGGATTCTGTACGAACGTCGCCGGACATCCGGCTGGGCAATTCTCCTCCCACCGGGACGTCGTACCAGGAGGGAGATCGTGCCATTTTACGAGCAGTTGCCGGACGAGGTCAGGTGGCGGCGTTGTCGGAACTAGCCGCCAAAGTTTGGTTCACCGTGGAGAAACGAGCCCAGAGTCAGAGCGTCTCTTCCATCTACGGCGTTACCAGACCGCCCTCTGGCGAGGATTTTAGCAAACAAAGATATCGCATCGTAGATGCCGATTCTCAACAGAACATCGGAGAAATGAGGTATATTTCGAACGGTGTTTTGGATTAGTCCAATCAAGTCGTTGATAATCTCGCGCACGCACCCACGCACTAGCACGTACGCACATACGCCAACACGCACCTTGAGACACGCACACTCACACACGCAAGCCTAATACCTTTGTATACGGGACTATAAAGTAAACGTCGACACGTTTCGGTAAGACTAATTTCCGGTCTTATGGCAGGTTATCTAAAGACCAAGGCTCTAGGTATCACCGTTTTGGCTCGAAGTACTAACGTCTGTCATGTCTAAATATAGGATATGGAATTATCGCAAATAATGCACACATATAGGCGTCGTCCTTACACAAACACATGGGCGCATGGCAGTTAACATGAGATAAATAAGTTATTTCTTTAAAAAGCATAAAAGCACCCATAATATAATGGGAGGGATAGTGAGCTCCGGTGGCCTAGCGGTTAAGCACCCGGCACTCGGTGCCAACGGTCGCAGGTTCGAACCCCGTAAGAGGTCGAAACTTTTCCAGGGATTAATTTCTCGGCTCACTACATCGTGGGTGGCTCACCACGTTAAATGGCGCTGCCGTCTCCACTGAATTATTTAAAATAAAGGGGGACGTTAAAAACCCCCTGAGGACGTAAAACACTCTGGCAGTGACCACCCTCAGGTATTTCGGCTCCATCTTTCCGTACTGCTCCCCTGTGAGTGGTGGGGGAGGAGGTTTCTCAACCACTCCAACATAGAGGCTGTGCTGATTAGCGACATCCTGGGGATTCTCCCCGAACAACAAAACCATGGGAGGGATTTACATACAAATCACTGTACCGTGTATAATATGTCAACTATTTTCGATGCAAAAGCCACGATTGTCAACTTAAGAAAACTATATATATCTCTAAAACATGTTTACTGATACGTGAAATCGGTACATTGGATATTTCATATTGACTTGTACTACTTAACCACACAAAAATAATTCATATTATTAATGTAATATTAATAATAGGTTCATTTTACTTGATACAGATTTCTCTCTATAGGTGGCAGTAAAGTAGCCATCAGAAAACGCCGACTTCAGCGGCGACAATCCAGAAATTCATTCCGGAACTCGGAATATCAACGCGACTCAAGACTCGTCAGCTCTGACACCGATGACCCGGACGATGTAAAAGATGAGTTTCCCGGATGTCGGTACTTATACAGGATCGTTCATTGTAGAGCGGTGACAAACCCCCAGACGTTGATAGAAAAGCCGCACTGTACAAAAAGGGTAATCTTATCTCTGCTATGTTACGCCTTTTGAATCCACACAGGGCCGTCTTAACGTATAGGCCCAATGGAAATTGGCCCGATCACCCCACAAGCATAGGGGCCCATGCTAATTTGTATATGTTAAGCACACTAACGTAACCGTACACACTGGCGTGGCAAATACTAAACAGTTTTATTCGGGGCCATCTTAACGCAAGGACACGCTGGGCAGTTGTTCGGAGGCCCCACGAGCATAGGGGCCCCATGCTAACCTATGTATGCTGTGACTTGCTGCGAGTGGTTGTGTAGATAAGCGCCCCAGTGCATTGCTTTACCCGGGGGCTTGTAGTGCTGTTAAGACGGTGCTGCGCGAGAGGTGGCTTGGTGGTGAATGCAGTCTTCCGAGAATTTCCTGAACTTAGAAACCCCGCCTCAAATCGCCATAAACACTTCTATGGTGAAGTCTTTCAGGATTCGTCAAGCCTAATTTACAACAGATTACCACAACTAGGAATGTTTTGGTTCACTATCGAAGCCCGTACGACACACTGCGTGTGCTTCATCAATCATTATTTCATACTTTCGAAAATGTCTCTAAAATGTCCCAGCCCAAGAGGCGTTTAAATCATGATAGCATCCGATGCAAGTTCGTCGTGTTCTTTATCCCAGAATAACCAGGATTATGATGAAAGAGAAAGAGGAAAGCCCAGTAGCTAGCGTGGTGCGCTGTAAGTCGCTAATTTGTGGCTTCGCGATCCGATGCAATCCGTTGTTTGTGAGATGTTTCCCGAGATTGCTGCCCTTCAGCCATAAGTTCCATTTATGATAAGCACCGATGTATAAAGGATGATCCACCTTCATTTCAAATTTTAAGGACTAATAAAGCCATGTTAACAAATATCATAAATTATGTCAAAATGTTTAAACGGTCACCCAGACATTAAATAATCCAGTTAAAAGTGCTTTTAATGGCCTGTGAGCGCCGCCATTTTGAATCTAGACAGAGACCGCAAGCTACTGAATGCAGACGTCATTTGAACACAGCAGTTTGACCGGAAGTCTGTAGACCCCGTACAAAATATGTAAACACGTACGAGCAAAGAATTATTCCAGAACATAATGCAAATATCTTGTTAAAATTTTATTTTAGATGATTCAAATGTGAGATGTCTATCACAACAACCCGATATTAACGCTGAAGAGCAACTATAATCCGTGTCAGTCTAAAGAGTGTTCATGTGACGTCAGAGCATTTGAGTTTGCTTCCTCCCGCCTTCGAATTTGGCTTCCGGTGCAGCCGTAATGGCGGCCCTCCAATAATTTGGTTCATTTCCCTATATATATGGTATATTTCGTGATTATTATTATTATGGAATTTTTGGTTACTATTCTAAGCATTATATATTTAAGAATTTTTTCTGGTGGTGCACTGTCCCTTTAAGCGCATTTACTGAATTTAACTCAATGCGGAAATTAACTTATCCATTAACCCCCCCCCCCCTCCCCGAATCATCATAATCATTCTAGAGCAACGGATTCGTTGACAACATAAAATGCTGTAGAATAGATCAATCTCTGAGACTCTACCTCCATCTTGTCCTATTGCTCGTCTGCGTGAAACCAGGAAAGAAGTACCTTCAGCTGATGCTGCATAGAGACGAAGAACAACTGAAATCCTTACGCGATGCTGTACGTCCAGCTGAATCCTGGAATGGTACGGATATATTTGAAAATCGTGATACATCAAGGTCAAGATGGAAACGCTACATTGTCATCAAGAATGTCCATCAATGTTCAGATGAACTTCGGCGGCTCCTCTTTGCCAAAGTAGGTCATGGCATCATACATACGGAGAGGGGGGGGGGTTCGTCCACGTTATCTGCTATGGCTATGGCGTTGTCTTGGGAGTAGTTTCTCTGTCAGTATATTCCCTCCACGATGATATGATATTAACAACAAACTTTAAATATATTTAAACATAGTCCCCGTGGAGTAGAATTTCTTTTTGCATCAGCTGAGTTCTTCTGACTGTAGTTAAAACAGCTAATATGGTTACTGCAATTGCTGTTATTATTATTATTATTATTATTATTTGTGCTCTATAAATTTGAATTGGACACTTTACCAATGTTTGAGGTATATTTTCTAGAAGAGCCACCATACGGTTATACGATCCAGGTGTGAGCGGCCTGCTCGGGCTAAACAAAGAACCTAATAACTGATTGCTATCGTTGCTATTCTTCTTATCAGTACTGTTATTAGTATCTAAGACACTAATCATTAATGAGATTTGAACACCGGACAATGAAGTATTCATTCGTTTGGAGTTTCGTCGGTAGGTGGCAGCAATGGCGTTTCTGGCGTCATTCACAGAATTGATATCTCCAATTTCTACTCGAAGCAGGTGGTCTACGAAACCACGGAATACTGATTACACTAATCAGGTGTTAAAGGGGGACGTTTAAGACCCTATATGGCATTGTAAAACCAGCTCCTTCTTACCGTACTAACTCTACTATGGCCAGCTGATGGATACACGGCCATGTTTTACCTCAATATAACGAGTATTATTTATAAAAGGCTTGGTGACGTCACGATCATTACTCATTATTCTTTTATCATGTGATGTTCGCTAATTATTACATAATATATCATGCTGCTGCTGCTTGTAACTATGATGACGATGTCTGTAATAATAATAATAATAATAATAATAATAATAATAATAATAATAATAATAATAATAATGCTATACTTTCCTTTGTACAGACACAGAAAATATTTTAGTGTGTGAGAAAATGAGTGGGTGTGAGTGACGACTGACTGACTGAACGAATGATTAAGTCAGTCAGTCACTGAGTTAGGTAGTTGACCAGTCAGTTTAAGCACATAAGTACATAAGAGCGGGGTATTTAGTGACTAAATTAGTAAGTCAAAACTTGGGCGGGTAAGGTGAGTTAGTGAGTGTACGAGAGGGGTGAATTAATCATTTAGAAAGTAACTCAGGTAATCAGCACAACAACAGTTAAATGTTACTGTCTTCTCCATTCAGTCTCCTCTAAGGTCTTGCAAAGGGATGTGGATGTTTGATATAAAAGTTGACCCATTTTTAATCCGCAGGTCGCAGGCGTCATTGACGTATACACAGGACACACGGATACAGGAACGATGGCTTCCCCAGATGTCATCTGTCCTTACTGCGTATACGAACCGACTAAGAGAATAAATCGGTGGCTCGAGACGTGTGACATCGACTCAACAGTACATCTGTATACATATAAGGATTCTCATTATTATACACGGATGAGTAAACATCGATCAAGCAGGAAGGAATCCTTAAAGTTACGTCCAATATCGGAAATATGACGTCAGCTTCACACAGACACCTACACACAACACAAACACAATACACACACGTATGCACACACACACACACACACAAACACACACACAAACACATACACACATATACTATATTATATGTATATATATATATATATATATATATATATATATATATATATATATATATATTGAAACGTGATGTCTTATATTGATAGACCCTAAAGTCTGATTTTACATGTTATGAAGTTGTATAACATTGAAACATCTCTTTAAATTGGCTCTTTATATTTACTTGAATCAGCGTAACGATCGATGGTAGGATTGATACCTTTTATTTGCAATGATAACGCCAATATATATATATATTATATATATATATATATATATATATATAGAGAGAGAGAGAGAGAGAGAGAGAGAGAGAGAGAGGCTATAATACGTGAGTGGGACATATGTTACTTTTTCAAGATCCATATAATAAATTGTTTTAAAGTTGTTTTAACTGGTTTTTATTTGATATAATATAACATAACATTATCTGTCTTTGTATGTGTGTTACACGGTCATTCGATCCGTATTTTAGTGGATGCCTCTGTATATCTCCGGATATGGTACATACGTGTATATCCGTGGAAATTCAACGTTGGAAGATAAATATTCACTCTGCATCATACAAGGTTGAGCACACAGTATGAATAATATATTAATCATATCAGCATAAATCAGAATAAATTCAGATCAATACTAATAGCATCGACACAACACGACTCAACCCAATGTGTGTGTGTGTGTGTGTGTGTGTGTGTGTGTGTGTGTGTTTTAGCTGTGTATAATAAGGCACAGGCACAGAGAATCTCGAACCGTGAATTCAAACTCTGGACGTTCTTCAGCTGATCAGTGGCGACTTTTCTTGCTGAGACATGTGTAATGTCTCACCAGTCCCTAAGCCGCCAAGTAAAACAAAATGCGAACCACCTACAGCCGTGGAGTTTGGGAGTAGAACACCCAAGTCAGATCACGGCAGTAGTGAGAATGTTTTCTAGTTGGTAGCGCGTTCGATCACAGATCATTCCCAACGTGAGTTCGAATCTTCGGGTGGGTATATCTGAAGGGTGTTTCATCTTTGACTTCGCTTCATTACCTTTGGCTTTTACCCGGCCCATTTAGCCTACCATGTGCACAAAAGTGGCCGCATAAAACATCAATCATCACCCAGCAGCAGCACGGTTTCACCTGGTTCAAATTGGTAGCGCGAGTGGTCACAGACCCGAAGCACCTGGGTTCAAATGTCAAACGATCCACGTTTATGAGATGGCTAATCTTCAATATATCGCCATTACCTTCGGTGATAGCTCGGCACATTTAGTTTATTATGTGGCCGAATATGGCCGCAACCAACAACAACAACCACAACAACAATAACAACACGTTTCTTGCAACGATATCGATGAAGACGCCTATATCAAAAAGAGAGAGTTAGAATATAACAAAGTGAATTAGTGGAAGAAAGAAAAAAGTATCACGAACTCTAAAGACATCACTCGGTTATTATAAAATTAATTACTAGATATCTCATTCCCACTTAAACTACTTGAAAACACCACATGAATATAGAAACGAATGACTTAATACTTCTTTATACACTTCTTGTGCCTTTAGGGGGTCAGTAACCGGCACTGAGTAGAGCTCTATTTCCAGAAGAGCTATTATATGATATATCACGGTAGCTAGAAGTAATGCTATTGATGTTGTGGGGTTTGTTTGTTTGTTTGTTTTCGTCAGTCTTTTATATACCATTAAAATAGTTCCTCCTTCCTCGTTAGTGGTGTGTCCTGAAGAATCGAACTCAATTAGATATAAAAAATCAAATAGAGAAAGCTATTTTCAGTTATTATGTCAGTATAAAGACGCATATCGTCGCCTCAAGACATCTCATTATTATTAGTCTAATAATATTATATATATATATATATATATATATATATATATATATATATATATATATATATATGATGATGATTGGTGTTTAATCCATTTAGGCAGATGGCCAGACTCAAGTTAATGAAGTAGATTTCCCTTCAGATATGCCACCGTGTAGTGGTGTGTCCAAGGCTACCAATAGACCGAGCGACCTCCAAAGGTAATGAAGCGAAGTCAAAGATGAAACACTGACACCATTAATGATAATACATTGGTACTGCCTTCGAACATGTTAGATATTTAGGATATTTAGTGTATCGTTGTGAAATACGTGTATGTGTGTATTGGTTTGTCGCTTCTTATGTGTACCTTATTGATTTAATATAATTTATTATTAATGAGGGGACTGTCTTCATATAGATAATGTACTTCGGACATATCCCTTTTTAACATCTTATTATAACACATAAGTTATAACTGTGATATTGAATAATTGCTTAGTTATTCAGATAGCTCAACAAATATTAATAATTTTAGAAATACAACCCTTCTTCGGTTTTGTATATGATCGATGAACTTTTTATCAGTAAATAATCCATTGTTTGTTATCTATTAAGTAATCATCTTCGGCACACTTGGTTAAGTGGGTCTGAAAAATATGGCACTTGGCTGGTAAGTAGCACGTTTATTCTGCAATGTCATTATTATTTTTAATGGGAAACGTTATGATAATTTTGTCACGTTTTGTATGATACCTGGAACTTACTCAATATGACATTTAAATCATTTGAATGTCGTGAGCTGCACTTGATGATGCGTTTAAAATATGTTTAGTTATTTACCATTTGTGAATTTTTTATTTGTATAACAATGACATTTAGATTTGGGATTTGGGGACAACCCGGACATCTCCTTCTTGCGATGTTTTCAACGCACCCACAAATATATATATATATATATATATATATATATTATGAAACGTACATATTACCATAGTGATATCGAAGAGGTGCTATAATCAGCAATATAATATGTGAACGGTTTAAAGCAGTGTATCTTTTGGCGTAATAAAAATACTTCTTTCATATTGTTCAACTGTATGCCCTATAGTACATTTTTATTTGACAACTTTTCCGATCTTTCGACATTTGTGAAGTATCAGGAATATTCATTAAGCTTCATAATGTTTGCCAAGATAAATTTAGTAGATTTTTCGTTCGATTGAAATTTATATATTTTTACAATAAAGCTGGATAACTGCCACTGACGATTCAGAAATGACATCGTATTGGTTTTGTTTTAAAAAGGAAAAGGTATTTTTTTCACGGGATTTACATGCAAGTTCCAATTCTCCAAGAATAATTTTTTTATCCCCCCACCACCAAAAAAATAAACTGAACTGAAACAAAACTAACAGTAAAATGGAAAATAGTGTTTATTTTTGTACACTTCCACTTTATTTATATTTGAAAAGTTTTCTCTTACTTTTTTAATTGCAAAGTCTTTTATCAGATCCTCAAAATTAATCTTAGGTAACAAACAGATCTGGTTCTATACTTAGTAGAGATAAGGCATCCAGCCTGCCTTATTGCATAGATGTTCTAATGGGATTATTAATAAACTTCAACTGAGAAAATGAACGCTCAGCTGATCAATTTGTGACCATTAGTGTTAAAACATATACTAAAGGCAATGTCTACATTTGGAAAGGCACACTCAATATTGTCTTCTACAGTTATTTTATCAAATTCAGCATGGTAGAATCTTGTTTTTACATGTTTTGGTGCACACAACGTATGGCGCATATATGAGTGAGACTGTTGGAGCTCAGCTGAGAAATTAGTGTTCAAGTCCTCAGGGTAAACATCAATCGGTTTTTTATAACACTGAGAATACCTTTTAATTTCAGTAGATGATGAAGTCATTGAAGTTACATTATGTGGCGCATCATGTAGGAAAGAAAATCTCTGATATTTCTTCATATATCTCTCCTCTTATTCTCATCTCAGTTTTAAGTTTGTCAACAATTGTGCAAAAGATGGCGATACGAAATTTATATCTGGAGTTCGGATATATTTCTGGTGCATCTCCGTCATTGTCATATCTTCTTTCTGATATGTTTGAGAGTTTGAGCTGTCTTGGAATCAACATCTGGTGCATAGTTAGTCACCTAATGATCCATACAGAGATGCACATGTTTTAAGTGCACATCCTCATTCTGTAGAACTTAGCTTACTGTATGAACATTTTGAAAAATCTCATTCCAAAAATTCAACATAAAAATCACTTGGTGTTGAATCAACTGACAAACTAAAATAACCAGATCATTTTACTTCGTCAACCGTGGACCTTTTGAACCACCAGTGGTATTAGTTCCATATTTCGAAATGTGACCTGCTAAAAATGGATCGAACTGACTTATGAGCTCAAGGAACCCTAAAAAATTCTCATTTTACACTTATCCAAAATTTTCCTCTGTTCTTCTAAAAGCAAATTAAGCCACGTTTACCTGACCATGGTTGGGGTAATCGTAATCGGTCATCGTAATCGATTGTAGTCGACTACACGATTTCAAGTAATCGTAATCGCCATTTTTTACAGACGAAATCTAATCGTAATCGATTACATTGTAAATGTAATCGGCGATAACCTTCACGATTACACAAGGTGTTTAATTATTTACCGTGTTATATCATGCTAGAGATATGGTTTGGCATGTAAGGCAAAAGATACCAATAGATCTGATTTCAGGGATGAAGCCATTATGCGAGGCACAAAGTGGAGAGGGAGGGTCTCCCCCTCACTCTGTGGAAAGAGAAATGGAAATCAGATAATGCTTAGATGTCTGCTGAAGCATTACAAAATCCCGGGTATATTAATTACCTACCCAAGTATGTATTTTTCGCACCAAAATACATGACTTGAATTTCACGGTTGTACTTTAGACCATAGTTCTCGCTGAAGTCCATATGAATAATGGCTTCATTCTCTGCAAGAGTAAGCCTTTTCTGACGCAACTTATTGTAATGATGACGAATATTATACACGTGGCGAATAAGCTTCCTGTTCAAAGCTTCCTCAAATGTATCCGACAGGGAAACGATAGTTTCTCAATCCTAGTTTTAACAGTTCTCTTGCTGACTTCTCTTTGTCCTCTAGTCTTTTTTAGACACTCATGGTCTTGAACCGTCCACTCGTCCCACCAGGCGTTGTCTGTTTGGTCATAGAATTTATATTTGATGGGCTTATCTTTGCACATGTCACAATCACGATACGTAAACTCCTTGCTTTTCGTTGAACAGCATATCGCTTCGAAATGTTTCTCCGCATCTTTCTCATCTGTTATCTTCAGCTTGTAACGTCTATCAGCCATCAATTGGACGTTTCCGTGGGTGCGACAGAGACACGTTTCCTTGTCCGACAGATTGGGCTTCACAACACAAAATACCCGTTGTAGACAGAAAACCTGGTATATTTAGCCCCCTTTTCAAATATGAACTTGTGATGCAGATTCAGCATGGGGTCCAAAAGGAAAACGTTTGCATTTAATTCTTTTTCTGTGTTTTTTGGTCCTTTTTTACCTGGCTGCAGCATCATGATGTTGTCATCCCGCAATAGAAATTCTCGAATTGCATTCACAGTTTCACCACAGTCGTAGTCTGGTCGGCGTTTCCTCGCCAGTGATGCTACATCTTTAAGCGCAAGTGTTCTGCTTATACGAAGCTTCTTCCAAAATCGTACTGCCATACGATATTTATTTTAGGTAGGCACTACTAAAGATCGTTTGAAGCAGCTGTTTCTTCCGTTGGTTGATAAGCTTTCTGAATCGTACCTTAATACTTCTACCTAGAGCAAATGAAAAAGTCAAATAACTCTGAACCGATTTCAGATTACCGAATTGCAGCAGTTTCTTTAATTCAGTCCTGGGTGTTGCTGAATCTTGGTACTTGCGCCTAACTCGGCAAGGTGGATAAAAAACGGAAATATTTTTCTTTTCACTGTAATTACATGTAAATTTGTCACTGGGTGCAAATATTAACACTATAATATTTTTTTTGCCAAAGTTTCAATACTCTGAAGGTGATCTTTAACGTCAAAATCTGCTAAAAAAGAGCGTGGGATCGTTAGACGACAGCGTATTTTGGCAGCACAATGTATCTATTGATGAGCGTCATAGTGCTTCTATCGTTATATTATCAGTCGATTTACCTTGAGTTCAATGGATACATACATTATCATTGATTG
Organism: Paralvinella palmiformis; assembly: GCA_025642065.1. Classification (NCBI taxonomy): domain Eukaryota; kingdom Metazoa; phylum Annelida; class Polychaeta; order Terebellida; family Alvinellidae; genus Paralvinella; species Paralvinella palmiformis. The sequence continues at coordinate 54,919 of JAODUP010001082.1, read as the reverse complement.
TAGCTTACAAAACTTTAAATGTGACAATTATTATAGCCGTTTTCTCTGCAAATGCATAGCGACAGCAATTGACCAGATTTGCCAAGAACCACCCATCGACGTGAATTCTGAGCTTAGAGTTAGTTTACTGTAGCTTCACCCATCTCACAGAAGGAGAGTAAAAGCAGGCAGCACTAAAATAGTTTTTGTATTTCATTTTCCTATCTACTAGTATTTTGACCATATGACTTGAAGACAGGCTAAGTAACATTCTTGTCACCCGATCATGATGCTAATGATTGATGTTTTACGGCCACTTTTGTGCACATGGTAGGCTAAATGGGCCGAGCGACCTCCAAACGTAATGAAGTGAAGTCAAAGATGAAACAACCTTCAGATGTGCCCACGCCGGAATTCGAACGCGGGCGGTAGTGATCTGTGGTCCAACACGCTACCGTTAGACAACGGAGGCACCCCTAAGCCCTTGAGAGACTAGTGCATGCCTTGATTATTGTAATTCCATCTTGGTAAGAATTTCGGATGCTGCTGTCCAAATGCTTCAACTCTTGCAGAATTCATCAGCTCGCATTGTGTCAAAGACAAGCCGATATGAACATATCACCCTTGTACATAAGACCCTGTATTGGCTTCCAGTGAGATATATAATAGAATTTAAGGTTATCACTCTTACTTATAAAGCCCTACATGAACTGGCGCCATCGCATATCCGCAACATGCTACAAATATATCATCCAACAAGGACATTGAAGCCCGCAGGATCAAACTTATTGTTGACACTGCGGGTTAGCCTCAAGACATTTGGTCGCCGGTCATTCCACTATGCAGTACTCACATTATGGAATCAGCTAATGGACTAACTGAGACATTTTCATTCAATTATTACTTTTGAATCTGTCCTCAAGACTTATTGGCTTAGTATTGTATATTCTTAAATTCTGTAATGTCTGTGTATGTTTTAACAGTTCATCTAGTAATTTTTATCTAGTCTACTCACTTTTTATGTAAAACACTCCAGAACAACACATTTGTATGTAGTGCTATAAAATTACACACTATTATTATTATTAGCTTAACAGAGATGTAAGAGCCATTAATAATACGTAAAATACATTATGATAACTCTAATTTGTGAAGTTACTTTAAAAAGAGGAAACGTTATGAATTTCGATATTTTGTCTGTGCTATATGTATGTCGTGAGAACTTCAAATGAAATTATATATATATATATATATATATATATATATTAACTCTACAAATACAGTCTACAGTGATCAAAATCAGAAATACCTGTCTATAACTGCAAGTTTCCTATATGAAATCCTAAATTGTCAAGAAGCTTTCATGACCGATAACCTCAGTCAACGAGACAAACAAATCGTATGTAATTTAATAATTCCAAGAATAATTCGATAAAAATACTGAATTAATGGCCCTATCTCTTGAGATAAAAACCGAGTCTTGATAACAAAGTCTTGCTATTGTAATGAGGCTACGAATCCGGATCTCAGCATATCACAATTAGTACAAAGGAGTGGCTCAGCTCAATTAACTGATTTGAGCAATGAGATGAGGCTACGAATCCGGATCTGCACATATCACTAGTACCAAGGAGTGGCTCAATTAACTGATTTGACCAACGTAAAATCATATATATAATGATCAGTATTTTTTGAATATTTTATTAGATAAGGAATTCATTTTTAGTTTATAAATATATAAATTTTCAAAAGAATAAGTTTTAATATTTATCGTAGTTTGAATAGTCTCAAGAATTAATCAAATTAAGCAGACTTTTGTATCATGCAACTAAATCCTATAATGTACGTCATGCAAACCCTTTAAAATATTTCTAGATATCTGAAAAATTACTTGTAGTCATTTCACCTTTTTCATTTGTAAAAAATATGTTTTGGAAAACTAATCAGATTAAGATTGCCACCTCAAAGTCTGGATTTGGGGCATGTATTTTCATTGCCACTGGAATACGTGATTTTATCCTGTCGTACTTCTGACAGATGCCCACAGTACCTCTCGTGTGAAATACCGAAGTATTTGAACGATCCACTTACACAGACATGCAATAATAAACAGAACGCTGAACTTAAGACAGAAAGAAGACAAATTACTTGTAACCGGTTTATTATGTCTCATATCATAAAACAATCTACATGCTATCATTGTGTGGGTTTCGCATTGTAGAGAACCAATTATCAGACGGATTCATAAATATCTTGTCAACACCTTTAAGGCAGACATCTCGCACCAAAGGTAAGAGATAGCTAGCTACCCGAAAGACTGTTCAATACGGGAAACGCCTACATGACATTAACCTAAGTGTCCACTCACATCTCTCCTTCTCTCTATCCAGAAAATCACCGAATGTAAAAGGTTCATTCATTACCATACACAAACATACTAATGCATTTTCCTAAGTGAAAAGATGCCAGCAATACACCATAAATGAATGAGAAAAGGGCTATTTACAATGATCGAAATGAAGAGGCATCTTTAAACATGGCCAATATATAAACACACACACACAAACACACACACAAATGTATGTGTGTACACGTACACACTGTCCACCAATCTTGCTTAAAACTCGACTGAAAGACAATTCAACACATAACCACAGACGTTGGCAGATGAACCACCCCATTCTAACTCACCACCACAACAAAAAAGACAGACACATAAACAACAAACTCACTCACCAACTGACTCATCACCCACTCAGCTAACTGGTTCGACTGCCAAAACCAAATCAGACATTGTGCGTAATGGCAGAGAGAACGATACTGACTCTAGCTACAACAAACCAATCGTTCTCTTGTACTTGATACCGACGCGAACTAAAGTATCTCAAATAATGCACAAAATAACTGGAACAGCAGAGTGCAATAACACCAACTTCATATATAATCATTTAACAATATACTGCAGTTATACAGTAAACAAAAAAATGGTTGATTATAGTGCCTTCAATCTGTTTTGAATGTTGAAGACTTAATGGCAAAACAAAATTAGAAATATCTAGTATTTCATTATTATTATTATTATATATATATGGGGCTTCAAAAATATTATACAAATTCATCCAACAGAAATCTGGTTTGAATGGCAGACACCTAGCATTAAGCTGAATAAAGAAATTAACATATAAAATAGCAAAAATAGGTATAATCTCTGTTTCAATACTTTCAATAGTTACTATGGCAAGAGAAGAAATAGGAAATGACCATTAAAAAAGTGCCAACATTTACCTACTATATGAAGATATATATATATATATATATATATATATACACACACACACACACACAGAGATGAAGCCACACCTTTAATAGATGATGTACAGATTTAGGCACATATAACTGTCCTATAATTACTGCACAAAACGTGGACTTTGTGAATGATATGATACAATGACTGCACACGTCTCTGAACCAAATCCGGCAGAACACGTACACACACGAAAGACGAGCCAGCGCGGATTGCGCAGAGGCCAGACAGCGAACGATGTGAAGTAGTGATGAGTGAAACCAGACTACAGGGGAACTTCCCATGGTAATTATTCACCTAAAAATGCCTATTTGTTATTTCGACCACGAATGGAATTGCCCATTTCTCTTCCGTCCTCCGTATCGTGATCAGTTCGTATCCTTTGATTACAGCTGTTTCTCTGCCCAGGTGCCATGTTGTGATGTGAAGGTCGGACAGGACAGGACAGGTAAATTCTACTACAGGTGAAGGTGAAGACTTGAGGTTGTGATCAAAGAGAGAAAATCAAATGATCCCGGTACTGACTGGAGCCCTTCTTGCATGCGACGGGCTCTCCATGATTATGGTATCCGCGCAAATCTTCAAACGCTTATGACCAATCCTTCACTGCCAGTTGAGCTTTGGCAGCATTGTGACGTTTGAAGAATGCCTTGAAGTACTCGTAGCTGCTGATCATGATGGCACAAGCAGGTGCTACCTTCGAAACTCTTGGCACCAAACCTGGAAGAAAATGTCAAGATCGTTTCAAGATTTACCACATGCCAGAATATAATTAAATCGGAAATTGGCACTGACAGCCAAGTCCAATGCTGGTGAGTTACTGATAAATGGTACACACATGTCTTAAACAATTTACCATACCTGTGAATAATGCTGGTACTCCTTTGGATTTGTACAATTCAGAGATCAAGCGGTACGTGCTAATAAATTTTTTATCTGTAAAAGATATAAGGGGTCACTTAATACCAACATTTTAGGGCTGAACTAAAATCTCTTAGGTAATGTTAGTATTATTATTATTATTATTATTGTAGTTTCTTATACTTTGCAGTCAATTTTTACATGCAAACTGTAAGTCGATGCAAACTTTGTAAGACGTTTTCACAGCGAGAATAAATACCTACTTTTTACGACTTCTGTCTGACCAAGTTCAATCTGTCTCTGAGTCTTGACAACATCGAATGGCAATGTCACAAACGCCGCAATCTGGCAAAGGAAAATTCGCAAAATATTATAATTTTGAAAACTGTGCTTCACTGATTACGTTCAACTGCTTATTAAATCTTAGCTTATCTAAGCCATCCCCATTCTATATTCCATATATGTAAACACACTAACGAATACTATGTTGTGCATGCCAGTTGATAATATAACCATACATATGGGTAGTGACCCATATCAGTCTCCTGCATGAGCTAATATTAAAATATTTAATACCATATTTGATGAAAATGAAATCAGAGTTTTAAGATTTCTAAAAAACATAATTTAACACTATTTTCTAAGGATTAATACGTCAAGTGTACCAAACAAACTTTTATTTTTATGAGTGTTGTAGAAAAATCACCACGGGTTAAAAATTTTTAATTACATTATAAATATTTAAGAGGGTAGCCAGGCAGAGAAATCTGACAGCTGTTATACTTACTGTTCCTGCAGTAGCACCAGCAATAAAGCTTTGTAAAAATGTCACCTCTTCATTTCCCTGATGCCGTAACTGTGCCAACTTCACATATTCATAAGAGAACCAATAAATTGCTGAAATAAACACATTGAATATAAGCACTTTCCTACATTAATAACACGTTAATCCTATATGCTTTGAGTACGGGGTATTTCTGGAATTGATAATTATCCACTCGCGATAACATTAAATGAATGCACCCATAATATGTGATCAAATTAAGTATGCATCCTAATTATGCAAGAAGCATACTGAAATATATCATCTGCTAGTTATTTTGTAAAAATTAGTTCCCTGTGGTTTTCAATTAGGTTCACATTAGTTGGTCCAATAATCTGCTTACATGAAAATGGCACGTCTCTGAGTAAGGTGGGTCCTACACCTCTCCACAATGAGAGAATACCACCATGTTTGACAGAACTACACACAGCACGACCCAAGTCTCGATAACTCAACTGCTGTGATTGCATCTTAGTCCTTATAAGCTCCAGGGGACTCACAAGGTATACAGTGCCAACTGGAAGAGAAAAAAACACATCCTTAAATGTAAGGATATGAACACTGAATTTCAGCGATGCCTAAAATATGAGACTTTTTCTGATCAGCTTTACAACGGTCTACATAAGATCAGTGCTGTATGGCCTTACCTCGGGCCGCTGAACCCGCTAACATGGGCACGTACTGAGTTGCTGGATTGTCTTCACAGTAGCCCATGTAATGTTTCAGGTGTTCGTAGGCAGTAAAATAAAACACAGTTGCTGGTATCGACATAATCCTGAATTAAAATCAAACGGATTAAAACAGGTACAGCTTTCCATTAACAGAAAACAAATCTTCCATCAATTCAGTAGCTAATAAATAATACATAATAAATCAGAATCTAGAAGTGACTTACAATGTGGGAGGCAGTCCACTCCACAAGGATGTTATCCCTTCTGACTTTGCAATTTTCGCAAAAGCATCCTATTTTTAAGAAAAAAGTGAGAACATGAATAACGAAAGTCAAACTATTCATGTTTAATACACTGTACTCGACTTTGCAGGTGTTGCGTTTACATATGTATGGAAAAGTGTAATTACTACTGTATCCTAATTACTGTATGTATTCTAGGAATAAAACAGATTTATTCACTTAAATTCCACATAGCAACACTTAAAATTAACAAAAGGCATATCAGAGGTAAACTATACTGACTGGTGTGAAAGCGAAGTAAATGTTGTCTCAATTGCAAACAAGGAATAACTTCCAAATGAATACGTGATTTCATCTTTTGCTATTGTCATAATAATAACTGGAGTGAATGCTGTTTATATTGAATTTCAAAATATTAATTTTTATATTATAATAAGTGGACCAAGAATAGTCAGGACATAAGTTAGACTACGGTATAATATAATGGTATATTACATTCATGCTGCTGTGGGCACAATAATGTAATGGTATCAATCGGTAACATTTTAACAATCAAGGCAAGAAAACCTTTAAGCTCAGCCACATTTGTGCACAGCAATGGAAATATTCGTAAGTCGGATTACAACTAACATCATGCAAAATATGCCAAAACAGCAATACCAACTGATTGAAAGATTTGGCTGAACTAGCATTTAAATGGATCTGTCACCAGATGATACCATGCACATGGGAAGGGTGTGTTAATCAATATAGGTTAGTAATTGTGTAACACAGTGGTAACACAAGAAGTAGACATGGGTAATGTTTAGTAAACTGTAACATGGGAGAAAATTGGTATTATTCATGGGTTAGTGGTCTGTGAATGTTTAGCATCTAACTGTTGTGACATTTTGTCAGTACATTATCATAAATGTGACCACACCAGATCTGTATATTGATGATCACACAAATCATCAACATATTTCAGTATAAACGTAATTGTGACCAATTACCAGAAGTTAACCTTGCTATGTCATTGCAATAATGTTTCACCCCCCCCCCCCCAATTTAGTAAAAAAAACCTACAACGCCCATTTTAGACTCCATTCGTGTGAATGGAAATAATTAATGGGAACGGAAACAAAGATCACATATTCATAATAAGAAACATTGATGATGCTGCTTGCTGAGCCATGATGGCACACTTAGTGTGAGTGTACGACCATAACTGAAGCGTCATGGGTTCGAAGCTCCAGAGCTGTCATGTGGCAACTGGTTCACTCAGCCAGAAATTGGAACCCGACAGGACGTAATGGCTATGTGATCGAGTAACGCTTTGCGGCTATAATGGCAGCATGCGGTGTATGCTCTCTTGGGAGTTGAGATGTTTGGAACAGGTCTGAGTCGGGGATAATAATACTGTAAAGCACCTTAGAGCAGCTATCTAGCTGCATAGGGCGCTATATAAATATCACGTATTTTTATATTATTATAACATCGTGATCATTAATGGCATTATTAATATTTAAGATATCATCATCATCATCATCATGTATTTTGGATTCATAATTTGTACTGCCCTTGGTGGTGTTTCTGTTAAACATTTTAAACTATTTAAGGGAAAGATTGCCTTAACTTGAAAATTGACACAAGAAACCAAATATATTTCAGCACAAGCAAACAGGAATTCCAAAAAGGAAAAATATGCCCAGCTACTGCAAATTACAAGCTACTGTCAGTATGTATGTTAAAGTTTTTCATAACTTAGAGTTATTACAAAATATAGGTAGATGTACGACCCCAAAGTTGAATGGATGCCAAAACAGCTTGAGATTTTGTCATAATTCTGTTCACTTGACAAGTAAATGGCCTATAGACTACACTCTGAATAGACACGACAACAAGGAAGATGCTTGTGAAAATGAGAAGTCACACAATCCAGTCAGATGATAAGTTTCTAAAAGCAATCAGACTGGATGTAAAACAACTATCTTAGTTTTCACATTCCTAGTTTAATTGCTGTACAATCGATCAGACCAAAACGGTGTCACCTATTTTGAAAATGATCACATCCACCACCAGCCGCATTTGTGAAGTAATAAACATTCAGCACAGAGCTTCAACCCATACAAATTTTAATTTATTGTGACAAAAATTAAATTACTTTACAGCATGGGGGTGGGTTACACGTTGCTGCGACTAAGACAGAAACATTTAAATATTGCCACTCAGTGGGTGGGTTAAATGGATGAAGGAACATATGACGAGATGAAGTGAAAGATCCCTCAGACAGAGCTGTGGCCAGGGTTTGGACCAAGGTACTAGAGATATGTGGCCAACCACAGTACCGGTTAGATTGTGGAGATGCCCACCCCCGACCAGTGCAGTAATCAATACCCAATAACCCATCACAAATTTCTCCTCTTGGCACATGGCCAATAACTATGCTTTGAGCCCAAATATATATTCTCTGATAATTGGCTTTCACTGACTTATTTATTTTCCAATGAAGAGTCCAACCAAACACAATTAGGGACGTTTATAAAGCCTTATAAAGCCAGTATTTAATTTTGTCTATTAACCGTTTAAATAACCAGACATTTTTGTTAGTGTAAATTGTACAAGCACACACAAACTATTATTGCCTGCACAAAATATAGCTATATATGTGTGTATGCGCATGTGTGTTAGAATGTATTTGTACACGCATGCATATACACGTGCATTTATATGCTTTGGCCTACCATGGTGCCATTGAGATGCAGAGTTCGCTCCAGATATATGTACCCGTCTTCTGTAGCTGCTGTTTTGTAACTGTGTAATTCACAGGACTACAGGAAAGACACAAAACGTGAACAAAACTAACGTCACATCTTAGCAATGCAAAACACAACAAAATTAACTAAAACAAACCACTTCACACAAACTCTTTGTGGCCCAGAATGATCCAGACCCATATTTCAGATACTTCTAAACTGTAAAAATGTATAATTTCATTTCTGAAACATGAACAAGGTTTCATAGCTACATGTACCACAGGAAATTAGACTGGAAATGTTTTCCATATATTTACGGACAGGTAACTATCAATCTCTAGCTAAGACTATGCTGAGTATATACACTGTAAAAGATCAAAGGAGTAACCAAACGGATAAACAAATTTTAATTAATTTAATGACGTGTTTGAGTACAAAATAAAATACATGGGACTAAAGCTTTCTCACTTTCAATGTAATGGTGCAAAGTAAATAATTAAATTGCAACAAGATTTGCCTGGGAGCTGCCCAGTCAGAAATGGAGGGAGCGCTATAATATGTGAAAAATTAGGTTTTGCCAAAAGGCAGACATTTCTAAACTGAACTAATGTGTGAGACTAATGGCTGAATATAAAATTTCAGGGAGTACACCAAGGGATTTTTGGCCCAAAATAAATTTCAAATGCTTTCAATGGACACACATGAACCTTGTATCCGAATCTGAAATAAAACACTCGCACAGAGTGGCCTCCAAATGGTAGACGACTGCTTTAAAACATCCAATTTTAGACCGCCGCTTCAATAAGAACAGAATTAGATAAAGGAAACGATAAAAGAAAACCGAGAGCAGAAAGTGTGCTACATGCTAAACTAAGAGAAGTGAAACTAAAATACACTAACGAGGAAGAAAAGAAGATTTTGATCAAGTATAGATACAAGAAGGAGACTGCAACATAAACCACGTATTTATAGGTACTACATCTATGAATAGCACCGAATCAACCAACCAAAGTTTAACACGAAACGTTATCAGTGCATAAATAGCCGGATTAATATAACCATCGTCAAACGTTTCACATACCAAGGTCCCGCTAAATTTACTCGGCCTGTAATACCATGGATCGGTCTTGACGGTGGCCTGCATCGGGCTGCCGCTGTTGCATCTGCTGCAGAGGCACAGACAGTCCATAAGACCATTGTGATAGATGAAGCATTTCCCCTGTTTCAGTGGCTGCTGTTGTGCTTGTAATCTGATCTTTACCACATCTAATGGCGTCACTGTAAACAACGACAAAAAGCCCACTGATTATAAAATGTTGGATATTTATCAGTTGAAACAAACTGAGATAAACATATTTTACCAATTGTTCAAATCAAACGAACCTCCCCATTCTTGTTACATATAAAGGTTTGTCTGTGTGCATTTCTCCAATTGTAAACAGAAATTTATACTGATCCTTAACTTTGGAAATCATTACTGACAAGGCCATTTCAGACATTTCAGTACAATTTCTTAGCTATTTCAAGCAATGACATTGATATACAAGTGCATAAATAAAAGAACATAGCTGAAGGTCAGATCTATCATAAACACCACACGTTAGACTACTACAGTGGGACAGACTTGGCTTTATGCCAGCTGGATGACATCTTAATTTTTTGGTATTTCTTGCCACACAACCGTGCACACACACCACACAGGGAGATATATTAATTTATATCAATAAATAAATACCAACAAGACCAAAAAATATTAATCGAGCATGATGAGGCTGTCTTACTTAGAATTAGCATCAGTGCAGCATAGTTTTAATATCAATATGATTGTACAGCACTTCCCAATTAGAAAAGCTCGATTTTTAAATGACATTTTTTTCTATCAACAAACACAGTTGATCTGTCTTCATATTAAACATTCTAAAGGCTGATACAGAAGTTATTGATTCAGTTATCAGTATTTACTGACCTTCAGGTATGAATGTAACAGACTGTTCAAATGAATACAGCATTGATGATAAATGTCCCCATAAAATACATAGCGAAAGCAGCTTACTCTACACCATCTACCAAAGACCAGTACAGTGAGATGGCAAGTTCATATAAAAATTTGCCAGTTATCTATATTGATAAAGTTATGCCCTGAATAAGAGGGGGCTTAATTTTGTGACCTGATCAGAAAGAATCCAGACTTCAACAGGAATTAGAACCTGATACTTATTGCGGGTCGAGATATACACTGATCCATGTGAAAGCTGAACCAAGCCCCAGAGGACAGCCTGACACTAAACACATTTAGACAGCCAGTTTAGACCAGTATTATTATCAGGCAAAGCCACTGTAGTCAGTGTAGAGCTAGAATATAGACTACTCCGTACATGATTAGGTATCAGAATGAACCCTCTCTACGACTCTAGAGTCTAGAGAGCTAACAAAATCCGCAGAAACTGTCACCAGAAGATGAGTGGCAATCCTTTAGCTACGAAGAATGTTCGAGTCATCAAATTACAAATAATATTTTAGTAGATCTAATTATTATTCGACGTAATAAATAAATAAGATCAATAAATGTTCATTTTAAAAACTTATCTCAGGAGTGAAGTCAGACGGCTTTTGAGCCTTTTCTCTGGAAAAGACGTCAGCCACAACACTGACGTGTGACACAGTTCGAAATAAACATCTTACAAGTAACAAGGTTACATCTCACAGCTTTAGTACCAAACTTTAAACGAACTAGGCGAAAACTGACAATACTCACCAATAAATGAGGTAATTACTGCTCCAAAACACGACGAAAACATTTGCTGAACTGGCGTGATCTCAATCGGGCCATGCTTCTTCGGTTTGGCATCATTTCGTGCGTAATCAGTCTTCATTTCTGAGGATTCAGCCACGAACATACGGTCATCTTGCGAGCGAAGCTGACAAAAGCGATCTTCCACCAGCAGCAGCCAGTTATGTCAAGTGCGGTAGACGGCGAGAACTAAAAAAAAAGTGCACAGAAACGTGACGTTAGTTGTAGCTTTTGGACTAGCTAACACGTCCTTGAACTTGTAAGATAAACGGAGCTGTCAGGTATTGGCTGAGTTTCGCATGCAAATACCGCTGAAATCGTCTCGCAAAATATGTAACGGGACGTGACGAGTACATTATCTAAATAACCGTTCATTGGTTAGGTCACAGATAATTTTGATCATTGTTATATCGCATAAAAAGTAATTCACCAAGTATTACGTTATCGGGTAAAACGAGCGCTCCAGTGCAAAAAGGGGCGGAGCTAAGTGTAAAAATGCAACCTATTTATGAACCAATGTCGTGTTATAAAAATAAAGAGAAAAAAACAATCGCCTAGTCTAGGTTAGAACGTGATGGCGATACATATGTTATATCGCGTGGATTGTTTTATATTGATCAACATGCGTATAGCAGTCTATTTATTTTAATATGTAGAATTGCTATCCATGCAATCATGCATTTTTATAAGAGTCTAATAGATTAATTATGCTTCTCCCTCCCTCGTCTAGTTATTGGTAGACCTTTTAAACAATATATTAGCTTAATCTATGAAATGTTATTAGCTTAGTATATAAACTGTTATAACACACACGCACTTAAATATTCTAACGGTGATAATATTAATTTATTGGTGCGTAACATCGTTACAGCGCACATAAATTGTCACATGAAGTGTACATTTTTGTGGGTCTAAAGTCCTTATTGCAGTAATGGCACAGACCGAGAGTTAAATTAGTTGAAACAAAGCATATAGATACACTCTTGACTATTAATTCTCTAGCAGCTTTTCAAACCAAAACATATACTATTCCAACGAAATAATTAATTTATTTGAAAATGAGTGTGAACAAAGATAACTAAACTAACTAGATTTACATTTTGAAGTTAATCGCCTGTTTCGTAGTTATTTTTAGACAGTACAATATGCTGCCACCGATCGGACACAAATAGCGTCAATAACATATATCCGATCATCGAAATATTTACATCGTTGAAGTAAGTAGTACAACGCAAGTACTGTCACTGCCATTTGTGTATTATGTTTTCGGTGTTGATTCTGTTGTCAAACCATATTTGTGTTGTAGTATAGACAAGATCATGGCTTCCCCAAACCTGGCAGACTTTACGAGATCCCCGCTACACATGTTGTCAAACTACATGGGAGCCCAGGGAGACGACAATAAAGCGCTGAAGCAAGCCTTTTACAACACAGCTGCCATATTGTTTGCCGTTTTCGCAGGTTTCGCTGCCGTTTCTGTATTCTACATACTGGAAGCCTTTCTCAGACCTTTACTATGGGCAGTTTTGTGTGGAACATTTCTTCACCCGTTCAAGAGCACACTGACCGGTGTGCTAAGGGGCTGGCTCCAACAGCTAAGAGTTTCCCGAACCCCACTCGCTGTTGGAACCGTTCTGGTTCCCTTCAAGATTATAGATAACGTCACGGAAAGACTTTCGGGATTTTTCATCAGTCACGTGAGACTGGTTCTCGGAGGCGCCGTGACATTGTTCCTGCTTAATATGATGTATTACTTTGGCCCACTGCAACAGATCTTTGAATGTCTCCAAGCCCTATTTGTCTTCCTGTATGAGGCTCTGGGATACTTCAATGCTGTCTGGGTAAGCAGAAGTATAGATCTACAGTTACTTGGAACTGCACCTTGCTTGCTGTCCTGCTTCAGTGGTACATCCCTATTTTTTGGTTTGTTTATTTTCTGTTGAAAGTTTGTTGTTGTTTATGCGGAGTGTGTTAGCATTCTTATTTGTCAAGTTTTAACTTGTATGTTATGAGTTACGGGTAATGAAGTTGCAGTACAACAATCAAACAAATATTATGTGTATACATACGAATATGTATGGATAATATATATATATATATATATAAATTATTCATACTTACATAAATATATAGAAATATACATGGGCACACACTTATATATATATATACATAAGATCAACATGGGGTGGGCCTACCCATTCAACTTAAGTGCTGTGTAACTGTGGCTGCTCAGCAAGCTTAGTTTATAGGTAATTGCTATGTGATAACTTGCCAAAGTGAAATTCAGGTTTACTTATCAAATTATAATTAAATTTGTTTCACTATTTTCAATCTGTTTTCGTTCTGGTCACAGGGTCATCCTAATTGAAATGAATGAAAATAAATCAAGAGACAACAACAAAAGAAATAGTTATCACATCCAAAGCTGATGGATAACATCTATAAAGTTAATTATCTGTGCATTTTAAGTGCAGCTTTAACTCAGGGTTGGTGATGATTTAATTGACATAAAAAATCTAGATATTGATTTTTTCAGATTATACTATTTAACTGTATGTATTTTAAAATAAAGTTTAAATCTGTACATAATTGCTTTGCTTTAAGTCTTTGGATGTGCTAAGAATGAAATGTCCAACATATTGGGTATATTATGATATTCCACATATTTTCAGAATTACATATTATTGTTATGAGATTGTCAAGAATTTTGAGAAAAATCTATTTAATCCAAATAATTAGATTTGATAAAAACATTTCCCAACCCTGCTTTAACCATATAGTCTATTTGTTATCAGAATAAAGTTTTCATTCTTCTAGTACACAAATTGGCCATGAGATACATTTGATTATTTACCGGCAAGCTAAAACTGACATTTTAGGTTACATTTCTTCTATTCATTGGCCTGTTATAAGTTACAATGTTTGCTAGTACAACAAATGGTAGATCATTTATTGATGAGGATAGTGAGTTGAGTTGTGAAATATCTTGTGAGCTATTAGATGTGAATGTTCTCACAGCCAATATAGGTTATTTCTCTATCAGTTTGATCTTGGGTAAATGCTCAATAAAAAAAATAATCCGCTAAAAATAGCAGGTGTTGTACTTTAATTAGGTGATATGGGTGGATAACACGGACTTGTCCTATCTATTTGCAGATTTTTTTTTAACTTGAACACAGACCTGTGTTTTCTTTAAACTTTAACCTAGACCTGTATTGTTTGCTGGAAACACCAATGTTTTTTGTGCATATGTAATGATAGGTTATCCCCATGGCTTAACTAGTAGTGCAGTTGGCCACAGTGCACCATAGCACCTGGGTTCAAACCCCAGCTGGGCTATGTAAAAAGAAAATTCATGTATCACTTTGCCTCATGACATCTGGTCATCATCCAGCCCACTTACTGTGACTTAGTCTATCATATGCACAAAAGTAGCTGTAAAATAGCAATATTTCTAATGATAATTTGAAGGAAAGAGGTCATGACATATGAAGTGAAATGGCTGAAGGCAGCACAATGTTTGCTTGCTTCAATTGTAGAAACAAAGTGTTCTGCTGCATAATGAGACACACAGAAAGATTGTCCTGTTTTTGAGACCATGGGATGACTTCATGACAGTCATTATGCATAGAACTATTTTTATGAGGAGATTGGAAATATGCATTTGTTTTTGGAGAATATAAATATATGAATGTGAAATATCTTAAAGTCATCACAATCCATAATGGCTTCTTCTCTCAAATCACTTGCTCTTAAATTACCTTTTATAAATCCTTTGAAGTCCAATGAGTGGAAGCAGTTTTGTATCATCACGGTCAGGGAAAACAACTGCCTTGATTTTATTGTATCTGATCATTGTCACTATATATTATCACACAGTTGTCATCCATTCAGTACTCCCTCTATCAAACAAATCCAGTCGCAATATAGTAATAACCAGTGCTCAGTCCTTTAATACTGTCATGCAGTCAGTGTGTGATGAACAAATAACAAGTGTCACAAGTTGATGTACATCTAGATAATTACTGCATTGGCTAAATCTGTGTATGAACATCTTTAGAGGCTTGATGGAGAGATTGTTTTTAAGATGTACTCAAACTATGTGGGCCAGTGAGTATCCTGGGGCTTTATTAAGGAGTAGAGTTCATGCAGGCAGCAAAATTGATTGTACCCATGCTGATCTTTAACACAAGAACATATACCTACAAGCACACTGGGGGGTGGGGGAATTATTGTGATATGTATTGGATATCCATGTATTTTATCATACCTGCAATAATATAATTTTTTACTGGTTATCATATCCATGTAGATATTATAGATGGTACAAAACATAAGCCCACTTGACAAAAGATTATACTGTTCAGCATGTGATGGCATAGACATTCTTCATTGTATATATATATATATATGTGTGTGTGTGTGTGTGTGTGTGTATGTGTACATATTTATGTTGAATTCATTGTTAACCTATGGTTGTATTATGTAATTGTGGCATAAAAGCAAATTATAAACTTCACAATTTCCTTTGCCAACTCCTTTATCGTGTTTATCTCATTTCACCAAATAAAATTATCTTGGGTATTTCTAATTCTTGAAAGGATATATCAGATATGCATGAATACGTATATCTACGTTAACATGTTTCTTAATAATAGCTCCATCGGTTACGATAATAAGAGTACACGGTTGTTAAACAATCAAGTAGTGTTTACAAAGTAATTTGTTTTCATTGACACAAGGTGACAGTAGTAATTACCTAACTATTCTTATAAATATAATTATTTCAACAATAGCATCAAAATCTGGGGATAGTATCGATTTATTTTTGTCTTGTCTCTGAAATGAGGTAAAGTACTGTGGTCTTGTTTTACTTATGGTCCATTGGAATGCACTGTCATTTTCTGTGTGCTTTTAATAGTGTAATGTGTGTTTGCATACTTGTATTTATATTGAGTGCTAGTATTGTGTTTCTGTTAGGGTGTTTATGGTCATGTAAGAATAAGATACAATATTATTCTATGTGTCCCTTTAAATCATAACTGTAATTAATTACATTATTATTAATATATTATTATTATCATCATCAATCTTTGATACTGACATAATTGTGTTATATCTATTGATCTATCTGGTTTAGCATTATTTTAGATAAATGACGCTATGGGGTTGTCATTGTTTAGTTAAAGCCAGGGATGTCTTTGCTTCTTATCATTAACATCGTAGGCTTATCTGAAGGGCGTTTCATCTTTGACTTCGCTTCATTACATTTAGATATCGCTTGGTCGATTTAGCCGACCATGTGCACAAAAGTGGTCATAAAACATCAATCATCTTATTATTTATTTTAATCGACCTGTTTGCTACCAAAGTGAATTTCCAGAAGAGTATATTGTAGTCACTGTTGCCTGAGTGCATAACTTAAAATCGTTCATCTCGGTTATCACTGAGGATGAGTGAGTGCTTGAACGTATGGTGGGAATAGATAGGGGCGTCAGTGAATCTGACCCGGGGTCAGCCTGTCATTGGTTTTGTTAGAAGCTGGGACCCAGGTCATTTGACCCACCTACCCTCAAGTCTCTACTGGGCTACTTTCGTTTCCAAGACCAATGCAATGCTGCTTTGTGCCATTGTACGCCCTTGAGGCCTACCAATATATGACCCTGGTATTTTTGTTGGCCCCCGACAATCTACTTTATTTCTTAACAAAACCACTGGCTGTTTCAGATTTACTACCAAGATGATTAAGCAGTTGAGTGTTTGATTTGAATAATTTTACATATTAATCATAATAATAAAAATAATAAACTTGTATAGCCCTATTAGAGTGTGAGACTATTTACCTATGGCTATGGTTATTCTGTGCGGGAGGTCACAGGTTCGCGCCTCGGTCGTGGCACTGTAGATGGGGCAGTTTTTCATCCAACCAAGCAAATGCCATTTATTCTAAATTCAAAATTTATTTAGAATTAGTCTCCGTGGGGAAGCTGTAAATTACAGACCATTCGCGTATCCCTCATTTGAGGTTGCCAGCCACGTAAAAAACTGCCATTTCGGCCATTATTATTCTTGAAGAAAATCTATCTCATTGTCAAGGTACGATGCAAAATCCATCAACAAATGATTGGATGCCATGAAAATTTGGGAGGGATAAGTAAGTCTGAAAGGATCACTTTTAGAAACTATGCTATTTGATGACTTAACATGTTCAGGGAGTGAATTCAAGAGTAGGGACAGCAACTAAAAAAACAGCATGAGTTTTGGCCTTGTCATTATGTTAGATAAGTTTGTTCAGAATCATTATCATGGAGAGCAAGATGAAAGCATGCTCAGATCAGAGCCCACAACTAAGGCTGATTCAATATGTATGTTTCAGGACCATGGTCCTGTTTTCATGTTAGTTGGAGTGATAAGTACCCGTTACTTTAGTATAGCTTCTCCAACTAATACAGATTGTCGTATAAATTCTGTCATCAGTCGTTTCAGTTTTGATGACTACCTTGGAGAAAGTGATTATTCAGAGTATTTCATGACTATCATTGGAGATGAATAAAAAAGACGACATATTGCACCAGATAGAAAATATTAATTGTGGAATACATTTATCAATTGCCAGAAGCTGTGCAACTTCTTTTTTTCTATGATTCTGCAGTGTCAAGAACACACCTTGCCAGATATTCTCAACCCTGTTCTTGCATAAGCAGGTTTTCAACCCTTTTCCGATCACTCCTAGATATATCATTGTTACAACAGCGAGCCAAGTCAGTTGTAAATTACAGAACCATATTTTAGAATGGGAGCTCTGCTAATTTGCTCATGGAAATGTATATTTTCAATACAGTATAATAACTTGGCTACTCACAAGTTGTTAGATCCAGACCATGCTGTATTTTTAGTCATCAGGATGTTCTCATGATGCATTGGGTAAAGAGCACTGTCCTGCGAAACTTCGTCTCAGGATTTGAATCCATGTGATACCTGTGCTTGTGAGATGCCTCTCTTACGGAGTTGTCTGTCATATTGCCAAGGTACTGATGAGGGTAAAAAATACACTCAAATCAGTGTTGTTTTTGGTCATAATAATAATAAAAGTAATAGTTATATAAATATGGTTAAGTACCTTTACTTGCAGCAGTCATTCAAAGGTGCTGTAAAGGAAGAAACATATCAACATGTTAGAGTGTCGCTGTCGTGCAGTTGAAAGTGCCCAGCGATGTTTCATCCAATATAAAAGGCTTTGGTGAACTCGTATCTAAGTGGAGTTTAGTCCAGTTGAGCACTATATATCCTAGATGGGACTGGTGTAAATCTACCTAACAGTGATGCAACTGAATTAGAAATACCGGATTGCGGGTGTTATCCACCATCAGGTAAACCCGAAACAGACATGTCCTCAAATAAGATCGGAACTTTTCAAGTGATGGTACAGTCGTTATCTATTTTGGCAGAACTGTTCCAGAAAATGCGGGGTCTGTTCCACTAAATACCCAGCCACCGTAGGACTTGAACCGAGAACCAGGGCACGTCTAATATTATCTGATTAAGATCAGATAATACTGTTTAGAGAAAACTCAGATATTTGTGTCCCTTCTGTTATTAATAACTTTAAGGTCACTAAATTTACCATGTGTGTTAATGGGTCAGGGTAGGGTTCACAGCAGTGAGATGATCATCCATGTAAGCTTGGGGGTGTTTATATGCGTGCATAGAAAGGGGGGGGGGATGGGGATTCCATTAGGCATTTAATTATAGTAGCCAGTTTTATTTGGCCCTCTCCATGTGTGTGTCTGTGTAAAGCCAGTATTTTATTTCAGTGTAATCCATTCTCTCTCTATATATATATATATAGCCTCTTTTCGTGTTGCTGAAGCTGTACAGTTTTACTAATGGTTATATCCCACAATATGTAATACTCTAGTGGGGGTACTTGATATATGTAAGGAGACAATCAGAAGTTGCAAGAAAAACAATATATGATGTCTGGTTGAATCACAAGGGAAATGTGAACCTTGTTTAACATTTATGTACTGTAATGTATATGGAATAATGTGCTAATATCTAGTTGGACTTGTAGGTAAAAAGCATATACTATATGTAACAGATTGCTAGGCTTGTGCGTGCATGTGGGCGTGCGTGCGTGATCAGCGCATATGTGTGTTTACATTTTGCCGCTAGGTTTAAAACATTGTCAGCGTTGGCACGTGTACATCCAAATATATGTTTACAATTTAAACACATACACCAACACACGCGTCGTATTAGCATTGTTAAACGCATCAATGCAAAACACTTGACGCTGGCTATTGTTAAGATACTTGAAAACACTTGATATCGAAGGAGAAAGTAGATAGATTTATCTCAGACATACTACATCTGTTGTTAAATAATAAATGAAATCATTCTGTGGAAATCTTGGTATTTTCTATATCCAAGTCAGTTACTAAGTGGTATCCCGTGCCATATGAAATTACATATCATGTGTGCCATATGATAATGTGCCGTGTTACATGCGCCTTTTCGTGGTTTGTTCCCTTATAATATTCAGTTCACGATCTATTGTCACTCAATACTGTTTTTGTTCATTGTAAGGCATTATTAATCTGTATGTTCGATTGTGAATGTGCGCATGCACTGTTATTTGTATGCAATGTAGGCCCTACTGGAAGAGTCCTATTGATTACTTTAGTAGCATGGTTGGACACCAATCTGTAACTTCTGGTTTCAAATCCTGGCCTAGCTGTGTCTGAAGGATGTTTCATCCTTCACTTTGTTTTACATTACATACAGAGGCTGCTAGGCCCAGTCATATTTAAAATATCACATGTTCGCATTTTTTATTTCTAATCATTTATGTGTATCAGGTGATCTTATATCAGTGTGTCACTGATATTAAAGTGTTTGGGGGAATTACATCAATTTTGTTTAGTAGAATCAGTAGCAATATATAATTCGAATCCCGGACAAAACCCCCTGAAGGTCGATCAGTGGTTGTTTTGAAAAAGATGGCTTATATATGAATTTAATATATAGTTTTTGGAAATATAACTATATAAGGCCAAACACAAATTTTCAATTGCAGTGGCTATATTCTAACAACCATTTGTGTGTTGATTACTCTCAAACCACGGCATACCCTTCTAGCCCCCATTTGTAATATTTTCAATTGCAGTGGCCATATTCTAACAACCATTTGTATGTGTGTCAATTAACCCTAACCCATTTTTATTCACGGGGGTTTGTCCGGCTTCCATATAATTCATGCCTGTGGAATGTGAATTTTCTCACTAATTTACCAATACGTGCTTGATCATGTCTCGCCATGATTTGCATATCAGCGTTGATTTGAACATAAATAAATAACTGCAAATTATGAATATATTAATATGCCGATTCTTTTCAGGCTTATATTGTTGGTGGCTTTGTGGTGTCTCCGTGGTTTAAGTGGTAGCGTGAATGGTCACAGATCAGTAGCACCTCAGTTCAAACCCATGACTCGATATGTGAGAAGGGTGTTTCATCTTTCACTCTGCGTCATCAACTTTCAAGGTCGTTCAGCCCATTTAGCTTGCCGCTTGCACAAAAGTGACGATAAATAGCAACGCTTACTTTGTCGTACCTTCATATGTACCCGTTGAGATTAGACACAATTAATTATAATTACTTTCTCCATTTCATCCGACGTTTATATACTGTCCGTTTTTATCTTCAGATTTCGTGGATGTATTAATTACATAGGATGGTGTTTACTTTCGAACCAAACGTTCATTCTTAACTAGCTGGGTTCAGTTTATGTTTGTGGTTAGCGGATCATTGAACGAACAAAACGTTCTCTGTATACTCATTGTTCTGTGTAAAACATTTTACAAACACGTCCTTTTTGGCTTTATGGTAATTATTTTGTATATTCGTAGCTCTCAGTCAAGAGCCCGTTGTGTTCATACCTGTATTCGTGCGAACATATGGATGATTCGCCAGGTATTACCTTATATGGAATGATCAGGCGCGCGTATATATTCAACAATAACAACAACAACGATGAATCCCTGTAATGTGCGCCAGTACTACTTCACCACTCCCCCTCCCCAACAGCAGTAGTTGCTGTAATACCTCCTCGGTGCTACAGCATCCGGTACAGCCGTCTATAAAGCCAGAAACAACCAGTGAGGGAATGCCCCTAACTCCCCCCCCCACAAAACACACACACACACACACACACCGTTGGTGTGTTATTCGTGGCCAGTTGGCAAATATCCAGGTTAGTCTACGACTACGTTATATAGCAGGACGTAATTCTCCGTTTGTTCTGTTACAGGCTGGCATAAAGATGCGGGTTGGGCTGTTTCCTTTCATGTTGTTTTACAGGTGATTTTTGAGTATATTTTGTTTCATGTCAGTATATTCAGTACCCCTTCTTTTTAAAACCTGTATCCTTTCATGTAAGCTGTCCCGAGAGCCTTATAAACCCAGGGCCATGACACGGAATCTGTTTTGATACAAGTTAACATTTAAAGCCCGCGCACACACAGACACATATACATACACATAAAAGTTAGATGGTCGGCCCAGAACCAATATTGACGGCTGAAACACCCCATATACTAATAACAGTTGTATCCGAGTTTGTGACCTATGGGTTGGCAGTACCGTCTCAGTTACCAACTCCACTAGGTGTGCCATTGAATATTGGCTATTTGTGTAATAGCAAATCTGGATCGGTTAGAAACATTTGCATACAATTAAAATATTGACACTATAAGCATAATTATACTGTCTGTTTAGGATGTTGATAATGTTGACACTTTAATTTATTTATCCACCTATAATTGTTATAGCTGTCTTTTGTTTTTTTATATTGTCTTATACAATTGTTTTAGCAAATAGTCCAATTGGGAAAGTGTGAAATTTTGGGAAAATGACACGTCGAAGATCTGTCTATCATTTTTGGCCAACCTGTAGCCAGTTTTCGTTGCCTCTAAACCACGCTCTACTACCATGATGATATATGGCGTTGGTACTTAATTAATTTAGGACAGAGACCCCTTCACGGTCTACTTGATCTACCCTTCACCTTGTAAGAGGTAGACTCCTTTAAAGGTGCTGATTTAGTATCTGTTTATAAACGAGTTCAGATTGCTGCGAGATAACCCATTTATTTCTGGCCATTAGGTATGCAGTGGTATCTCTGTTAATGACTATACTACTGTGTGTCACACACACACACACACACACGCACACACTGATTGGTGACTGTTGTTATGAAAATTATGAAAATAGAGGGATATGGACAAAATTAATTTTCTCTTCATTTTCTCTACAGTCAAGTCTCAATTAGCCGCCCCCTCTTCAGTTCCCCGTTCAATTTGGACGGATAAGTGAGGCAGCTCTCGTTGTTTGACAGCAGGCTAACGTGGCCGACTGTATGGATGTGTTCTTTATTTGTAGATGCTCTGGAAATATTGCTGATTTCATCGAAATACGTGTGTGTCTTATTTTTAGGCAACAATTGACTATTTAGGCGTTGACTATTGAGTACACACTTCTAAAGACAGCTTATTTTAGGGGGGGGGGAGGTTTGGGGGGGATGCCTCTTGATGGACAGAAAGAAGGAACGGGACGGCCATTTTAGGAAGAACTTTCCGCTCACTTTTGTTGTTGGATGTCGAAAGTGACAGATGACTTATTGTTAGACAGTAGTTTCTACTTCAAAATGTAAAACAAAAGTTGCTGTTTTACGGCCACTTTCGTGCACAAGGTGGGCTAAATGGGCCGAGCGACCTCCAAAGGTAATCAGCCGAAGTCAAAGATGAAATAGTCGTTTGACATAGACCTGCCGTGGTTTGAACCCAGATGCTATAGATCGGTGGCCAACCGCGCTACCAGTTAGGCCATGGAGTTTCTACTTCTGGAGACTTGGTTGTTCGATGAAACAGAATAATTTGACAATCTGCTAGTACAGAATCGTTGTCTGATTTATATATATATATATTCTGGTATCTCACACTACCACCCTTGTTCGAATCCCGGCGTGGGCATATCTGAAGGTTGTTTCGTCTTTCACTTCGTCTCATTACCTTAGTAAGTCGCTCGGCCCATTTACCCTACCTTGTGCACAAAAGTGGCCGTAAAACATCAATCTTCATCATATCAATCAACATCATCATCATATTCCGGTATCTCATTTTTCGACAAGTGTGGTTAGCTACCTCACCGAATAAGCCTCAGGTGGTGTAATTGTAATTTAATATTTCCAACTGGGGAATACTATAAATTAATTTGTTATTTGTATTAGATGACGTATACTTAGGAGCGGAAACCTTTCCACTGTCTCTCGCTCGATCGGTAGCCGGGACAAAAAATACCTGCCGACAAAACCCTCTGAATAAAACACGTACCCTGCGGACATAACCCCCTGAATATAGGAATTACGGTTAGGGCTAATTGACAGTAATTAACACATATACAAATGGTTGTTACGATATGGCCACTTGTATGATTGATGTTTTACGGCCACTTTTGTGCACATTGTAAGCTAAATGGGCCGAGCTACCTACAAAGGTAATGAAGCGAAGTTAAAGATGAAACACCCTTCAGATATGCCCGCGCCGATGTTCGAACTCGGGTGGTAGTGATCTGTGGTCCAACGCGCTACCTGTTGGACCACGGAGGCGCCCCCCGATAGTATTATTATCCGTATTTATGGTTGGTTAGGTATGTGCCGCTGTAATGTCAGTGCACCTTACCGATATGACGCACAATGTGGCTAAAAATAAGTATAAAAAACAACTTTTTGGTATGTGGGTTAATGTAATCGCGCGCGCACACATGTATACACACAGACAACACACACACACACACACACACACCAATTCAAGTCTTCATTTTGTATATACATCGATCATTTAAATTAGGTCATGTTTGTATACATCTCAATTTCTAGTTGCATTTTACACCCGCTAACTGATCACCCCCTTGGCCATTCCTTTTCAATCATTAGTCTCAATGGTCGGCAAACAGTCGGGAGATCCTTATTGTTAAGATTAATAGTCATTTTGTTTTTAAAGTTAATAGCAAAACTTTAATTATTTACCAGAACCGTACCACTTACGATGTTCAAAAAATCGCTATACTCGTATCTCGATTTTGCTTTCAGCAACAAGGATTACTGTTTTTATTAGAACCGTACTACAAATTTATGCTGAACGTTTTGTTTGGTTTCTTAAATGTTCTCGTCACACATCATTGTGGGTTTTATTTTTATTCCCACTTATATTTCAGGTGAGATTATGGTTGTGGAGTTGATATTACACCATGGTATAAAGTGTTGTCCATGATGTGTTTGGCTTATAGCTCGCGCATGGTTTCGTCTCCCCATAGAGGAGCACATCTATGGCTGAGCTTGTAGTACGTAGTTGGCCACACCTTGGCTGCTAGTACTGGGCTACAAATTCCCGGTCCAGCTGTGTTTGATCGGTGTTTTAGCTTCATATCAGTTAGGGTCCTTCCTCCGTTTGGCCTACCACACCTACAAATATGGTAGTAAAGCAGGATTTCTACTTTTCTCCTATTTCTCTGGTGTTTTGTGTCTCCTGGTTGAAATCAATATTGGGGATTTATAGCTGCTATAAGGGAGACAATTCATCAATCACTCACTCATTCACTATATACTGACTCAGTCCACAGTACATTGCCTTATGGAGTCCTAACATGTACTGGTTTAATCCCCCCCCCAGTCGGCTTTTCCGCAGATCCAACGTTGGCTATATGCCAAAATGATTTCATCGTCACACGGTATACACATTAATTTACTAAAACCAGTCGGGTGTTTGTGTGTGTGTGTGTTATAATACACAGACTGGTTTTTCTTTGTGGGCACCATGTGTATTATCAGAATTTAGGTCGACCAGGTGCACCTAATAATATTACTAATATTGTGAGTTAAACTTAAAGATCATAATTTATATACCTATATAATTATATATATATATATGTAGAGAGAGAGCAAGATTAATATATATAATTGTATCTATAATATAAGGACCTGTTTATGGTGTCTGTCTTACTAATATTCCCCACAATTATGTTCACAACATGAACAGGATCATTCCAAAGGGAAATGATGCCTCGATCATGTTGCGGCTTTATTAAATATTTATTAATATTTTCATAAATCCAATTTAGCATCGCTGCTTTGAGGAGATTATATTCCAGACCAGGTTAAGAATTTCCTTGTGGAATTTTCTGGCTTCAATCATGATTCTATGCAACTCAGCAAAATCACAACCCTCCATGGGGTATTCATATATACTATTTCGAGATACCATTTTTAACCTCATAAACCTCAGTTATTCATCACATCCAATCAGATTATCAGAAAGGTGGTGTGAACATTTGAACCATGGTACAGTCAAGTTTTGGTTGACTACACCATTGCTGAGCCACCACACCACATGGTATCTATGTATGTCAGAAAGTGAGTGATTAGTATGCGACGCATGCTTCAAGTTGGACACCTGATATACGAAAGTACCCACTAACATAGATATCTGCCAAGTGTTGGTGTCCTGTTGATGGGTTAATCTTAAATCGGTGCAATTGTGAGCAATTAAGAGCTGTTGACACCAAAACAGAAGGGTGTGTATTTTGGTCAGAAATTTGGGTTGAGTTCGCCTCTTGGCATATATATATATATATATATATATATATATATATTAGCACTTCCACATTATTTCTTCACGTGATGTCAGCATTTATAGAACTTTCTCAGCTGCCAGTGGAGCATGCCAGATGGAAATTCCTTAGCATTCAGCACCGGATGGCAAACGTGTCAGCTCACCAGTAGCAGTGGGATTCAAACCCAGGTCCTTCAGATAACTGCCCACTAACTGTGCTACTCCTTTTACTATCAATACCACTACTACTTAATAAGCGACGTTCTAATGGCTCAGTCGCTAGAACATTATGCCCTAAACATCCAGGTTGTGTGTTCGAATCTGGCTCGTAGCTGTGTTTATGGAATTTGTTTCCTTAGCGAGTCACCCCTCTGCTGTATGTCCCAGGTGTGTCCAACAATGAGGCTAAATAACTCGACTATTCCTTGATAATAATAATGATAATAATATATATTTTAAATATTATCATTACTATTAGGAGCCATTTTAAGATACCATTGAGTGATAGCACAAATTCTAGTTATCTGATATGTATTATAAATGTAGAATGGTATCTGATATTTCATCAACAAAGGTAACCCTGAGTAGGTGTAGTAGGTGAGTTTTATAAATAGTTTTAAACTCTTCAAGAAGTGATGATGATAGGCTTCCAGTCACCTT
The DNA here is from genome assembly GCA_025642065.1 of Paralvinella palmiformis. NCBI lineage: Eukaryota > Metazoa > Annelida > Polychaeta > Terebellida > Alvinellidae > Paralvinella > Paralvinella palmiformis. The sequence goes on along the minus strand of JAODUP010001082.1, from coordinate 28,184 downwards.
CAACTTTACCCTGTGGTCACGCCGCTGATACACTAAGTGCACGTTTTTCAATTCATACAGCTTCGAATCAAAACAGTCATGGGGCAATTGTAATATGGTATCTGAGTCATTAAATTTACACCTGAATCACCCACACAGTGGGAGATAAGAGATGATAGGATGGTTAGATGAAAAGATTTTTTGAAGCATATCTTCTATAATTTGTCTCTGTCATGGTGTCTCATGTTAAAATTAGGCCTACTTTTTGATGCCTCAGTTACAGGACATGTTTCCTTGTGAAGGACTGAGACTGAATCACTTTAGAGCCTAAAATTGAGCCAATGTCTTAAGCTGTGCGTTGTAGATGGTGGCTTAAATAGGAATCTTGTCCATTTTTCATTAATTGACATCCATTGGTACACGCAACATTAAATCCTTAAAAGTATATACTTATTTTTATAGTGGTTTGAGTGAGTGCTAACCTGGCCCCTACGTTTCATCAATCATTCAACAAGTTTGGCCATGGAGATGTCACAGTTTTCACACTTAAAACACCGAATTTTTGTTTATTCCATTGAGCAGATGTGTCATAAATGCTGCCAAAGTGAAACAGATTTCTTTCAGGTAGCAACTATTTTAAGACTGTCAGATGACTCAGTTAACCTCAGCACCCCCCCCCCCTCTCTCGTTCTCTTTGTGTGTATGTGTGTGTGTGTCTAAATATGTTTTTAGATATTTGCATAGAAACTGCATAAGTTATTAAAGAGAGGTGTGTCTACATTTACAGGCTTTTTTGCTTTAACTATCTGTAATTTAGTTTTTATTGAATTTAGATATGAGCTGTATTTACAACATTACCACCAAATTATTTAAATAAATGAGTTTATTCTGTTAATGAATGATTTATCTTAATAAGTGCCAATACGTCATATTGATTTGCATATTCATCAGCCCTCACTAACACAAATAATTGTTGCTGAATATGACATAACTAATGAGAAATTCCTTTAATAACATATTTTAATATATTTTTTCAATGTATATCATTATTCTTGTCACCACCTTATTATATATATATATATATATATATATATGGAAGAGACACAAAAGTGAACCTTTAATATATGTTGTAATTTGTAAAATTAATTATTGCCTGATTATTACCTTGAAATATTTTTTAATTTGAATATTTGAAGTTTAAGAATGGCGAGATTTGACTGAAGTTAAAGGCACACTGTAATATGTTCTTGAGAAGGGTGGTCCTCGGGAAACGGGTTCTGCCGTACCAAATCATAATGATTTGCATCTGTTTCCAGGTATGGAGTGTTGTTGTGGCCTACGCCGTGGTCGTGTTGTTCTTCTGGTCGCCTCAGTCTAGCGTCATATTAAGACCTTTGTCCATCCCGGTATGGCTGGCTGTTGTCTTCCATTTGGCCACCATTGCTGGACCTCTACGAGTACCTCTCTTGTTGCTCGTCATCGTCATGATCATCGTTGGCTTTGTGTCGGAGGTCAGTGAGGTCCAGAAGAAAGAGGTACCTGGTAAGAATCGCTGTGCAATGGAATGCTAATTGGAACTTTCTGGCATATTGAGGGATATTATGCTCGAATTATGTTCGGATTATGCTTGTGCAGCTAATTAAAATTCTAGTTAATTGAGGTGCAGTTCATTAAGAGTTGACTTTATTAAAAATAAACTAAATTAATATCAATAATAATAACACCCATAATTGAGTCAATTATTGATTAAACAATCTTTTTGTGGAGGGTGACATTTATAATGACCTTGTTCTGTAAAAGCCTTGAATGATATTTTTTCTTCACATATTTAAGTCGATATTTAGGCAGTTTTTAACATCTTTTTTATCATACTGTCATCGTGTTGCATGTAGTAGTAGTAGTACTACTAGTAGTAGTAGTTTCATTTCAGTCAAACATTAGTACAAGTATATTTTCATATTACCTGTACTTACAGTTGGTACATAGATGTTTTGACTGTGGCTATATATTCAAGTACATGTACCTGTGACCACATTAAAATATGCGTAGCATTGATGTATTTCACATAAAAAACTAATCAGCTTGTGGTAACCTATACCCAAAATCTGTGTATAATTTTCACAATATTTACAATCTAAAATATAATATGGGTGAAAAGAATAAAAAGAATACAAAAAAATATCAGAAAAGTCCACAAAGTATGTTAAGTCAGTTTGTTTCATCTTTATGCTACAGACGTACGGTCAACTGTTCTAGATAGTTGCTTAACTGATTGTGTGACAAAGATGTCAGCCAGTCCTTTCCTGAAATTTGCCCCAAAATGGTAATTTGCTGATAGTTCAGTTTGTTGTACAAATTTCTTGTGCACATTACCAGTTTATGTGTTTCAAGCGAATCAAATAACCACCAGTTTTTGACAGGACCATCACGGATTAGCCATCATGTAGCAATTTGTCCCATAGTGTTTCAATAATGAGGAATTCGTTGTTCAGTTGTGTATGTAACACGTATGTGTATAAATAATCTTCGTATTTGAATGTGAATTAAAAAACATTAGTTTTGTAATTACTTTCAGCGTTATATTCACCCCAATCCGGATATTCATTAAGGGTAATCTTACATAAATAGTTAAAAGTCAAAGTTTGCCATGATAATTTATATTATCCTATTTTTGGTTTGAAAGTGTTAACTATTTTAGAATTCCTAAGAGTGATAATTTACCAAAATATTCCCAAAATGGGATCACAATCCCATTTAAATTGATGTATTACATTCCCGACTAGCAGAAGATGTGTCTTCTCCATCAGCGGCTGCCATCTGGAGCATGTTGTCTAGTCCTAAGTCTGGTCAGACCAGTAGCATGGATCCAGAGGGAGACCATGAGAAGACTACGGAGGTGACATCTGGTGGTGATGGTGATACTCCTTCGCAGAGTGAAGAGAAGGTACACATTGAAAAGGAACCAGTGAAACAGCAGCGACCTCACCAGCTCGATGTAACAAGTGGTGAGCTTATGTTATGGTTAAATGTTTGCTGCTTCAGCATATGTTAATCAAGTTATTAATAAATTTCAACTATTTTCATCTGGCTATGTGAAGTTCATTGACTTATCTGAAGAACAGCTGGTGGCCATCTTATTCAGAGGTCAAGGTTTACAATTGGAAACAAGTATATCCACAGGAATAAAGATAAACAGAAAAACTACCCCCAGGAACAAAGATGAACAGAGAAAATATCCACAGGAACAAAGATGAACAGAGAAAATATCCACAGGAACAAAGATGAATAGAGAAATTATACACAGGAAGAAATATTCACAGAGAAAATATCCACAGGAATAAAAATGAACAGAGAAAATATTAACAAAAATAAAGATGAACAGAGAAAATATCCACAGGAATAAAAATGAACAGAGAAAATATTAACAAAAATAAAGATGAACAGAAAAAATATCCACAGGAATAAAGATGAACAGAGAAAATATCCACAGGAATAAAGATGAACAGAGAAACTATCTACAGGAAAAAAGATTAATGGAGAAAACACCCTCAGGAACAAAGATGAATAGAGAAATTATACACAGGAAGAAATATTCACAGAGAAAATATCCACAGGAATAAAAATGAACAGAGAAAATATTAACAAAAATAAAGATGAACAGAGAAAATATCCACAGGAATAAAAATGAACAGAGAAAATATTAACAAAAATAAAGATGAACAGAGAAAATATCCACAGGAATAAAGATGAACAGAGAAAATATCCACAGGAACAAAGATTAATGGAGAAAACACCCACAGGAACAAAGGTTAACAGAGAAAATATCCACAGGAATAAAGATGAACAGAGAAACTACCGACAGGAACAAAGATTAATGGAGAAAACACCCACAGGAACAAAGGTTAACAGAGAAAATATTCACAGGAATAAAGATGAACAGAGAAACTACCCACAGGAACAAAGATTAATGGAGAAAACACCCACAGGAACAAAGGTTAACAGAAAATATCCACAGGAATAAAGATGAACAGAGAAACTACCCACAGGAACAAAGATTAATGGAGAAAACACCCACAGGAACAAAGGTTAACAGAGAAAATATCCACAGGAATAAAGATGAACAGAGAAACTACCCACAGGAACAAAGATTAATGGAGAAAACACCCACAGGAACAAAGGTTAACAGAGAAAATATTAACAGGAACAAAAATTAACACAGAATATGTGACAACGTCCATTTGTTTATCTTTCTGTTTAGTTTTATGAGAGATAATTTTGAAACTTCCTGCATTCCATGATTCCAACATTTGGCTTCTTGAGTACATCATCAGGAATGTACTACAAACTCTACTACAGCTCCTTATTAAACATACTACAATATAATATATATAAATTTGGAATCTGTATATATTAAACTAGATACTTCTTAGAAATCAGCAGCCATAAGTTGTTACTGAATTAACTTCTAAATCAACTTGGTGACAATCACATGGCATAGTTAGAAGTGGCATATATTATGCTACAGACTTGGGAGTCTCGAGGTAGAATCTCTATGTTGCCTGTATCTGTTTAATGCTTCATCAACCAGTAAAATGCTTCAGACTGATAACTTCATTTCTCCTGTGGAGGGCATTGCTCTCTTAGCCATATGTATCTGGATATACTTGGATGCCAAGACTAAACAAGACATTCCCTCACTCACTAACTCACTCACTGTCTGTAACTCACTCAACTATCACACATATGGTATCTGCTTAAAAACAATAGACACTGTCTTGGCTATGAAGGAAACGTTTCAATTAAATTCATTTTTATAAGTCAACAACCTGGTTGTATTTTAGTTTTTTGTCATTATTGTGTAGTAGAATGTGCTAGTTATGTTCATGTATTATAATTTTTCCCTGTTTTATTCTGATATCTGGATTTTGTTGATATTTTTATTGTATTATGAAACAAATAGAACAATGCTTTATTTAATTAAAATAATCTAACTGTTTATTGCACTGATATTATTATTATTATCATTATTATTAAATCTCAAACTCTGCATTGCTCAACAGAAGTACCCGATCGACCCTCAACCGGCCAACCTTCTGGTGTCGGCGAAGAAACATCAACTCCAGTAGCCACCACGACGCAGCGTACTCTAGTGGACAAGTGCTTCATTGCTCTGATCTGGGCTTTGCTTCTTGTCAGGATCTGGATACACATCTGGGTGATCAACCTTCTGCCTGTACTGTTTCTCTGCCTCATCATCAAGAAATTTGGTATGTCAACATTGTTTCCTATCTCTTCCTTGTTTGGATGATGATAATATAATAATATGTGACATTTATGTAGCGCCCTACTCAGCTAGATAGCTGCTCTAAGGTGCTTTACAATATTATTATCCCTGACTCAGCCCCAGCTTCCACCCAGGACACATCTCAACTCCGCATGCTGCCATTGTAGGCGCAAAGCGTTACTCAAACACGTAGCCGTCACATCCTGTCAGGTACTCATTTTTTATGGATGAGTGAACCAGTCGCCGCATGACGGTATTGCAACTCACAGAACCTCGAACCCCTGACCATTCGAGTCCTATGCTCTAACTAACCGTGCTATCACGGCTCGACTGAATGATTGAAAATGGTTCGGTGTTTATGTGCATTTCTGTGTGTGGCTGCTTCCAGTTCATCATTAGCCACGTTTTAAAGCTGATCTTTTAATGGAATTATCCTGTACTTAACCCGTCTAATTAACAAACAGCAAATAATTCAGACTATTTCTTGTTTGGAGGATAAAGAGTGGAAATAGTTTGAAATTTGCATGTGGCTGGCTGTCTCTAGTACTTAGAAAGAATTATAGGACTTAGATTTAATTTGGGATATTGTGTGTGTGTGTGTGTGTGTGTGTGTAGGAGACATAAATCCATGATAAACAATCTCATCTAACGGTTTAGTTCTATACTTTGTTTTGCTGTTAACCAATTTGAACAAAAGGTTTAGCACTTTTACAGGACATTATCAATACTATGTTGTTATAGTTTTTGTATCTAAAGTCCAAGAACAGAAGTGATCAAAGTGTTATTTCAGAGTGTGTGTGTTTCTCTCTCTCTCTCTCTCTCTCTCTCTCTATATATATATATATATATAAATAAATACTATATATATATATATATATATATATATATATATATATATACTCATATATATATATATATATATATATATATATATTATATATATATATCTTAGGTACAGTCTAGGCTCATGGAAAGGATTACAAAATTATTTGTCAAAATTGATGAAGCGAATGAAGACAAATCTAACAAATGATGCTCGCTTAGATATCCTTATCCCGAGACCAATACATGGACTTGGTAAACTGATGTTAAGGGGAGACAGTAAGGTGATTATTTTATTCTTTCAAATGGTACTTACTTTAGCATTGACTAACCAAATGGTGTAGAATAAATAACACAGTGTTATTGTTATGGTTTTTATGAAGTTGACTTTTCCTTACAGATAATAAAATCTTTGGAGACTTCATTAGATCAGACTGTCACCATATTGATGGTACTTTTATTGTTTGTTGGATCTGTTGTAGGCACCTTGTTTATGATTGTCCAGGTACGAGCTATTTTATGTGAATATATTGATCACAGGGTGAGTGTCAGTGTGTGTGTGTGCATGTATGTGTGTGTGTTTGCATATATATATATATATATATATATATATAATCAATCTATATAATTTATTTTATTCAGGTACACAAAGAATCAATGCACATAGTATCATTAACCAGTAATGTGCTAAACAAAACAATGCAGCCAGAGTATATGCAGTAAGTTATACCTAACAGATATGTTATAAATAGTCACATATTTAGTATGTTTTAATTCTAATATTATAAGTATAAGTTACTTTTCTATGTTCTGTAGAAGTGGGATAATGGTTGCTTTCATCATTTGTTTGGAAAATCAGTAGTAAATATTAACTCCCCCAGAAGAGTTGGTTTTTACCTGTTTTTTATAGAAATATTACTTTGTGAGATGGGATCAATATTAGTTTTTCTAGGTAATCACTCAGCTATATATATGTAACTGAATTAACATAAATATGTTTATTTTACAGACATTTCCGGGGGAAAAACACCCTGTTTTTCCTGTTTTAGGTTTTAAATGAAGGTTTCAGTTTAACTATCATCTAGAAATAGCATCTCATAAAGACATGCACCGTGTTACTGCATGACTGAGCATCTGCAATGATGACTATCACCATCCATATATTCATCATCATCATCATCATCATTATCACTTCTGTGGGTAGAACAATCAACTAGAAATCTCTAGGTATGGGTTTCTATCCCAGTGATATCTGAGTTGTTTAGATATTTCTGGAGGAAGTCTATCTTTAACCGTATATCCCAATTGTGACCCATGCTGAGGCTAAATAACGGTATTGTGTTGGATCACAGATTTCTACCCCCCGTGTTCAAATCTTGGCATGGGCGTAGCCGAAGGGTGTTTCATCTTTGACTTCACTTCGTTACCTTTGGCCCATTTAGCTTACTTTGTGCACAGATGTGGCCGTAAAACACCAATCATGATCATGCCAAGACTAAATAAACAACTACACACACCTCCCATGAAAAATAAGAAAGATCCATCACCATTTGTGCACACTCCACCAAAGTTGAAAGTTTTAAGTGAAGCACATTGATTATATTATATACTGCACTACATTACACTAATTTGACAGTTGGATCAGCACACATGGACAGCAGTCAGCTAAATATATAATCATTTGGGCAGCCGTGCCTCTTCACATACTCCCCACTGCCATATAATATTTTTCATTTGAGGTTACAGTTTATTGCTTGTTGGTTAGCTGGTGGTATATATGTTATAGTTAATCTGTATAATCAGGTATTATGTATATTGCCTGAAATGTTTAGGTAATATGTATTAAATCTCAGTTAGCAATAGATATATTACCTGAAATTTTCAGATAATATACATATTATCTGATATTACAGATTAACTGTAACATATACATAACAGTATTTAATATAAATGTAACATTACTGTATATCTATATCATCAAATAAATTTACTTACTTAATCCAATCTCATTGAGAACTATTCCATTTATAGATGGCTGCCGAACCAAGATGAGATGAAATCTACGATAGACTCGATGGTTGCCAATGCTTATCATTATGGCCGTGAGTGGATTGCGGACAAGGTAAAACAAAAACAGGAGCGACTGCGAAGATCCTACTGCATGTTTGACAGTTTCTGTGTTTAAGCCGTACAGATTAATTACCCGTGCACCCATCCATCACCAATTCTAAAATCTGCTACAATAATAAAATCATCTAACTATGATTAGAAAACGATTCGTCATTAGTAAATATTATTTTATGGAACACAATTAATATGCATAAGAACCAAACATACACTTTGTAATTGTGGCCTATGTTAAAGCATTACTGCTAATTTCTGGCAGTGATTGGTTCCAACATTAATAATTCCATATTATATTTGATCTATTTCTCCATCTACCTGAGACGTCTGATATAATCCTCCCATGTGTAAAATAAAATCAGTCATATCAGTAGACATCATCAGTTATCATTGTTCCAGTCAGTTTATCCTAAATAATACATCTTTCCTGATCTGATGTTACATCTTCATTGATATTTTGTTGAACCTCCACAAATTTTATTTGTCCAGATACATAACTCTATAACTATTATAATAATGGTACATTCTTTATTAAAAAAAAACTCCCTACTTTTTCATTGTCTTGCCTTCCAGTGAGATATGATGGTATCTCATTTTGGCTGAAATGTTAGTGTGGTGGTGCACAGATTTCTACCCTCAGGGTTCAGTTCACCTGTTGATGGGTGTTTCATTTTTCATTTCAGCTCATTATATTAGGACATCACTTGACCTATTTAGCAGGCCATGTTCAAAAGTATGGCTATAAAATATCTTGTTTCATTTTATTGTGAAACTGTTTTAAAGTTACATACATTATCCCAAGTTAAAATCTATGAGAAGATGGGTTTTCGAATGATATTAGGAGATAGTGTTTATATGATTATAGAAAACTGATGCACATCACATAATTATACCAGATAGATTTTTATGCAACATTATTCACATAAATGTTGATCAATTTTAAGGCGAGTTGCATGTTTATGTTTCTTGGCACTGGATTATTTTTAGAACAACACAGAGTGGGTATTAACATTTTTATTAACCTAACTTAAAGGAACAGTTCGTCCTCAGATAACATGACTTAAATAGTTAAGGATTATAAAAGTAACTTAAAATCCCCGTAATAATCATGAACTGTATGTGATATCAGAGATATAAGGAAATAATCCTGATTATTGCCGGGTAGCCATTAGGCTTCCTCAAATGTCAGAATATATGTTGGGAAAGAAAAGAGTCAGGTGTTCATAGATCAGGTGGTACAAGGATCGTTTAGGTATCTTGATCTCGATCAAGTCAAGTCACAGATGCTCTGGTTTAGCCATACTTGTCATCTTACCTACCCCCATGGTCAACCTACCAACTATTACTAACTGACACCTTCATCTATTATGCAAATCAGACAGCTCAGTAGATGCTTCTTGTTACAAGAATATAAAACAATCTTCATACGGAATTTCACTGTATAGCTTGCTTTAGAGATTTCTGTAACAGACGAGCCTGGTTGGACCAACTATACTGTAATATTTGTAGGTATGCGTTGGTTCCCAAATTCCACGTTTTGGTGACCTCCTGTTTAAAATGTGATAATTGAGTAATACAAACCACTCATCTATAGTGATGTCAGGTTTCAGGAGCATCCAGTCTGTGTCTCAGTCAGGTTCAAAATGGCCATGCCTACAGACCATTAATAGTTGATTAACCAGCACTTATTAATAATTTGTGTGAGCATATTTATATTAGTCATGTAAATATGAAATGAAGATGAGCTGTTCCTTTAAGATATATCCTATGCTGAATAATTACAGCAATGAGATTGATTAAAATTATCTGGTGATGGAAAGTGTTTCATCCCTTTTTTGACATTTCCTCATTTAACCTGAACCTAAAGGATCGTCTTTACTGGAAGTTGGTTATTTTGTGCTCATCAGCTACATTTAAATGTTAAAATACTGGACCACATGGTGTTAATATCGGGCTTGAATTAATAGGTCAGTGCCCCAGGCAGTTTGTGGTAGAGTGTATTGCACTTTATTTTGAGACCACAGGTTTGATACAAACTGAAGACTGAAATATTTCACGCCATTCATGAAATTAATATGTTAATTTATGACACCTGCCAGCAATATATATGCCAGATGCAAGAGCATTTAGAAGAACCTAATCCATCAATTCACTTACATGATGACATGAATGGTTTATCAAGTTGTATGATGCTGCTGTCTTGTTTAATTAGTGATACTTACATAGGGTAGTTTCCTGTGTTTTAAATGACTCAAAGCAGTATCAGCGATTTATGGAATATTTGCTTATCATCAGATTATATAATTGAAAGTTTTATTTGTCTAATGAATGTTGAAAATTATTTGCTCATAAAAACAACTTGGCCCAAGAAATTTATTTTTAAACAAAATAAAATATCCATTGAAAATATGATCATAAATTATATTGCGCTTATTATTAACTATTATTTTGGCACCAAATTGTACTCATCTATATATCAGGGATTTGAATATCACTAGAACAGCAGTACAACATTATAACCTGTTTTTCAATAGACTAGAATGTAAGGGAAAACTTGAGAAATTTCAGTGGTCAGTAAAAGTCACAGAGCTTTTTGCGTTTAGAATATTAAATCAGTTAGAGTTAGATGGGAACCTATTTGAGATGTTGATTATTATGAAAGTTAAAGGGTGCTTTTAATTTGAAAAATTATTATCACCTTTTTACATGTTCAGAGGTTACTTTGTTAATAATTATAATTTGGAGTGATAAAATCAGCAACGAATGGTTTGATCTGTTGTCCATTTTCTTTATTTTCAATATGTGTTAAAATACTGAGGCAGAGCAAAAACCGACTGTTTACTCGGGGATTATGTTATTGTTGTAAATCATGGTTCATTATTGAACCTATACAACAGTTGGAGGGAATTTTCTTTGTGAACTGACCATAAATACAATTTGACTAATACACAAAAAATTTTAATTTGACTAATACCCTAAGTTTTCTTTTATATAAGCATATTTGCTCAGGATAATTGTAAAAGTGCCAAAATGCAATAATACATTACCAACTTACCATTACAAGCTTAACTGATTAACACATTAAGTGTGATAAATGGCACACAACCGCATCTTGCTTTTGTTTTAACCAGTCACTTAATTACCCAAGAATAGTGATTAACACGTCCTTGTTTGAACCATTGCTGAATAATATTGTGCACTTAGAGACCATTTTGACTGATGGAAGATGGCTGCCTAGCAAAGTACCCGGAGCTTTATAATGTCTGTAGCCCTCTGCTGTAATCTGTGTGTTATGATGCTTCAGCTGCATGGCGCCATTAACGGTGATGATGTGAAAAAATCGCAGATCGAAAAACAAGTGCTGGACGTGTGGGACAGGCTGTATGAGAAACTATCATCAAGGGTACGTCCAGACGAGATCTCTTTTATGAACTGGTCTGTGTTTTTCTACAGCAACTTTTTTATTCTGAGTTGTCATTTGCACTTTATAATGTGATTCCTTGAAATGTTTGTAAAGTATTCAGCACACAGAGTGGAAGCAGTTTTCATGATTTTCTGCTTTCGAAATCCGGTTGGCAATTTCTTGACTCATGGGATATGATTGGAGAATTAAATTTTATTATTCCTTTTATGCACACGAGTGGTATTTTAACGGGATGAATGTTATTTGGGTGATAAATGAACACTGTTTGTTGATATATTTTTGGCTCTCATGGTTTTGCCATCAGCACATATCACTTAATTTCAAGGCTGCATTTAAACCAAAACTACGTCAGTCTGTAGAAAGTATCGTCTATATACGATAAGTATAGATTAGAAAAAAACTGTCAAGGGATTCATGTATTGATGTATTAATTTTTGTTTTAGCAGAACACAACCAGCATCCTAGAACATCAGGTACTGAGCAGACAAGTCAGCCTTGACCTGACCAACATGACCTCATTATGGGAAATGGTGACCTTCAGTCAGAACTTTGATCTTGTGGACTTGGCTAAGGAAAATATTGGCATCTTCATGCAGGTAGGACTCTTACCTGTGGATCTCATGTGTATCTGTTTCCCTGTCTTTATGTAAAAACATTTTTGAAGCACTTCCTGGATCACAGATTACATTGACCCCAAAAAATAAGCCTCTTAAAAGTCAACTGAGATTTAAAGTTTGTATTCATGTAAGATTTGCAAAACAGATTTTATTATTAATATTTTTTTTAAATAATCACCTAACGTATACAGGTAGCTGTTATGCTTTTTGATATAAAGTGTTAATGTGTGTGTGTGTGTGTGTGTGTGCAAATGTAAATCACATTTCACATGTCATATGATGTTTGTATACTGTTTCAGGTTGTTGACTCTGTGTGGAGTGTTCTAAAGGGTAACATCAGTTTAGTGTTAAATGTTCTCACAGCAACATTGTCATTGTTATTTGGAGGTGGTACAGCTTTATTGAACTTCTTTCTGGCAATGGTAGGTCAGGTTATATATACATGCTGTATAAACACGCACACACACACACACACACCGCATGCCTGCACACTCACACACTCACAAGATTTTTTTTGCATGTTTGGGTTCAGTTATACAATTTAATTTATGTATAAATTTATGGAGGTATAAGGTTTAAAGGATGTTTAGGTGTTGATGCCCTGAGCCAGTGCCACCATATATATGTATCCTAAACACACATATACACCCTGAAATGTGCATTCTTGGCAAGGGTCTGACCTGTATTACTGCCTTTCTTCAGGCAAAAGCTGTAGAAAAGTTAAAGAACCAACGCCAAATAACCGTAGTAGAATCTAAATGAAAGAAAGTCTTAATAAACTGGAAACTCTTATTTTAGTCATCACACTGGCATTGTCATATGAAACCACCCTATGTCACCAATGATTGGACATATGTTAAACATACATCCACATTTGTGCACTTGTACACACACTTACACACACACACAAACGCACATTTTTTTTGAAATAATAGTTTCAAGTGTAGTCAGATCAATTTTCCTTCATTTAGACTCTACTTAGATACTTTGATATTGATTGATTGACGTTTTTACTGTGTTTTTTGTTTGCCTCAAAACAAAGCTGAGGCAGGTATGCTGTATATGGTCACACTCCTAACAAGACTGGTTGATGTGAATAACTACACAACCGCAATCCACTATCACTATTCGAATATTCACTAATTGACATTCACATCTAGCTAGTTCTTCTTATTGTTTTCTTGTTTCAATTTAAACTATAAATTGCACGTACAGAGCTAAGAATGGTAAAACATGAAAGACAATTTTGATGACAATTCAATATACTCCGGCATTAGTAAAACCTCTTGATAACTTGTACATGTAAAATGGGTGTAGAAATTTGGAATATGGTGAGAGTTTAGGTAGCTGACAGGAGAAGAATATTTCTCCAGTGACAGTGATACTTTTCTTCAATCTTTTGTTAAATTGATGGTACATATCTGTGAGTTGGAACACAGTAAAGTTCATCTGTTTATTCTTCATTACAAAAAAAAGGAATCTCTGGGTTGTAATTTTGAAAATCCAACTACGTGCCAGTCTGGTGTTGTACATGAGCCATCCTAATGGTGCAGTGGTTAGAGCAGAGCCCTGCAAATCTTCGGGTTGTGAGTTTGAATATGGCTCAAACCTATGTTTGTGGGATGTGTTTCCTCGGATGATGGGTGAATGTTGTTTAACGATCTTGGCTGGATTATGTAATAAGGACCTCTTGTCTATTTCAGATGGTGTTCATAACAACCTTGTTTTATTTGTTGTCATCGAGTGGAGAGCATTACAAGCCTATTGAATGGTTCTCGAACCTGAATCCTACGCAAGGACAACAAGGCAATAAATTTGGAAAAGCTGTTGAACAAGCAATCAGGTGAATCTTCTAGTAGAAAGGTCTATATTTTGAATATTTCCCTGTTCCTGCCAAAATGTATTACATTTCAAGGTTAATTTGTTCTGTCGATGAGTCTCGCCATCCGAATAAAAACTTTATAAAGAATAAATACATTACTAGTAATATTGTGCAGATTTAGGATGATATATATATATATATATATATATATATATATATATATGTTACAATCAATCTGTATAATCAGGTAATATGTATATGGCCTGAAATATTCAGGTAATACATCTATTGCTAACTGAGATTTGATACAGATTACCTGAAAATTTCAGGTTAAAATATATATATATATATATATATTACCTGATTATACAGATTAACTATAACACACATACATACATACACACACACATATGCACAGACACACACACATACACACACACACACACACACATATATATATATATATATATAGAGAGAGAGAGAGAGATAGAGAGAGGGGGGAGGTAGGATTCAAGAAATGCTGATTACACAATTGCATATCATGATATCAAGCCATGCAAATATTACGAATCTGTTATGATAAAGGTCCAGTATGATATGTTACCAACAATACAAACCATAAACTCCTTTATTAGTTTTTTAAATCTGTGCTCCTCGTGTATGTTAATGAGCAGATTTATTTAACAAGTTTTAAAGATAAAACATTTCTGGTGGTTGATGACAATATAAAACCCAGTCAAACATTTCTTCAGAAATGAATCATTTGGTAAGGTTTCCATCAGCAATTTCTTGCCAAGTAAAAGGGAGCAATTTTATTGGTATATTATTTTAATTTTTTTAGTTTTTCTATTAAATCTGTGCTCAACTGAAGTCTGTAGCAGGTAGTAAAACAAAGAATTGTACTCGTATATAATCTGTTTAATATATTTTAGAATAATCTGGTTTCTGTTATTCCCATATCAGAGAATGTAAACGCATAGCAGAGATCAATATTAAAATGTTTTGTGTACATCAAATGCTGAGATTTCAAATGAGGTTAATTTTCTAATTACAAATGCATTTGTTTAAAAAAATAAACCGATCTCTGATGACTGATTGTTCTCTTTATTCACCCACATTTTCTTCCTTGCTGGATCTTAAAATCTATTCACAGATATCCTATTTTTGGTCACATGTGAACATCTAAATGCCACCCAGTAAACTATGCCTTAATATTTTGTGTCTATATAAATATCACATATTATTATTATTATTATTTGGTGTCCGACCAAAAATACCCAATCCACTGTTTATCAGTGAACTCGGTTTATTTTGGTGCTTGTCTGACTGCTGAAATCCGGCTGGATTCTGATCCATCCAACGAAAACCAGAACATGTTTTAGTCCTTTAATAGTAGCAATCTAAAATATGACTTTACGGTGATATTGAGATATTTTATTTAGCATAAAAAAGTGTACAATATTTATGCCGTTTTCCTTTGATCTTTAAGCATGTTAATTATTGTTGCTGACCTATCTGTTCCATTTCAGTTCGGTATTCCTCGCCTCACTAAAAATGGCCGCATTCTACGGTCTCTATACCTGGCTCACTCATACCGTGTTTGGTATCCAGATTGTGTTCATACCATCCGGTGAGTTAAATGTTTGATGTTTACCTTCGGTCTTTGGCTGATCAGGTTATTTATTTGATGATGTTTTTTCTCTTATTATTATAACAATAATAAGAAGAGAAAACATCCAACGGTAATGAAGCCAATTCAGAGATGAAACACCCTTCAGATATGCCCACGCCGAGATTCAAACGCAAATGGTCGAGGAAAATTGGGGGCATTATCATGACAGAAAATCAGGTCATTATCAAAAGTTGGCTCTAGGCGTGGTTGGCGACTGTTTGCGGATGGCACGGATAGCGTTTTATGTGCCATCTTGCTTCTCAGGTTTAGAATTTAAAATTTGTATTTAAGCCATATATTGTCAAGTTGCTGTTAGTGTTGGTGTTCATGATGATGTGCTTAATGAATGATTCAGTATTTTTTAGTACATAAATGTTCTTTCTTTTACTTTAAGAAAAGTAACTGAAATGGCTTAATCATTTTTGTGTGGTATAAATCTTTTTCAAGAAGTAAATTTTGCATTTTTCAGTATTAGCGGAATTATATTTTTAGGGTAAAAAGAGAAATACTAATTCCTGAACATTAACTATTTCTTGTAGTATATTGATACTTGTATAATTGATCAGGTTACAAACTAGAACGAAATAATAAAGTGTTGACCTCTCAGTCTGGCTTTTATGGCTGATTTATAAAGACTGGGCATATTTATTTGATATTCATGATGATAAAATGGTATTATATGATGTACAAAAAGGGAAACATTTATTTGATACTATTCAAAGAATTCATCATTTGACTCCCATTATGACATTATGGCACCGGATTTTTTTTCTTCTAATTATTAGAGATAATTTTGTGAAAATTATGAAAAGAAACATTCTCAATTGATAATTTTTTTTAATAATTCACACCTTTCGCCTTCAAAATAGGTATATTGATCATTTGCAGGTCTTAACTATTTCATCTGTTTTCTTGAATAAAATAATATGTTAATGTCTAATAAGTTCATTGTTAACCAAACTAGCTACCATAGTAAATATCTGTTTTGTTTTATCATTCAGGGTGTTATAGTAGGTCATCTGTAAGGTCAAATTATATCATTCAATTTTCATTAAGTTTATATATATATATATATATATATATATATAAATTCCATTTTGTCAATTCCAATTCCACTGAATTCCGTTTGCTAAATTCCACAGCAAATTGATCAATCCAAATAGAGTAAGTACTTTGAGTAGGTACTCTGAGTACCTTCTCTGAGTAGTTTATATTCCAAGTAAGATTGTCATGGAAGAAATATTTCTGAATTAAAAAATAAATTTGGGTATTTAATTTTTTATAGCAAACTTTAATTCCAATTCAAACTTTATCAATTCAAATTCAGTTTTTTTTAAAATAAATCAATTCCAATTGACCCCATCTTTGATATATATATATATATATATATATATATATAGAGAGAGAGAGAGAGAGAGAGGTGTATGTATGTGTGTTTGTGTTGTGTGTGTGTGTGTGTGTGTGCTGGATGTTAAGTGTGGTTCATTGTGATATATTCCAGCTGTAGCTGCCATATTTGCTGCTGTGCCATTTCTTGGCACTTACTTTGCTGCTGTACCTGGCATCATAGAGCTGTGGCTTGTCAATGGTGAAAAACTTCAGGCTTTACTCCTCTTTATCTGTCACCTGCTGCCAATGTTCTTTGTGGATACGGCTATATATAGTGAAGTGAAAGGGTAAATTGGCATTGGTTTTAAATATATATATATATGTATATATATATATATATATATATATATATATATATATATATATATTACTAAGGCGCTTGTTTAGTTAGAAATTGTTTTTCAGTTTATTTCAAATTGCTGCCATTATTCTACAGCTAATTAATGCTGGCATGTTAATTATATTAATAAAATAAATATTTAATAAAATAAGCATTTAGTAAACTATTAGCTGTTACTCGTATTAAAGATAATCGCGTTTGCTAAGAGGTTAAATTTTTAATATTTGTTTTACTGCGAAAGCTGTGATCAGGTTCCGCCACTTTTATCTTCCAGCGGTCATCCGTATCTGACTGGCCTTGCCATAGTTGGCGGGATCTACTGGCTTGGCCTAGAGGGCGCTATAATAGGCCCCATCTTACTCTGTTGTCTGGTCGTTGCCATGAACATGTACAGCACAATGCTGCAGCCGGAAACTATCTCGCTGGCCGAGCTAACCAGCCAAAGTGAGTCACTCGGTGCCAGCCACGTACTGCATGTACTAGAGCCTATTGTTGCCTAATATGGAACGTTCTCGGTGTTTGATCACTGTCCGTTTTTTTAGCGTGTGCATGCTTGTTTTTCCTTGAATGCGTTTTAATTGTTTGTGTTACAAATTTCAGGACGGAAGAAAGGTGGTTTTAGCTTGAAGAGGTAAATAGTGCTCATTTTTGAATGCTTTTCAACTCAGAGTTGCTTAAATACTGAAACGTTTATTATTAAGATGTTTAGTATTGTATAGATTATGGCTAAAAGAAATTGATGAGTTAAAAGATGCTTTCCATTTATGTCACCCGTTCATTCCAGTATGGATTCTAAATGAATGAAAAGTAAGCGGACCATGAGATGCTGATGTGAAAATACTGATTCTTTTTTTCACATCTAATTGCATTTCTTATTTTTATTAGTTTATTTTCTTTCTAAATGTGTCCCTAATGGCATGTGTGTCATCAAAAAGGTTTGCACTTTTATTATTATAATTTTTTTAAATCGCGATAACCTTCGTTGATTGCTGTTGTATTCTAGCCCAAAGCAGTTTAATTAAAATAACAGTTAAAATACCATAACACCTTTGTCAGAGTGCTTTTAAAACACAATATATATATATATATATATATATATATATATAATGCTGCAAACCTCCATGTGCTACCTACTGTTTGTGTGATGGTTCATTGCTTGGTTGCATGTCCTAGGTGTGAACAGTCCCAAGGCTATACGAAGCACTCACTTACTCATATAATGACTCAGTCACTCATTTACTCACCCACTCACTCACTTGCTCACTGTAATACTATTGCCACCCTTCATTAGTTCAATATAACTTGATTCGTCTAATAAATAGAAACCAACTTCCGTAGTGTCAGCTATCAATAAAGCTAATATTTTCATTTATGACATACTGGTCTTAAACAGATTCTTTTCAAAATTAGTTAGGGCTGCCCCATGGTCTAGCGGTAGTGTGTTGGACCACAGATCACTACCATCCGTGTTCGAATATAGGTGTGGGCATATCTGAAGGTTGTTTCATCTTTGACTTCACTGCATTCCCTTTGGAGGGCGCTCGGCCCATTTAGCCTACAATGTGCACAAAAGTGGCCGTAAAACATAAATCATCATCATCACCATCATTGTTTTGTAATTAGTTACAGAAAGAAGGTGTATTTTCATTTAGTTCTTTAAAATCGTATTTTAAAAATACTGAGTATTATCGTCACAATCGAAGAAATTCAGAATTAGGCGTGTTGATAGTAACATGGTCACCAGCTAATATTAACTACTTAAACGGAATTTTGTAGATTTCACAGAATTATTCTATTCATTGATGCTGATATCATAAATCATGCTAACTTACTGATTTGGTTTTACTGAATATGAGAAACAATGAGTTGTTGTCGAGTTGTTGTCGAGTTAAGTTCCTTAGCCTTGCCTCTGATCACGTGTATGGGGCGTATGGGTACTGGGCATCTGGCTAGGGAAGCAAATCCCATGAAGATAGGTATGAGTTGGATTTGAACCCACAATCTGGAGGTTTGCAGTGCAGTTCTCTAACCACTGTGCCATCAAAATGTCCTGATAGCTTGTATTGAATCTTTTAATATTACTGTCCTAATGTTTATCTCTTTCAATCATTACTATTAATATCAAATTATGGCAGTAAAACATTTAAGCTAACTATATATATATATATATATATATATGTATATATATATTACAGTTAATCTGTATAATCAAGTAATATGTATATTATCTGAAATATTCAAGTAATACGTCTGTTGCTAACTGAGAAATAATACAGATTATCCAAAATATGTTCAGGTGATATACACATTACCTGATTATACAGGTTAATTGTAACATGTATATGATTGTCATATGTTCACTGCTACAGAAGGACACTCAGTGCCACCTCGGCTGTTGAGTTATCTGGACCTGATAGGACAGAGAATCCTGTCAACTCATACGTTTATTATAGATGCTGAGATTTACCCGGTAGTTGTGTTTATCGGTTTGATTGTCTTGTTTGTTTGTTTCGGCATTCGTTTGTTTGTTTGTTTTTGTCCGCTCATTTTGTTTGGCTTTTTCTGCCTTCACTTGGGAAGACTCTGATTTCTGTGTTATGAAGTACAATGAAGTATGTCTTAAATCTGGTTATTTTCCTTCTCTGATGGATTCTTATAAGAAATGTCTTGGGTTTAAGATTATAGGTGACATGTTTTACTTTATAAGGTTTACTTGAGTTGTTATATTATAAGTAGAGTGTGTACGTGTGCATGCATGCATGCATGCATGTGTGTGAGTGGGTGTTAGTATCATGAAATCAAATTTCTGGAATTGTAAACAAAAATATATACCTATGTGAGTGGACAAGAAATGGCTCTTGCTAGACTGATTGACTAACAGACTAGCCTATTTATCAATGCACACAAACATGGATATATGTATGCACATACAGGCACACACACAGAGACCCACACACGTCCACACACATCCACACAACAATGATATATGTATATACACTGTGGTTGTGGACTTAAGGTCTGTGTTAATTCAGATTTCATAATACATTAAATAAAGGTCTCTTAACAATTATATGATGATGTGAGGTGTTATGGTGACTTAACTGGAAGTAAATAAATTTATTTATAAATGTTTTTAATATAATTATGTCCCTCACAGGACATTATATTATTGAGACTTTTTGGTGGATTCCATTATGTTTACTGAGTAAATAAAAATGATGATAGGTTTTCGTGTTATGAACAATATTCCTTATAGGATTGTATGGCCTTATATATGTTGATTTAATTGTCTGCTTGTTTATTTCAGAGGATTCAGCAACATCCGCTGAATGAGTTAACTTTTTATGTGATTGCTACTCCACAACCGAGGTTGAATTTTGCTCTAGTCTGCTGTTGGTCAGTTTCTCAGTCACATGACCCTGACAAGTTCTTTGATTGGATGGCTATTGTTGCATGCTGGAAACATGTTATAAACATAATCTTTCTTGTGAAATAGTTCAGATGTTAGCTATGTACAGCTTTTAGCTGTTCGCATCTTGCCATCAGTAATATGGCTGTTTATAAATAACATTGTATCTATTTGCTTTTTACTCATAGAGTAAATGTCTTTCTGGAAAACAGATATAGAAACATACTTGTCTTCATATGTTGTGATATAAGTTATTTTACTCACAGACAGACACACACACACACACACACACACACACACACACACACACACACACACACAGCATGCACGTGCACACACACACACACACACACACACAGTTTGTATAGACTGTTGACTGATAGTACTGCACTATTAATGTTGTATTGGTGCTCTGAATGATATTAGCAATATAGCAAGCCTCAAACGATTGTATAACTAATTGGAGAGTTAATTATTCTGTGCACATAATTTATTAATATAATATATGCCCGAAATGGCAATTTTTTACGTGGCTGGCAACCTCGAATGAGGGAGATGCAAATGATGGAGCTTTGTCACTTTAACATATCTGTTTTATGTAATTCACATATTGTTTTATAATAATCATGATAATTGCATTATTTGAAAAAGATGTCATCATTTGTTCGCTGTTATTTAATTAATTACAATAATGTGTTCATAATTAATTCATCTATTGTTTTGTACCAAGGCATACTTGCTTTATTAATGGCATGTGTATCATTTTGGTCGGAAGCCATTTTGACATTGCGTTCTCACAATTTTATGTATGCACACCCATGTTTGTGTGTGTGTGTGTGTGTGTGTGCACACACACAGATGCACACACACACACAAATACACACACACAAATTCACACACACACACATACTTACATAGATCCATACACACGGAAACACTTTGGCACATTGTACATATCAATGCACATTTGATACATGTGATGTTGGATAGTGAGTGATATAAGTATATGATTTTATGTTATAGTTTGTTTTCTTGTTTTGTCATCTATAACGATATTACTGAGCGTTTATTAGTAATCTGTCATATACACAAACAGACAGCTTACGAATATATTATTTATATGAATGCAAGTAGCACGCGTACACACACACACACACACATTGAGGGAGAGAGCTCCTTAAACGCTGCCTTTTCAATGAAGGATTGTTTTTAACTAAACAAGGCAGTACTATTTCTCATGTTCAACTTTTCAGTGTTGTCTTTCCACCGTTATCCATGACAGGAGATAGAATACTCATCTTTATGAGAAATTTTAGTATATGATAGGAATCTCTGATGTTATAGATTCAGAAAGTTTGCTTCGATTCTTTCGGCTACCGTAGTTTAAAGATACTCTAACGCAACTGGAATAGAACTGGAATAAATATACTATGCACGCATCAACAGATATTTATGTAACTGAGATCGGGTCTGTGTACATGCAATGGTTTATATGAATGACGAATATATATTATGTGTGTGTGTGTACCAAAGAATAAATACTGGGATAGAATCACGAATCGTGAATGTAATATGGGGACCATTCCTCAGAAAACATTATGTAAATGTTTATAAAAATGTTAACAAAACGTTTTTAGAATAATATTATGAATATTTAAATGTTTTTATGTTTGCAAAACAATATCATAACGTTTTTATTTTATTGTCATAAAACATTTATCAAACATTTTACATTATAGTCCATATTTAATCACTCTCGTGATTAAGGACACTGCGACCACCTCTCGCATGTGGTTTTTTTCATGGACCAGCTCCTGGATCAATAAACATGACATGTATGACTTTATATATATATATATATTATAATAATAATACAGGATCTGAAAAATCAGTTGCCACGACAACCGGAGCAAGTATATTTTCATACCAGGCTACTGCTGATCGCTGATCACTTACCCGTTCGGGCAAGTGCCTTTTCAGACGAAAATTCGCCAAATATGTGTGGGCGCTTGTCTGATGAACAAGCCAATTAAAAAAAATTCCTGCTGGGTGCCTATATTTATAATCAGCAATGGAGCTTTCCATTGCTGCCTGTGGGTGCCAGTTATGCCTAAAGCAGAGATTCCATATACGCAGCATGCTTATGCGACATTGCGGTATTCATGTGTTTCGGACACCCCTATCACCTTATTACAGTGTCATTATGTTTACATGACAGTGTACTAGTGAATCATACATTTGAACCGAGTTGAACTATATTTTTACCAACCCAGTGGAAATTTTATATGATCCCTGTCAGCGATTTGTTTACGTTAGAAACCTTGTTTCTGATCCCGGTCGCTGTTTTGTTTTGACTGTTGTCAGTATAATCTTTCGTATGGTTTGTCCTATAAATGTAGACCTATCAACAACAAATAGTCAGGGTATGCGAGGTGAAATTGGGTGCAAATTCCAATGAAACAAGACATTCTTTTCATCCCGAAACCGATGTAAAATTGAGGACAGTTTGGGACTGGGTAAAATGTGTACAAGTAAAGCGCCTTTATTTCTCCATCTAGTGGCATCATCTATCATATGTCAAAATAAGTTTCGCGCTCCTGATTATCAAAATTGGGGCTAGTATCAATCAAAATTCGCGAAATGGTTGATTCCGCGTAAAGGAGCCGTGGCAGGACCATTAGCTAACCGCGCCTCACGATTGGTGGATCCCTTAACCGTACATCCATCGGTCAAAGAATACACGGTTGAGGGAGCCACCAAACGTGCAACACGATTGCCAAATATTGTAAATGATTAACTAGCAATGGCGGCTGCGGCAAATGATGCATGACCGTGAGCTCTAATGAGCAACTGTAGACCAATATCACTGCTTCCATTAACTTTTAAAATACTAGAGAAGCTAGTCGATCAGAGATTATATGAATTTTGCAAAAATAAAAATGTTCTTTTGAAAATCAAATGGTTTCAGTCCCAAACATTTGACTACAGATGTAATAGACACAATTATAACACATGTTTCCAAGGCAATGGAAAACAAAAATAATGACCACAATATCAGTGTTTCTGGATCTCTCCAAGGCTTTTGATACTATAGATCCTTGGAGTGGTTTAGGAACTACGTGACAGACAGAACACAATTTGCATTATACAAAGACACAAACTCTATTCAACGTGACGTCACCTGCGGAGTCCCACAGAGACGTATGCTCGGTCCCCTTATTTACACGAACGATTTTCCGAATGCATTATTGTATTCAAAATGCATACTATTTGCTGATGATATCACCGTGTATCATACATCAAACGATCTACAGACGTTACGTGAAAATGTTGAGAATGACCTGATTGCTTTATCAGACTGGTTACGAGCCAATAAGATATCTTTAAATGTACTGAAAACGAATTTTGTAATATCTTTGCTTATAAACATGTCACTGGGTAATGATATCACTTCAATTCGTCTAGATGATGAAATCACCCACTTTCTCGCCATATATATTGAGGAACTATTGGAATGGGGCTATCGCATTTATCACATTAGGAAGAAAATTGCCAGTGGTACATATGCAATCAATTCTGCGAAAAACCATTTGTCCGTTGAAAACCTGAAATCCTTGTATTTTAGTTTTGTTCATTCTTATTTGTCGTAAGTAGCAATTATCCGGAGCTCTGTGTATCAGTTTAGGTTATATCAGCTGGAAATGTTGCAGAAAAAGGTAGTGTATGCAAGGCTAAATATAATACACCCAACGCACCTCCATTTAAGCATTTACGCGTTCCTAAATTAGCTGATATTTTCAACATGCAGCTAAGCAAATTAATTTCGTTGTATATTAAGGGCATGCTTGCTGAATCCTTAAAACACTATTCTCAGCAAATTTGAGTATACATTCCCATAACACCCGATATTGTCGGAACTCTCACGTTGTTACACGTCCAACTTTCTTTATTGCCAGAACTTTCATCCATTTTGCGCCAAAGGTTTGGCATGACCTTCCAAATAACATAAGAATTATAAGGTCTGCTGGTCAGTTCAGTTCTAAGGTGAAAAAAAACACACTTCATTAATCTATATTAATTTTGAGCGTTATTAATTTTCCATCCTACCACCATCGCATTATTTACTCATACACATATATCTTATGCTTGATGGCGTTATAAATCGAGCAATACATAATCGATTCTTGTAATGAATTCAATAATAATTCGATATGGGCGTTCCAGGTATATTATTTCATGTAATATAGACACGCCATCGACCAGTTAATGTATACTTTAACTTGGATTGCATCAGCGCACAGAAGATGTCTTCGGTGTAACCTCAAACTATATCATTAATGTATTTGAGTTGTGAATTATTCACATTTAGATACTAATGTATGGCATAGTTTGTAATAAATATATCAATCTATTTATATGTAAGACAATATAGACATGGACTTCAAAATAAACAGATGTCACCAACAGGCCAAGATCACATCTCATCTGACGTCATCAACCCTTTAATTGGGTCGTCGCTATCAGATGCCAACCAACACCGATACGTTATAACTACTCAATGACATCCCCATCTATATATGAGGACATCCCTACATCATCAGACTGGCTATTAGTCAGTTGAGGGGATTAATGTGGGCCAGATTATCACGATATTGACTCTTGTCAAAATAAATGACGCCAAGTTTAGGTTGTACAGTTAAACTGCTCAACTGATCCGGACTATAGGCTTGGCTTCATCATCGAATGGGATTATCTGTTGTCCCATTTACTTTTTGTAGAAGATGAGGGAATAGTTCTCCAGGTATTGTCACGAGTTATCATAGGCTTTTGTTGTCGATGATTATACTGAATAAGGGCAACTCTGAAGAATATCGTCTTTGTTGGATATCTGTTGTGGATGTCTTCGGCCCCCAATGGCTGTCTCGGAAGATGATATTACTGTTTTGGGGAGTGGATGGCCGGGTAGAGAGCAAGCGAGCCAGCGAGAGTGCAAAATATACACTATGAGGGTTCAAGATTGCATTCAGAGAACTTTATCGTACATTTGGTGTCCTGGTATATCCGAATTTTCTATGATTACTAATGCAAAAGCAGCAATCTGCTGAGTAACAAAGACAAAGAACGTATGTTATATCATATACTTATATATAGCTACATATGGCTCTTTAGTGGGGTTCAATTACTAATAACTAACAGACTAGTATCCAAAGTAGCATATACTTATTACACCCACAAACGTTCTAACATTAAGCCCGATATTGTGTTAAGGATATCTTGTATCGAGGCCAAAACTATTAAATGGATGGATACCAAGAAGGAAATACGAGAAAACCTAGTGGTCGTCATGGAGACAGTCCATCTGTTATATTTGTGATAAATAGTTGAGGCGTTGCTCGAGATAATTAAAAAAAGAGGAAGCCAAGCCAACGCGAGTACATTATATTCTACATTTGATATAAAGCCGTACAGTGAGTATTGACAGTCGTCTTAATACCTGAGTGAATGTGAGGGATCAGTTGCTAGGCTGCTAGAACCCTATATCATAAATGTCCAAAGTCTCATTAATTACTCTGATACCATTTGTTGGCAAATTATTACGTTTAGATCCGAAGCTCCTTGGTACTCTGACGAGCTAAGATCTGCTATTTAAAAAAAAAATAAAGCTGGATAATCTGGATAGTCTGGAGCCGAACATCCTTAACGATGCACTTTGATATATACAGGTAACTCTGTAAAAAAATGAATAAACTATTATTAGAGAAGAAGTGTTTCTATTCAACAATTATAGAGGAATGTGGAAAATGTGAAAATTACCTCCTCAAATTAACAAAGAACTTGTTGGGAAGTACTTCAAATGTAAATCTTCCATTGTTTACCTATTCTGAAATCTTGGTGTGCAAGTTCAGCAATTTCTAAATAAGGAAAACAATAATCATAAGATATATGATTAATTTTGATTCCCCAATTAATACTTGCAATATCTCCATTGATGCAGATATTATATTTAATAAGAAAATGCTCGAGATGTTTCGACAGCTTCTGAAGTTGAGGTCAAGGAGGTAATTACTAACTCATGTTACTTATAAACACTGCCTACTTGGTTTTTGAAGAAATGTGTGGATAAACATCTGTCACTGATAACAGTCATTAGTGGATAAACGTCTGTCACTGATAACAGTCATTAGTGGATAAACGTCTGTCACTGATAACAGTCATTAGTGGATAAACGTCTGTCACTGATAACAGTCATTAGTGGATAAACGTCTGTCACTGATAACAGTCATTAGTGGATAAACGTCTGTCACTGATAACAGTCATTAGTGGATAAACGTCTGTCACTGATAACAGTCATTAGTGGATAAACGTCTGTCACTGATAACAGTCATTAGTGGATAAATGTCTGTCACTGATAACAGTCATTAGTGGATAAACGTCTGTCACTGATAACAGTCATTATGATGGCTGTGTTTAAAATGACCAGACATAATCCGGCTACTTAAGATATATGGGTGGGATAAGAAAGATATGCATAATCTCCCCCACTCCCTCGGATACCGCCACACCATTTTAGTTCCCAAAGCTTAAAACTCCAAGTTGTGGGTTCAAATCCGGTTCATATCGATGTTGGCGGGATATATTTCCTTATGACCCTCAGCTATACATGGTTGAATTTACCAGCGACGAGGGTAAAAACTCCAATGCAACTCAACTAGAACAAATAGGGCAATATATGTGTATGTCGGTTTTCTTTTGGTTATCGAAGTATGTCAATAAAGAATAGTCTAAAAATGTCTAATGAAATTGAATACGTGTAATCTTTAATGGTGGATGCCATGAGCACATCGAGCATCCCCCGAGATCATGATTGGTTGAAAGAAGACAAAATGAACTAAAGACTGTGAACCAAGATTTATCTTGTACTAAAGTCCTGTTTCCCATGAAACAACGTTTAATAAACGGGCCCTGGAACGAGCATTATCTAAATGTCACCCCACATTCCCAAATTGTTACCTTAAACAGGCACCTACACTAGCAGTTTTCAGTGCCAACTTTGGTCTTTCACTAGTGACGGCCCCATTA
Source organism: Paralvinella palmiformis (assembly GCA_025642065.1). Lineage (NCBI taxonomy): Eukaryota > Metazoa > Annelida > Polychaeta > Terebellida > Alvinellidae > Paralvinella > Paralvinella palmiformis. Next base: position 222 of record JAODUP010001082.1, on the reverse strand, counting down.
GAGACATCAGGTAAACCCCAGTTCAAAATGACCGTGTCACCATATTGTCTTCTTAATTTGGATCGAAGATGCCTATTCAGTGGAAGGAAACGGGCTGTTAAGAAGTCTAAGCTCCGTGTTATTAAATCTACTCTAGGGAGAAAAAACCCCATAATATGTGAGTTTCTGAGGTGGCTAAATTGATCAGTGATTTGGTCAACATACCTGAGAATATATTGTTAG